>CM074725.1:253504733-253777233 GCA_037306005.1 Rhinophrynus dorsalis
TGAACTACTTCACTGGAATTGTCTACAAAGTTTGCCTGGGTTCCAAGCACACTTTGTAGGCCATTCCAATGAAGAAATTCTTTTTAAAGATCGTGATCTCGGCACTGCTGAAGAGCCGCGGCCAGTCTGGGGATCGGATTCCAAATCTGAAGGGTGGAGCAGTGACGTCACTCAGGGGGAAACTTTACTTGCTAATATCTCCCAAACCATAAAGGTTTGGGAGATAAGACTTAAATCATTTTTAATGTTTTTTTAAGGACTACAATATAAAATAAAATTATTTTCACGCAATAATATCCCTATAAGTGCTTTTTGTCTGATGTGTTATATCCAATAACTTATATTTTTATTTTGATGACTAATGGTCGAGTGCCTCTTTAAAGGGTCTAGCTTGTCTGGGTCTCTGCTTCCCCGGTGTGTATATCAGTGCTTCTTTAGACTCAGATTGCACCAGACGTATTTTTTGTTTTTACTACAACTTAGCTTTATTTTTAGCACTAGCGATGGAAAGATTGCTTTTCTTGGTTCACTCCCCAATAATTAGGCATATGGTGATACTCTTAGAGACAGTGCTATTATCATGCACAAGTACCCGCATTATGAAGAAATCCTTCTTCTTCTGAGACCAGCGGCGAAAGCTTACAAGCAGACATCTTGGCTTAGAGACATCTGCGCTGTATTTCCTGGTCTCCTTCATGGTACCTTAAGGTAACAGGAAGGAACTGACGGTGCAGGAGCGCAGATGCCGCTAAAGCAAGAATTCAATCTAAGAATAGGAAGGATTTCTTCATAACCTGGTACTTATGTGCGTTAATAGCACTGTTTCTAATCATATCACCATATGCCTAATTATTGGGGAGGACTTTATTTAGGGTGATAATTCTGCTTTAAAGGAGCAGTAAACATTTTTATGAAAAAATATATATTGTAGGGATTTTCCTATTGAGTAAAATAAGAGTACTCCCCACTGCCGAGAGATTTATATTTCCAGAGTTATTACAGTTTAAACCCTTTTTTTTTTTTTACATTAGCAGTGCCCTCTAGTGGTCAAATTCTAATTAGATTTCCTGTTAGATTCTAATGGAGAGGAAAGTAAGAAAAGTCAGAGACATACAATTTTCCATAGAATGTGATAGAAGCTGCTGAGTCACTTCCTGTCAGTTAGAACTATCAGGAAGTAAACACACAGTAAATTCACTTCCTGTCAGTTAGAACTATCAGGAAGTAATCACAGTAAATTCACTTCCTGTCAGTTAGAACTATCAGGAAGTAAACACAGTAAATTCACTTCCTGTCAGTTAGAACTAACAGGAAGTAAACACAGTAAATCACTTTCTGATTATTTAAAACCTGTATAATTTTTGAATAAAACATCTGACAGCGATGGGAGTGACCTTGTTTTACTCAGCAGGAAAAGCTCTATAAAATATGTGTTTTCATAAGAAAAAAGTTTACTGCTCCTTTAATCTGGATCCCTGATGGTGCAGTTGGATCCATTCCTGATAGGGTTACCACCCAGTCGGTATTTTACCGGCAGGCCGGTAAAAAATTGGCTTCTGTCCAATGTTAAGTCTATGGAGGGAATGCCATGGCCGGTATTTTTTGGAAGAAAAGGTGGCAACCCTAATTCCTGAAGAACAAATTCATTTGAATCACATGGGGAGAAAAGTGCTGATCAGAACATATATTTTATTATTGCTCTGCACTCTGCTGCCTATGTCTCTGGCACTCAAATGGTTAAATGCAGTGTGCGCAGAACAGCGGCCTACAAGGGACTAATGTAAAGTAGTGAAAGGGGAACTACCACCCCCTCAACAACTTAAGCTTGACTGATTGTTCATCTGGCGACTAGCTGCTTAGTAGCGCTAGTCGCCAGAAATCTTACCCGGTTCTGCAGATACCGGCGTTTTACCGATGGTGACAGGAGCAGGAAGCACGGACGTCTCGTCACAGTGACCGTCCGTTCGCCTGCGCTGTCAGTCCCTTTCGGAGCCAAATCGGTAAAAACACCGGTATCTGCAGAACCGGGGTAAGATTTCTGGCGACTAGCGCTACTAAGCAGCTAGTCGCCAGATGAACAATCAGTCAAGCTTAAGTTGTTGAGGGGTGGTAGTTCCCCTGAAGACGTTCCCCACACACACACACACATACACACACACACACACAAAGAGATCACCTGACACAGGTTTCTATCTGGTGCAAGGGTTCTTGCTCCCCCCCCCCATGATGACTTTCAGAGGCTGGTCCCACCCCCAAATAGTGCTTGTTACAACCTACCCCCTCGTAACCATTTGAATGCCAGAGTGCAGCGCAACATGGCTCCGCCATGAGTTGCTCACCCCTCTGGGACTCAAAAAATTAACTTTTGAGTGCCAGAAGAGTGTGCAATATACACCACCTTGGAATTCAAAGGTTTAATGAACTTAAAGGGATAGTAATACTTAAAATGTAAAAAAAAATATGTTGTAGGGCTTATCCCCCTGAGTAAAACAAGAGTACTCCCACTGCTGAAAGGTGTTTCATTCAAAAGTTATTAATTTTCAAAGTTGAATTTTTTAGGTGCAATATCACAGTGGCCTGAAATTGTACAGTGGCGCTGTTGCTACACCATCCTATGGAGATTTATGGTCAATTGACCAGAGCTGTCCATAGGATCGTGTAGCAACAGCGCCACTGTACAATTTCAGGCCACTGTGATATTGCGCCTAAAAAATTCAACTTTGAAAATTAATAACTTTTGAATTAAACATCTTTCAGCAGTGGGAGTACTCTTGTTTTACTCAGGGGATAAACCCTACAACATATTTTTTTTACATTTTAAGTATTACTATCCCTTTAAAGGGGACTATCACCCCAAATAAAGTCCCCCCCAATAATTACCCATCTAGAGATAAGCTTAACAATAGTAGTATCATCCAGCATAATTACTGCGTTAGTTGGAAATCCTACTTCTGCCGAGACTGACAGGTAACAGCGCTTTAGAGGCATCTATGTGTCTGAGCCGTCAGTTACTTGTGGTACATTAAGGTGCCATGCAGCACCTCCATGTAAGCAAAGATGTCCGCACTGTTGCCACAAGTAGGATTTCCAACTAATGCGGTAATTATGCTGGATAATAGTACCATTGGCAAGATTATCGCTAGGTGCCAAATTATTTGTTGGAAACTTAATTTGGGGTGATAGTTCCCCTTTAACCCCCGTGTACTCAGTCCAATAACAATCACATGAATATGAAGCAATTCTAACCCTACCCTTCCCATTGATTTAATTAGCATTTTTAACCCCCTGAATGCTACAGAGGTCTCCACTGCATTGTAGAGTAATTATTTTCACCCTTTACTAGAGCTTTCAGAGCCACCAAAGTTGTTTTAAAGTGATGTGGTCCTTTAAAATAAAGAACACAGATAACGGTTCTAGAAGATAATATTAATAATAATATTTATTTCTGGATGGTTATGTCACTATCATTTCACTGTGGCAAATTAAACTCCGTGCCAGGCTCAGAAGGCACGCGATGTCACAGGGGACCCGCACAACTCACAGCTGCTTTTTACTAAGTACCAGGGAGCTGTTTATGTGCGTGTGGGTAGGCTGTGTGTGTGTAGGTTGTACATGTGTGAGTGTGAATGTGTGTAGCAGGGTTGGTTTGATTTAAATCAACTTGATTTAAATCACAATTTAAATCACTAGTCAGTAAGACTTGAGCTAAAGGGATAGTAATACTTTGTTTTATCTTTATTTTGTAGGCATTAAAAAAACATGAAGAACGATATAAGTCTTATCTCTCAAACCTTTATGGTTTAAGAGATATTCACAAGCAAAGTTCCCCTCCCCGCCCCTTTTACCTAGTGTAAGCCATCTCTTCTCAGATGTGGAATCCAGTCCATAGACCAAACAGATAACAGCAGGGGACAATCTTCTTCCTATGAGAACAATGAAAGCCCTGCCCCCCTTGACAAGTTTTTCAAGTTTTTCCCTTATCTTAATTGAAGATTGTCCTTCTCTGCAGTCTACCTGGGCACCTTCCTTCTGATCTGGCTGAACAGTGTTACATCAGTAAAAGGGGAGGGAGGAGGATACTTTGTCATTGAATTACTCTTGAACTACAACTCTGACAGAATTGAAATAACACTCTCCAAGGTCAAAATACTATGATGATTAATTAGAGCTGCTTTTATTATGAAACATTACTATCCCTTTAAATCTTTTTTTTTTAAATGCAAAAACTCATTCTTGCTGGTAGTTAAAACCATCAATATTTGCAACCAGTGAAGTCATATTTAGAATATAACCTGTCAGATTAGTAAAACAGCAATATCAGAACTGATTTAAATTAATAAATTAATCACTAATATTTGGAACATATAATAAAATACAACATAAAATATAATTGCATCACTACACAGCCTCAGGTACATAACTAAGCTCTATTTCATGCTGAATAACCTTTAAACTATAATGTATCTTAAATAGAAAACTATCTTTAGACAGATTTTTCATCCAAAAGCATTTTATTAAAATAAATTTGATTTAAATAAAAAAAATCTGATTCAAATAAAAAAAAGATTTTTTGATTTTTTTTTAATAAAAAAATCATCGATTTTTATCCACCCTGGTGTGTAGGCTGTCTGTGTGTATAGATGGAGTACGTGTGTAGGCATTGTGTATACAGTACAGTGCAAAAGTCTTAGGCAGGTGTGAAAAAATGCTGTAAAGTAAGAAAGCTTTCAAAAATAGACATGTTAATAGTTTATTTGTATCAATTAACAAAATGATAGTGAGTGAACAGAAGAAAAATCTAAATCAAATCAATATTTGGTGTGACTACCCATTGCCTTCAAAACAGCATCAATTCTTCTAGGTACACCTGCACAAAGTCAGGGATTTTGTAGCTATATAGTCAGGTGTATAATTAAACAATTATACCAAACAGGTGCTAATGATCATCAATATAATATGTGGGTTGAAACACAATCATTAACTGAAACAAATGTGTAGGAGGAATAAAACTGGGTGTGGAACAGCCAAACTCAGCTAACTATCACAGTGCCTGTGATCCTCCTGTCACTCTCATCTGTGGCATACTTTGATTTGTTGAGTTGGTTTGGCCCGCCCCCTGGTGACCTTTTTATACCTGACTTCCACATCTGTCAGATGCCCTTTCGTGGTGTTTCTGAGCCAGTCTTGCTGTTGCTGTGTTCCTGCATCCGGATTCCTGTGTACCGACTTTGGCCTGTCCTGACTACGCTCCTGTGTTCCTGATCGTGTTTGACCCGGCTTGTCTGAGAAACTCCTATGTGCTACGACCCGGCTTATCTGAGAAACTCCTACGTGCTACGACCAGGCTTGTCTGAGAACCTCCTACGTGCTACGACCCGAGTGGCTGACTTCCTGCTTCGTGATTGCCCATGGCCTGTTCCAGCGACCTGCGTCTGCCTGTTGTCGCCACCACTACATTCTGACTCCTGCCGTGCTGCCTTAGTGTGACCATTACACTCCGGTGTAATCCATCTCCTTAGTGCAGAGTTCCTTGCTGACTTGCATAAGCTGTGCTCCTTGTACCGAGCCTCCATACGCTTGCAGAGCTTAGTCACCATACCGAGCCTGGGAGATTTAAACGTATCCTTTAACCCTTGCTGTGCCGCTTCTCTCTTGCCGAACCTCCATTCTATTCTTAGAGCCTCTACCTTATCAGTCTACCTCTGCTGAGTTGGCCGCTACTTGGACGGCGACTCCGATTCACTACTGCAGGGTAGTCTAGTCCTGTCGGTCCGGTTGGGCGCCCCAGGTTCTCGGTATCATGTTTGTTAACGGAGGTATCCATTGCGGCTATTTGTTCTGAGTGGTAGCAAGGTTAGGCTCCAAGCTCTTGCAGGATCCGAAGGTCTACGCCCGTGGGGGCTATTGGATCGTGTTGTGCTCACTTTGGTCTCCGGTTATACGCCCGTGGGGGCTAAGACGCCAGCTTTGCATCTCAGGCTAGTCTCCGATTACGCCCGTGGGGGCTACATACTCTTGCACTTGCAGTCTCAGTGGACACTGTGGGAACGCCCGCGGGGGCTAGGTTTGGGTCACTGTTCTGTTAAACTCATGCGGGTCACTGAACACCAGCTATCTTCCATTGCATGAACTCGGTGCTGTGCACATTTGCTCAGTTTATCACTACACCATTCGGGCGTGCCAAACCCCACAGCTGAGACGGACTGATTGTTCTCATTTACACTTTAGGGTCCAGTTCACTATTATCTGTACCATTTTGAGTGTGCCTTCTATTCACTAAAGTGAATCTATGTGTATTGTGTATTCACTTGCAAATGCTGCTGTCACTTGTAGAGGGCTATCATTTGTACTGATTTTCATTCAATAAACGTTGTTTATTTTTACCTACTGGTCTGAGTGTCAAAACAAACTGTTACACTAACAAGGTGAAGTTGCTAAAGACAGTTTAATGTCAATGGGAAGACTGAGCACAGCAACAAGACACAAGGTAGATATACTGCATCAGCAAGGTCTCTCCCAGGCAGAAATTTCAAGGCAGACCGGGGTCTCCAGATGTGCTGTCCAAGCTCTTTTGAAGAAACAGGCAATGTTGAGGGCCGTAGATGCTGTGGTTGCACAAGGAAATTTAGTGCATCAGATGAAAGTGTCACGGTTTATTATGACTCTCAGACACAAGTTTTAGGTAAAAAAAATCAATTTTATTGAAATAATAAATGATAACTTAGGATGGCAATAACATACATATATATATATGCAGAATATAGCACAGACAGAAGGCAGACTCTACCGGTCCTGTCAAAATACCGGACAGGACAGTCTTTAGGCTCTACCGGCCTTGCCAATACCGGGTAAGGCAACCTGCAGATGGAATAGCATAACGGTTTTACCGACCTTACCAAATTACCGGGCAAGGCAGCCTCAATAGATACACAATGTAGGCTCTACCGGCCCTGCCAATACCGGGTAAGGCAACCTCAGATGGAATGTGGTAAAAGGTTCTACCGGCCTTACC
Organism: Rhinophrynus dorsalis; assembly: GCA_037306005.1. Lineage (NCBI taxonomy): Eukaryota > Metazoa > Chordata > Amphibia > Anura > Rhinophrynidae > Rhinophrynus > Rhinophrynus dorsalis. Next base: position 253,511,746 of record CM074725.1, read on the forward strand.
AATACCGGGCAGGGCAGCCCAGAGATAATAGCAGCAGTCAGATGGAACTGGCAAATTAGCAGAATCGTTAAGCAGCAAGGCTTTGGAGCAAACCAGCGTCCGCACGCTGGAAACAACACAGCTTAGTATAGCTGATAGGCTTTGGAGCAAACCAGTGACCGCACACTGGTGTAACAAGCGAGTTTGTATAGCCGCAAGGCTTAGGAGCAAACCAGCATCCGCACGCTGGGACCAACACAGATTTGTATAGCTGAAAGGCTTTGGAGCCAACCAGTGACCGCACACTGGTGTAACAAGTGAGTTTGTATAGCCGCAAGGCTTAGGAGCAAACCAGCGTCCGCACGCTGGGACCAACACAGAATTGTATAGCTGATAGGCTTTGGAGCAAACCAGTGACCGCACACTGGTGTAACAAGCGAGTTTGTATAGCCGCAAGGCTTAGGAGCAAACCAGCGTCCGCACGCTGGGACCAACACAGATTTGTATAGCTGAAAGGCTTTGGAGTAAACCAGTGACCGCACACTGGTGTAACAAGTGAGTTTGTATAGCCGCAAGGCTTAGGAGCAAACCAGCGTCCGCACGCTGGGACCAACACAGATTTGTATAGCTGATAGGCTTTGGAGCAAACCAGTGACCGCACACTGGTGTAACAAGCGAGTTAGTATAGCCGCAAGGCTTGGGAGCAAACCAGCGTCCGCACGCTGGGACCAACACGGAATAGTAGCAATGTCACCAACGCGACCAGGCAGAAGGTCGCCAGGATACTGAAGACAGGTGATGAGATGACAGGAACCAGCAACGATCAGTCAGGTCAGAAAACAGCAGAGAAGTTCAGCAGGAACTGCAACACCAGAGACTAGGCCGGAACCAGGACTGGAAGTACTTCAGCATGCAGGAAACACTGGAACAGTAGAGATCAGGAACTCAGGAACACATGAGATCAGGAACTCAGGAACACTGGAACAGAGGCCCAGCTATCACTAGCATAGTGATAGCAAGAAGGTCAGAAACAACACGAAAGGGCACTCAAAGGGTGCCCAATCCAGGTTTAAATAGTCAATAAGAGGCGGGCTATCTGCAGACAGCCAATAGAAGCCCCCTACTGGTGACAGACAAGTAACTGCAGCAAATCACGGGCACCGTGATAGTACCCCCCTTTCAAAGACCCCCTCTCCTAGAATAGGGTTTAGGTTTCTGCGGGTAATTGGCATGAAAGGCCCTAGTTAACCTAGGTGCATGAAGGTCCGTACTATCCACCCATGACCGATCCTCAGGACCATACCCTTTCCAATGTACCAGGTACTGTACCCTTCCTCTAAGCCTACGGGAATCAATAATGCTCTGAACCTCGTACTCCTCCTGGCCCTCGACCTCAACAGGTCCTGGCACCACAGGTGTGGTAGTATAGCGATTGCAAACCAGAGGCTTAAGAAGGGACACATGGAACACATTATGGATACGCATGGATGCAGGTAGGTCTAGTGCATAGGAGACAGGGTTAATTTTGCGAATAACTCTGTATGGACCAATAAACCGAGGAGCCAACTTATTAGACGGAACCTGCAGCTTGAGATTTCTGGAGGAAAGCCATACTCTATCCCCAACCTGAAAGGAAACCGCTGGAAGCCTTCTGCGATTAGCATGGCGCTGATGACGCTGAAATGACTGACCAAGTGCCCTCTGAACTTGTGCCCATGTGGAACGGAGTTGCTCGATATGCTCATCCAGAGCTGGAATCTGTTGCGTCTGAAATGAGTCTGGAAGCAAACAGGGCTGGAACCCATAATTAATCAGAAACGGAGAGCTCCCAGATGAAGAATTGACCGCACAGTTCCTGGCGAACTCTGCCCAAGGCAACAAGTCGGACCAATTATCATGATGGTCAGTAACGAAACAACGGAGAAATTGTTCCAAGCCCTGATTAGCTCGTTCAGCGGCTCCATTGGTCTGGGGATGGTAGGCAGAGGAGAAGGACAGCTGTATGCCCATCTGTTGGCAAAATGCCCTCCAAAATCTAGACACAAACTGGCTCCCCCTGTCAGACACCAGTACCCTAGGCACTCCATGCAACCGGAATACTTCTCTGGCGAACACCATTGCCAATTCCTTCGCTGAAGGAAGACCACGGAGGGGCACGAAATGAGCCATTTTAGAAAACCTGTCCACCACCATGAATATAAAGGAGTACCCCTTCGACATAGGCAACTCTCCCATAAAATCAATGGAAACATGAGACCAGGGGCGTTCGCCATTAGGCACCGGTTGAAGCAAGCCCACAGGGAGATGTCTCGGGGTCTTAGCGCGGGCGCAGGTGGCACAGGCATTCGTAAATTCGGCACAATCGTTTCTCATGGAAGGCCACCAAAATAACTGAGAAAGGGACCATAACAATTGGTCTCTACCAATATGTCCCGCAGCCTTAGAGGAATGGTAGGTTTCGAGCAGCCTAGTACGAAATGATTCAGCGACAAAACATTTGCCCACTGGGGTTTCATGGGGAGCGGACCCCTGAGAGGCCAGGATCTCCTCCCCTAGAGGAGAAGTGATACTCGTGCGTATAGTAGCCAGTATTCTATCAGGTTGGATGATAGGAGCTGGTGCTTCCACTCTGTCACTGTCGGCCTCAAATTGTCTTGACAGTGCATCAGCCCTGATATTTTTTGACCCTGGCAAATATGATACAATGAAATTAAATCGAGACAGGAACAGTGCCCACCTGGCCTGACGAGAGGACAATCTCTTGGCCTCCGAGAGATAGGTCAGATTCTTATGATCTGTCAGGATTAAGACAGGATTCTTAGTACCTTCAAGCAAATGACGCCATTCCTTAAGAGCAAGGATAATGGCCAATAATTCTCTGTCACCTATCTCATAGTGGCTTTGAGTGACAGTCAACTTTTTAGAGAAAAACCCACAAGGTCTGAGAGTTCCACCTTTCTCGTGTCGCTGCGAAAGTACTGCCCCGACCCCAATATCTGAGGCATCAACCTCTAACGTAAATGGAAGTAAAGGATTGGGGTGGGATAACACAGGAGCCGCAGCAAATGCCAGCTTCAAATTCTCAAAGGCTTTCTCAGCAGATACCGGCCAACAAGAAGGATTAGCACCCTTGTGCGTAAGATCGGACAGAGGTTTGACAATGGAAGAAAAGTTCTTAATAAACCTCCTATAATAATTAGCGAAACCCAGGAAACGCTGTATGGCTTTAAGACCCTTGGGTTTTGGCCATTGTAGGACAGCTGACAACTTTTCTTTGTCCATGGCAATGCCATCATTGCCAATTATGAACCCCAAGAATGGCACACTGGTTCTATGAAACTCACATTTTTCCATTTTACAAAATAATTTGTTCTCACGGAGTCGTAGCAATACTGCGGATACATCTTTGATGTGCTGTGCCATGTTTTGGGAGTAAATCAGTATATCGTCGAGGTACACCACAACACATGTCTGTAACATATCTCTCAGAACATCATTTATCAGTTCCTGGAAAACTGCGGGTGCATTACACAGCCCAAAAGGCATTACTAGATACTCGTAGTGCCCAGCTCGAGTATTAAAGGCAGTTTTCCACTCATCACCTGCTCGAATGCGAACCAGATTGTAAGCGGCCCGTAGGTCCAACTTGGTAAATATCGAAGCGCCCTTAAGCCTGTCAAAAAGCTCGGTGATGAGTGGTATTGGGTATGCGTTTTTTGCCATTAGTTTATTCAAGCCCCGGTAGTCAATGCATGGTCTTAATTCGCCATTTTTCTTTTTTACAAAAAAGAACCCAGCCCCAGCTGGAGAGGTAGATTTACGTATGATCCCTCTAGCAAGGGCATCAGAAATGTAATCCTCCATAGCCTTATTTTCATCACAAGATAATGGATAAGTGCGTCCTTTCGGAGGTACTGCACCAGGCTGCAATTCAATGCAACAATCATAAGGTCTATGCTGGGGTAGCATACTAGCCTCTCCTTTGCTAAAAACATCGCCAAACTGTTGGTACACATCCGGCATAGCAGAGGAGGTGCACATGACCTTAATAGGCTGGATGACGCACTTGTCCATACAAAACTGGGACCAAGCAGCAATTTCACACTTTTTCCAATCGAATTGTGGGTTATGTAACTGTAACCACGGAAATCCCAATATCACCGCATGGTGCGGGGAATTAATCAGTTGAAACTGCTGCTCTTCTCTGTGAAGTGCCCCAATAGTCATAGACAATGGCATAGTTTCAAATATAACCTGAGGCGGTTCTAAGGGTCTACCATCAATCGCTTCAATAGTCAAGGGGTTTTCTCTTTCAATGTGTGGAACTCCGTGCAATTCAGCAAAGGTATTATCCATAAAATACCCTGCTGCACCGGAGTCAACCAAGGCCAAAACCTCCACAGAGCGTTGTGCCCAAGACAATACCACCTGTATGGTGGGTTTCATTATGCCCGACACTGGGGACGATTGTACACCACCTAGGGCCTGTCCCCCAAGATACCCTAGGTGTGTGCGTTTCCCGGACGTACCGGACAGGAATTTAGCAAGTGCCCTTTTTTACCGCAGTATAAACATAACCCTTGTTTTTTGCGATATAGTCTCTCTGCCTTGGATAGTCTAGTGAAGCCTATTTCCATAGGTTCACTTGTTTCCCGTACTGGTTCACTAGACTTCAATGCCAAGGGAGGGATGGGTGGGCAAAACATGCTACTAGGCTCATTATTTTTTGACCGTAACTTACGATCTCTGGCAATTGATCTCTCACGTATTCTGGAGTCAATTATCATAACATACTCAATGTAATCATCTAGATCAATAGGTAGATCTTTAGCAGCGATTTCGTCTTTAATGTGGTCATTCAGGCCTTGAGAGAAGGCTGCCAATAATGCCTCGTTATTCCAACCTACCTCTGCTGCCAATGTGCGGAATTCGATGGCATAGTCGCCCACTGTACGCCTGCCCTGTTGTATCTCCATAAGGCGTTTGGCAGCAGAGGTGGTTCTACCAGGAGGCTCAAACACTCTTCGAAAGGAACACACAAATTCACTAAAGTTCTTAGTACAAGGTTTAGCATTCTCCCACAAGGGGTTAGCCCAGGCCAATGCTCTGCCAGTGAGCAGTGATATCGTGAACCCCACTTTACTACGATCATTAGGAAATGCGTGTGCCGTCAATTCCATAAAGATTTCGAGTTGATTGATGAACCCTCTGCAGAGACTAGGGTCACCATCATATCTTAGCGGCAAGGGTGCAGAAGCCGTTAACCCTTTAACAGTACCCCCTAGGGGTCTGGTATCACTTTCCGGTGTCTGACTTGGCGAGACCACCGGGCTAGAGCTAGATTGGTCAGCAGGTACCGTGCGTTCAAGGATCGTTTGAATTGCAACTGCCAACTGATCCAAACGTTGCTCGAGCACATCCATCCTCCAATGGATATTCTGTGCGTTACCTTGACCCTTGCTGTCTGAGGTCATGTCCCTTTCGTACTGTCACGGTTTATTATGACTCTCAGACACAAGTTTTAGGTAAAAAAAATCAATTTTATTGAAATAATAAATGATAACTTAGGATGGCAATAACATACATATATATATATGCAGAATATAGCACAGACAGAAGGCAGACTCTACCGGTCCTGTCAAAATACCGGACAGGACAGTCTTTAGGCTCTACCGGCCTTGCCAATACCGGGTAAGGCAACCTGCAGATGGAATAGCATAACGGTTTTACCGACCTTACCAAATTACCGGGCAAGGCAGCCTCAATAGATACACAATGTAGGCTCTACCGGCCCTGCCAATACCGGGTAAGGCAACCTCAGATGGAATGTGGTAAAAGGTTCTACCGGCCTTACCAATACCGGGCAGGGCAGCCCAGAGATAATAGCAGCAGTCAGATGGAACTGGCAAATTAGCAGAATCGTTAAGCAGCAAGGCTTTGGAGCAAACCAGCGTCCGCACGCTGGAAACAACACAGCTTAGTATAGCTGATAGGCTTTGGAGCAAACCAGTGACCGCACACTGGTGTAACAAGCGAGTTTGTATAGCCGCAAGGCTTAGGAGCAAACCAGCATCCGCACGCTGGGACCAACACAGATTTGTATAGCTGAAAGGCTTTGGAGCCAACCAGTGACCGCACACTGGTGTAACAAGTGAGTTTGTATAGCCGCAAGGCTTAGGAGCAAACCAGCGTCCGCACGCTGGGACCAACACAGAATTGTATAGCTGATAGGCTTTGGAGCAAACCAGTGACCGCACACTGGTGTAACAAGCGAGTTTGTATAGCCGCAAGGCTTAGGAGCAAACCAGCGTCCGCACGCTGGGACCAACACAGATTTGTATAGCTGAAAGGCTTTGGAGTAAACCAGTGACCGCACACTGGTGTAACAAGTGAGTTTGTATAGCCGCAAGGCTTAGGAGCAAACCAGCGTCCGCACGCTGGGACCAACACAGATTTGTATAGCTGATAGGCTTTGGAGCAAACCAGTGACCGCACACTGGTGTAACAAGCGAGTTAGTATAGCCGCAAGGCTTGGGAGCAAACCAGCGTCCGCACGCTGGGACCAACACGGAATAGTAGCAATGTCACCAACGCGACCAGGCAGAAGGTCGCCAGGATACTGAAGACAGGTGATGAGATGACAGGAACCAGCAACGATCAGTCAGGTCAGAAAACAGCAGAGAAGTTCAGCAGGAACTGCAACACCAGAGACTAGGCCGGAACCAGGACTGGAAGTACTTCAGCATGCAGGAAACACTGGAACAGTAGAGATCAGGAACTCAGGAACACATGAGATCAGGAACTCAGGAACACTGGAACAGAGGCCCAGCTATCACTAGCATAGTGATAGCAAGAAGGTCAGAAACAACACGAAAGGGCACTCAAAGGGTGCCCAATCCAGGTTTAAATAGTCAATAAGAGGGTGGCTATCTGCAGACAGCCAATAGAAGCCCCCTACTGGTGACAGACAAGTAACTGCAGCAAATCACGGGCACCGTGATAGAAAGACACATCATGCTTACTTCCCTTCGCAATCAGAAGATGTCCAGCAGTGCCATCAGCTCAGAATTGGCAGAAAACAGTGGGATCCTGGTACATCCATCTACTGTCCGGAGAAGTCTGGTCAGAAGTGGTCTCCATGGAAGACGTGGAGCCAAAAAGGCATACACCTCCTACGTCAAAACAAGGCTAAGGAACTCAACTATGCACGAAAACACAGGAACTGGAGTGTAGAAAAATGACAACAGGTACACTGGACTGATGAGTCAAAATTTTAAATATTTGGCTGTAGCAGGAGGCAGTTTGTACGCCGAATGGCTGGTTAGCAGTCCAAAAATTAGCATCTGCAGGCAACAGTGAATCATAGTGGAGGTTCCTTGCAAGTCTGGGGCTGCATTTTTGCAAATTGATTTGGGAATTTGGTCAGAATTAATGGTCTCCTCAATGCTAAGAAGTACAGTCAGATAATTATCTATCATGCAATACCATCAGGAAGGCATCTGGTTGGCCCCAAATGTATTATGTAGCATAACAATGACCCCAAAACATACAACCAAAGTCATTAACAAATATTTTCAGCATAAAGAAAAACAAGTCCTGGAAATGATTTTATGGTCCCCACAGACCCCTGATCTCAATATCATCGAGTCTGTGTGCGATTACATGAAGAGAGAGAGGCAACTGAAGTGCCTAAATCCACAGAAGAATTGTGATTAGTTCTCCAAGATGTTTGGAACAACCTACCTGCCGAGTTACTTAAACTGTGTGCAGGTGTACCTAGAAGAACTGATGCTGTTTTGAAGGCAAAGGGTGGTCACACCAAATGTTGATTTGATTTAGATTTTTCTTCTGTTCACTCACTATCATTTTGTTAACTGATAAAAATAAACTATTAACATGTCTATTTTTGAAAGCATTCTTACTTTACAGCATTTTTTCACACCTGCCTATGACTTTTGCACAGTACTATATGTTATAAGAATATGTGTGTTGCCTGTCTAACATAGTAACATAGTAGTTAAGGCTGAAAAAAGACATGAGTCCATCAAGTCCAGCCCATGCCAAAAACACCCCTGTTGATCCAAAGGAAGGCAAAAAAGCCCTCTGGAGCCATTTTCAATCTAGTCCCAAATGTGTGTGGGGGGAATTATTCCTTCCTGACTCCAATTGGTAGTCAAATAGTTCCCCGGATCAATATCCTATTTGCTTTGAAGCCATCTGTCATAATTGTCAATATTGTTCTGTGCTAGATAGGCATCCATTGCTTTTTTGAATGCAGTTGCATTATCTGCAAGCACAACATCCCGAGGCAAATAATTCCATAGCCTTACCGCCCTTACTGTAAAGAATCCCTGCCTTTGTTTTAGTCAAAAGCGCCTTTCCTCTAGTCTTAATGGATGACCTCTTGTTCTTAGCTCAGCTCTTTGCATAAATAATTCATTGGATAGTTCTTTGTATTGACCTTGAATGTATTTGTAAATGGTAATCATATCACCCCTTAGACGTCTCTTCTCTAATATAAACAAACCCAGTTTGGCTAGTCTCTCTTTATAACTCAGATCCTCCAATCCCTTTATCATTTTTGTTGCACGTCTCTGCCTTTTCCAGTTCAGTAATGTCTTTTTTTAGAACAGGTGCCCAAAATTGTACTCCACATTCCAGATGAGGCCTAACCAAGGATTTATACAGAGGTAGGATAATATTAGCATCCCTTGCTTCTACACCTCTTTTTATACAGGCTAGTACTCTATTTGCTCTTGCAGCAGCTGAGTGACTCTGCACACTGCTGTGAAGTCTATCGTCTATCAGTACTCCTGAATCTTTCTCTAATGAGGATTTCTGTGTGTGAGTGATGGACAAACATTTTAAAAACCTGTAGAGTCAGAGTTTTGGAGCCAGTGAAAGATTGCATATACGAACATGTATCTAAATAGGAGCCGCAAGTAAAATTTCAGAAGCCATGGCTACCAGGATTTGTCCACCCCTGATGTAGGTTGTGTGTAAGCTTTATGCATGTAGACTGCGTGTGTTTTGAGTAAGCTGTATGTGTGCAGACAGAATGTGTGTGTGTGTTCTGTTCCTGTGTACAGGGTGTGACTGTCTGCAAATAGGTTGTCTGGGGGTTGCTTGTGTGGTGTCACACACATTGCCATGATGGGAAGGAAATGGTTAATTTTTCTTTTAAACCAAATTCTCTGAAAGTCTGTTTTTAAGATGTGTGTAATGATCTCATGTTATAACAATGATTCCATTTTAGAGACAAAAGGGGCCTCTCTTTACCTAGACGGGAGTGAAAATAGTTGAGTGAATTTTACGATTATAAATGATTCTATTAGAGACAAAACATCTGAGACAGAGATACTCCTATGTGGGAAAATCTAGTAGGATGACATATTTATATGACGTCTAATGACCTCTTCAATACATCACTGATTTCACAAAAATTATCATATCTAGAGTTTTAATGTAGAGTAAGAGTGCCATCTCTAGGTTACATAGCGTTATTACTAGTGCTTTGGAATTTTTCCATATTAATATGCATGATGTCACTGCATAATGAGATGGATCTCTATCCAATCAGAGAAGATTCTGATAAGGGTAATTTTACATTATAAATATGTAAGTTTTGAGAGAGAAGGGGCCTTTCCTCTTGGTTCCTGGCTCTTCAATTCCTGCTATGTTTTCATGAAAAGTATTCTGGGCTGCCTGATAAAGAGATCCTAAGTAACACTCAGACTGGTAACTATATCTTTCCTTATTTAAATTCCCAAAAATTCAGAATCAAATATATATTTCTTCTATATGTGAAGAAACATAATTTTTCTTATAATTTGTCTTAATCGGACTGGCCACCCAATTGTGACCAATTATAATAAGCTATATTGGCTCTAGTAATTCTGAATTAAGCAGAATTCATTAATTAATTGGTAAATTGTTATATTTTGCCAGATAAATGTAAAATAGTGATAGCTGTGAGATCTATTTATCCTTGTTTATAAATTAGTTAATATAATGATTAATATTTCTAGAATATATTGTGTTTATAGAAAGGTTATTATAGCTAATATTTGATCTGGGAGAATTCTTTGAATTCAGTTATTAACCCTTCAACTGCTATTTATCTATTTAATTTGAAGTGTTTCTTTGGATTTCTGTGTGTGTGTTTTGGGTATAAATTTTTGTACAGTGAGAAGTTTATTTAAATCTCACACTAGACAAAAGAAGTTGCCATCTTGGGTGTGGCATCATATACTTGTAAGTGGATTAACTCTTAAAGTATCATATGGTTTTACATACGATTGCTATGGTCATGTGTATGATATATGTTGCAGAAAGTTTGGTATGCTGTCTATACATATATTATTAGATTGATTCTGAGTATATTCTTGGTATAATCTATTATTGTCTATATAAATGCAATTTATATGTTTTATTCAGAAGGTATGCAATATTTGAAATCGGTAGATAATTAAATTATAGTGATTTAAATCTGGAATTTTATTCCAGTTAGTTATTAGTTAGTTATTATATATGATATAAGGAAATTGTCAGAGGACCTGGCTTAATATTAATGCTGACTCACCTGACAACATACCTTAAACCTCAATTAGTATAGTTTATACAGTTTCTGGGGCAGAGGTATTCATATATGCTGCTGCCAAGTGTATTTTAATTAATTATAATGATCAATTATCCTTTTCTATGCTGCTGAGTTCAATTATTGTTATTTAATATCTCTGACTATACCTATATGTGGTTAACCCATTAATTGCTGGTAATCCTAATGGTGATAATTGTGGTTTGAGTTACTGTATATCTATTGTAATTGCTGTTCACTCATTTATATCGTTGTTTACACTTTATATATAGTATATTGTACTTAATAAATTATATATTTTTTTGCACAAATATGCGGGATTGAATTGTCTCTGATATGTCGGTGTATAGGTTGTTTGTTGTGTGGGTGCTGTCTGTGTATACTTGGTAAGGAGGCCTTGTGTGTGGGGCTGTATGTGTATAGTTGGTAAGGAGGCCTTGTGTGTTGGTTGTGTGGGGGTCTGCATGTGTGATAGTTGTGCATGGACTGTATGTGGACAGTTTGTGTCGGGTCTGTGTGTATAGGTTGTATGGGGACTGTCTGTGTGGTTTGTGTCCGGTATGTGTGTATAGTTGGTGTGGGGGCTGTGTTGGTTGTGTCTGGTATGTCTGCCAGTGTACAGGTGGTGTTGGGGATGTCTGCATGATGGTTGTACAGTGACTGTATGTGGACAGGTGTTGTTGGGTGTGTGTATATTGTGTTTGGTATGTCTTTGTATAGTTGGTGTGGGGGCTGTTAGTTGTGGGGTGCTGTCTGTATGTTAGTTGTGAGGGGCTGTGTTAGTTGTGGGGGGCTGTCTGTATGTTAGTTGTGGAGGGCTGTCTGTGTGTTAGTTGTGGGGGGCTGTCTGTGTGTTAGTTGTGGGGGGATGTGTTAGTTGTGGGGGGCTGTCTGTATGTTTGCTCTGGGGGGCTGTGTTCGTTGTGAGGGGCCGTGGTGTCTATGCGGGACTTCAATGATGACATCCAGTGGTTTCTTTTGGAGTGCAAACCGCGACCCCCATTATATATATTGTATGGGTATTGGGCAGGCTCTGTGGGGTTATGGTCAGGGGAGGTGCGGGAGCGTCCTGGCACCATCCTGGGCAGACGTCTCCCGGCAGCAGGCGACTGGATGGCTGCCGAGCGGTTGTCTCCTGGTGCCTCTGGGTCTTAGCACACCGCATTCTCATGGATTTTCCGATGTCTATTGGGCCTCCATAGATATTGTTTGTGTGTTAGTTGTGTTGGGGCTGTCTGTGTGTTAGTTGTGTTGTGCTTGTCTGTGTATTAGTTGTGTTGTGCTTGTCTGTGTGTTAGTTGTGGAGGCTGTCTGTGTGTTAGTTGTGGAGGCTGTCTGTGTATTAGTTGTGGAGGCTGTCTGTGTGTTAGTTGTGGGGGCTTGTCTGTGTTAGTTGTGTTGTGCTTGTCTGTGTATTAGTTGTGTTGTGCTTGTCTGTGTGTTAGTTGTGGGGGGCTGTCTGTGTGTTAGTTGTGGGGGGCTGTCTGTGTATTAGTCGTGGGGGCTGTCTGTGTGTTAGTTGTGTTGTGCTTGTCTGTGTGTTAGTTGTGTTGTGCTTGTCTGTGTGTTAGTTGTGGGGGCTGTCTGTGTGTTAGTTGTGTTGTGCTTGTCTGTGTATTAGTTGTGTTGTGCTTGTCTGTGTGTTAGTTGTGTTGTGCTTGTCTGTGTGTTAGTTGTGGGGGCTTGTCTGTGTGTTAGTTGTGGGGGCTGTCTGTGTGTTAGTTGTGGGGGCTGTCTGTGTGTTAGTTGTGTTGTGCTTGTCTGTGTATTAGTTGTGTTGTGCTTGTCTGTGTGTTAGTTGTGTTGTGCTTGTCTGTGTGTTAGTTGTGTTGTGATTGTCTGTGTGTTAGTTGTGTTTGTCTGTGTGTTAGTTGTGTTGTGCTTGTCTGTGTGTTAGTTGTGTTGTGATTGTCTGTGTGTTAGTTGTGTTGTGCTTGTCTGTGTGTTAATTGTTGGGGCTGTCTGTGTGTTAGTTGTGTTGGGGCTGTCTGTGTGTTAGTTGTGTTGTGCTTGTCTGTGTGTTAGTTGTGTTGTGCTTGTCTGTGTATTAGTTGTGTTGTGCTTGTCTGTGTGTTAGTTGTGGGGGGCTGTCTGTGTGTTAGTTGTGGGGGGCTGTCTGTGTATTAGTCGTGGGGGCTGTCTGTGTGTTAGTTGTGTTGTGCTTGTCTGTGTGTTAGTTGTGTTGTGCTTGTCTGTGTGTTAGTTGTGGGGGCTGTCTGTGTGTTAGTTGTGTTGTGCTTGTCTGTGTATTAGTTGTGTTGTGCTTGTCTGTGTGTTAGTTGTGTTGTGCTTGTCTGTGTGTTAGTTGTGGGGGCTTGTCTGTGTGTTAGTTGTGGGGGCTGTCTGTGTGTTAGTTGTGGGGGCTGTCTGTGTGTTAGTTGTGTTGTGCTTGTCTGTGTATTAGTTGTGTTGTGCTTGTCTGTGTGTTAGTTGTGTTGTGCTTGTCTGTGTGTTAGTTGTGTTGTGATTGTCTGTGTGTTAGTTGTGTTTGTCTGTGTGTTAGTTGTGTTGTGCTTGTCTGTGTGTTAGTTGTGTTGTGATTGTCTGTGTGTTAGTTGTGTTGTGCTTGTCTGTGTGTTAATTGTTGGGGCTGTCTGTGTGTTAGTTGTGTTGGGGCTGTCTGTGTGTTAGTTGTGTTGTGCTTGTCTGTGTATTAGTTGTGTTGTGCTTGTCTGTGTGTTAGTTGTGTTGTGCTTGTCTGTGTGTTAGTTGTGTTGTGCTTGTCTGTGTGTTAGTTGTGGGGGCTTGTCTGTGTGTTAGTTGTGGGGGCTGTCTGTGTGTTAGTTGTGGGGGCTGTCTGTGTGTTAGTTGTGTTGTGCTTGTCTGTGTATTAGTTGTGTTGTGCTTGTCTGTGTGTTAGTTGTGTTGTGCTTGTCTGTGTATTAGTTGTGTTGTGCTTGTCTGTGTGTTAGTTGTGGGGGCTTGTCTGTGTGTTAGTTGTGGGGGCTGTCTGTGTGTTAGTTGTGGGGGCTGTCTGTGTGTTAGTTGTGTTGTGCTTGTCTGTGTGTTAGTTGTGTTGTGCTTGTCTGTGTGTTAGTTGTGTTGTGATTGTCTGTGTATTAGTTGTGTTGTGATTGTCTGTGTGTTAGTTGTGTTGTGCTTGTCTGTGTGTTAGTTGTTGGGGCTGTCTGTGTGTTAGTTGTGTTGGGGCTGTCTGTGTATTAGTTGTGTTGTGCTTGTCTGTGTGTTAGTTGTGGGGGCTGTCTGTGTGTTAGTTGTGTTGTGCTTGTCTGTGTGTTAGTTGTGGGGGCTGTCTGTGTGTTAGTTGTGGGGGCTGTCTGTGTGTTAGTTGTGTTGTGCTTGTCTGTGTATTACTGGTGGGGGCTGTCTGTGTATTAGTTGTGTGGGGGCTGTCTGTGTATTAGTCGTGGGGGCTGTCTGTGTGTTAGTTGTGGGGGCTGTCTGTGTGTTAGTTGTGTTGTGCTTGTCTGTGTATTAGTTGTGTTGTGCTTGTCTGTGTGTTAGTTGTGTTGTGCTTGTCTGTGTTAGTTGTGTTGTGCTTGTCTGTGTGTTAGTTGTGTTGTGATTGTCTGTGTGTTAGTTGTGTTGTGCTTGTCTGTGTATTAGCTGTGTTGTGCTTGTCTGTGTGTTAGTTGTGGGGGCTTGTCTGTGTGTTAGTTGTGGGGGCTGTCTGTGTGTTAGTTGTGGGGGCTGTCTGTGTGTTAGTTGTGTTGTGCTTGTCTGTGTATTAGTTGTGTTGTGCTTGTCTGTGTGTTAGTTGTGTTGTGCTTGTCTGTGTGTTAGTTGTGTTGTGATTGTCTGTGTGTTAGTTGTGTTGTGCTTGTCTGTGTATTAGTTGTGTTGTGATTGTCTGTGTGTTAGTTGTGTTGTGCTTGTCTGTGTATTACTGGTGGGGGCTGTCTGTGTATTAGTTGTGTGGGGGCTGTCTGTGTATTAGTCGTGGGGGCTGCCTGTGTGTTAGTTGTGTTGGGGCTGTCTGTGTATTAGTTGTGTTGTGCTTGTCTGTGTGTTAGTTGTGTTGTGATTGTCTGTGTGTTAGTTGTGTTTGTCTGTGTGTTAGTTGTGTTGTGCTTGTCTGTGTGTTAGTTGTGTTGTGATTGTCTGTGTGTTAGTTGTGTTGTGCTTGTCTGTGTGTTAATTGTTGGGGCTGTCTGTGTGTTAGTTGTGTTGGGGCTGTCTGTGTGTTAGTTGTGTTGTGCTTGTCTGTGTGTTAGTTGTGTTGTGCTTGTCTGTGTATTAGTTGTGTTGTGCTTGTCTGTGTGTTAGTTGTGGGGGGCTGTCTGTGTGTTAGTTGTGGGGGGCTGTCTGTGTATTAGTCGTGGGGGCTGTCTGTGTGTTAGTTGTGTTGTGCTTGTCTGTGTGTTAGTTGTGTTGTGCTTGTCTGTGTGTTAGTTGTGGGGGCTGTCTGTGTGTTAGTTGTGTTGTGCTTGTCTGTGTATTAGTTGTGTTGTGCTTGTCTGTGTGTTAGTTGTGTTGTGCTTGTCTGTGTGTTAGTTGTGGGGGCTTGTCTGTGTGTTAGTTGTGGGGGCTGTCTGTGTGTTAGTTGTGGGGGCTGTCTGTGTGTTAGTTGTGTTGTGCTTGTCTGTGTATTAGTTGTGTTGTGCTTGTCTGTGTGTTAGTTGTGTTGTGCTTGTCTGTGTGTTAGTTGTGTTGTGATTGTCTGTGTGTTAGTTGTGTTTGTCTGTGTGTTAGTTGTGTTGTGCTTGTCTGTGTGTTAGTTGTGTTGTGATTGTCTGTGTGTTAGTTGTGTTGTGCTTGTCTGTGTGTTAATTGTTGGGGCTGTCTGTGTGTTAGTTGTGTTGGGGCTGTCTGTGTGTTAGTTGTGTTGTGCTTGTCTGTGTATTAGTTGTGTTGTGCTTGTCTGTGTGTTAGTTGTGTTGTGCTTGTCTGTGTGTTAGTTGTGTTGTGCTTGTCTGTGTGTTAGTTGTGGGGGCTTGTCTGTGTGTTAGTTGTGGGGGCTGTCTGTGTGTTAGTTGTGGGGGCTGTCTGTGTGTTAGTTGTGTTGTGCTTGTCTGTGTATTAGTTGTGTTGTGCTTGTCTGTGTGTTAGTTGTGTTGTGCTTGTCTGTGTATTAGTTGTGTTGTGCTTGTCTGTGTGTTAGTTGTGGGGGCTTGTCTGTGTGTTAGTTGTGGGGGCTGTCTGTGTGTTAGTTGTGGGGGCTGTCTGTGTGTTAGTTGTGTTGTGCTTGTCTGTGTGTTAGTTGTGTTGTGCTTGTCTGTGTGTTAGTTGTGTTGTGATTGTCTGTGTATTAGTTGTGTTGTGATTGTCTGTGTGTTAGTTGTGTTGTGCTTGTCTGTGTGTTAGTTGTTGGGGCTGTCTGTGTGTTAGTTGTGTTGGGGCTGTCTGTGTATTAGTTGTGTCGTGCTTGTCTGTGTGTTAGTTGTGGGGGCTGTCTGTGTGTTAGTTGTGTTGTGCTTGTCTGTGTGTTAGTTGTGGGGGCTGTCTGTGTGTTAGTTGTGGGGGCTGTCTGTGTGTTAGTTGTGTTGTGCTTGTCTGTGTATTACTGGTGGGGGCTGTCTGTGTATTAGTTGTGTGGGGGCTGTCTGTGTATTAGTCGTGGGGGCTGTCTGTGTGTTAGTTGTGGGGGCTGTCTGTGTGTTAGTTGTGTTGTGCTTGTCTGTGTATTAGTTGTGTTGTGCTTGTCTGTGTGTTAGTTGTGTTGTGCTTGTCTGTGTTAGTTGTGTTGTGCTTGTCTGTGTGTTAGTTGTGTTGTGATTGTCTGTGTGTTAGTTGTGTTGTGCTTGTCTGTGTATTAGCTGTGTTGTGCTTGTCTGTGTGTTAGTTGTGGGGGCTTGTCTGTGTGTTAGTTGTGGGGGCTGTCTGTGTGTTAGTTGTGGGGGCTGTCTGTGTGTTAGTTGTGTTGTGCTTGTCTGTGTATTAGTTGTGTTGTGCTTGTCTGTGTGTTAGTTGTGTTGTGCTTGTCTGTGTGTTAGTTGTGTTGTGATTGTCTGTGTGTTAGTTGTGTTGTGCTTGTCTGTGTATTAGTTGTGTTGTGATTGTCTGTGTGTTAGTTGTGTTGTGCTTGTCTGTGTATTACTGGTGGGGGCTGTCTGTGTATTAGTTGTGTGGGGGCTGTCTGTGTATTAGTCGTGGGGGCTGCCTGTGTGTTAGTTGTGTTGGGGCTGTCTGTGTATTAGTTGTGTTGTGCTTGTCTGTGTGTTAGTTGTGGGGGCTGTCTGTGTGTTAGTTGTGTTGTGCTTGTCTGTGTGTTAGTTGTGGGGGCTGTCTGTGTGTTAGTTGTGGGGGCTGTCTGTGTGTTAGTTGTGTTGTGCTTGTCTGTGTATTACTGGTGGGGGCTGTCTGTGTGTTAGTTGTGGGGGCTGTCTGTGTATTAGTTGTGGGGGCTGTCTGTGTATTAGTTGTGGGGGCTGTCTGTGTGTTAGTTGTGGGGGCTGTCTGTGTATTAGTTGTGGGGGCTGTCTGTGTGTTAGTTGTGGGGGCTGTCTGTGTATTAGTTGTGGGGGCTGTCTGTGTGTTAGTTGTGGGGGCTGTCTGTGTATTAGTTGTGAGGGCTGTCTGTATGTTAGTTGTGGGGGCTGTCTGTGTATTAGTTGTGGGGGCTGTCTGTGTATTAGTTGTGGGGGCTGTCTGTGTGTTAGTTGTGGGGGCTGTCTGTGTATTAGTTGTGTTGTGCTTGTCTGTGTATTAGTTGTGTGGAGGCTGTCTGTGTGTTAGTTGTGTTGTGCTTGTCTGTGTATTAGTTGTGTTGTGCTTGTCTGTGTATTAGTTGTGTGGAGGCTGTCTGTGTGTTAGTTGTGTGGAGGCTGTCTGTGTGTTAGTTGTGTTGTGCTTGTCTGTGTGTTAGTTGTGTTGTGCTTGTCTGTTAGTTGTGGGGCTGTCTGTGTGTTAGTTGTGTTGTGCTTGTCTGTGTGTTAGTTGTGGGGGCTGTCTGTGTGTTAGTTGTGTTGTGCTTGTCTGTGTGTTAGTTGTGTTGTGCTTGTCTGTGTATTAGTTGTGGGGGCTGTCTGTGTGTTAGTTGTGTTGTGCTTGTCTGTGTATTAGTTGTGTTGTGCTTGTCTGTGTGTTAGTTGTGGGGGCTGTCTGTGTGTTAGTTGTGGGGGCTGTCTGTGTGTTAGTTGTGTTGTGCTTGTCTGTGTATTACTGGTGGGGGCTGTCTGTGTATTAGTTGTGTGGAGGCTGTCTGTGTGTTAGTTGTGTTGTGCTTGTCTGTGTGTTAGTTGTGTTGTGCTTGTCTGTTAGTTGTGGGGCTGTCTGTGTGTTAGTTGTGTTGTGCTTGTCTGTGTGTTAGTTGTGGGGGCTGTCTGTGTGTTAGTTGTGTTGTGCTTGTCTGTGTGTTAGTTGTGTTGTGCTTGTCTGTGTATTAGTTGTGGGGCTGTCTGTGTATTAGTTGTGGGGGCTGTCTGTGTATTAGTTGTGGGGGCTGTCTGTGTGTTAGTTGTGTTGTGCTTGTCTGTGTATTAGTTGTGTTGTGCTTGTCTGTGTATTAGTTGTGTTGTGCTTGTCTGTGTGTTAGTTGTGGGGGCTGTCTGTGTGTTAGTTGTGAGGGGCTGTCTGTGTATTAGTTGTGGGGGCTGTCTGTATGTTAGTTGTGGGGGCTGTCTGTGTATTAGTTGTGGGGGCTGTCTGTGTATTAGTTGTGGGGGGGCTGTCTGTGTATTAGTTGTGGGGGCTGTCTGTGTATTAGTTGTGGGGGGGCTGTCTGTGTGTTAGTTGTGGGGGGGCTGTCTGTGTGTTAGTTGTGAGGGGCTGTCTGTATGTTAGTTGTGGGGGCTGTCTGTGTGTTAGTTGTGAGGGGCTGTCTGTGTATTAGTTGTGGGGGCTGTCTGTATGTTAGTTGTGGGGGCTGTCTGTGTATTAGTTGTGGGGGCTGTCTGTGTGTTAGTTGTGGGGGGGCTGTCTGTATGTTAGTTGTGAGGGGCTGTCTGTGTATTAGTTGTGGGGGCTGTCTGTGTATTAGTTGTGGGGGGGGCTGTCTGTGTATTAGTTGTGGGGGCTGTCTGTGTATTAGTTGTGGGGGCTGTTAGTTGTGGGGGCTGTCTGTGTATTAGTTGTGGGGGCTGTCTGTGTGTTAGTTGTGGGGGGCTGTCTGTGTGTTAGTTGTGGGGGGGCTGTCTGTGTGTTAGTTGTGTTGTGCTTGTCTGTGTGTTAGTTGTGGGGGCTGTCTGTGTATTAGTTGTGGAGGGCTGTCTGTGTATTAGTTGTGGGGGCTGTCTGTGTATTAGTTGTGGGTGCTGTCTGTATGTTAGTTGTGGGGGGGCTGTCTGTGTGTTAGTTGTGAGGGGCTGTCTGTATGTTAGTTGTGGGGGCTGTCTGTATGTTAGTTGTGAGGGGCTGTCTGTGTATTAGTTGTGGGGGCTGTCTGTGTATTAGTTGTGGGGGGGCTGTCTGTGTATTAGTTGTGGGGGGGCTGTCTGTGTATTAGTTGTGGGGGCTGTCTGTGTATTAGTTGTGGGGGCTGTCTGTGTATTAGTTGTGGGGGGGCTGTCTGTGTGTTAGTTGTGGGGGCTGTCTGTGTATTAGTTGTGGGGGGGCTGTCTGTGTGTTAGTTGTGTTGTGCTTGTCTGTGTGTTAGTTGTGGGGGCTGTCTGTGTATTAGTTGTGGGGGCTGTCTGTGTATTAGTTGTGGGGGCTGTCTGTGTATTAGTTGTGTTGTGCTTGTCTGTGTATTAGTTGTGGGGGCTGTCTGTGTGTTAGTTGTGGGGGGGCTGTCTGTGTGTTAGTTGTGGGGGCTGTCTGTGTATTAGTTGTGGGGGCTGTCTGTGTATTAGTTGTGGGGGCTGTCTGTGTATTAGTTGTGGGGGGGCTGTCTGTGTGTTAGTTGTGGGGGGGCTGTCTGTGTGTTAGTTGTGGGGGCTGTCTGTGTGTTAGTTGTGGGGGGGCTGTCTGTGTGTTAGTTGTGGGGGGCTGTCTGTGTATTAGTTGTGGGGGCTGTCTGTGTATTAGTTGTGGGGGGCTGTCTGTGTGTTAGTTGTGGGGGGGCTGTCTGTGTGTTAGTTGTGAGGGCTGTCTGTGTATTAGTTGTGGGGGGGCTGTCTGTGTGTTAGTTGTGGGGGGGCTGTCTGTGTGTTAGTTGTGGGGGGGCTGTCTGTGTATTAGTTGTGGGGGCTGTCTGTGTGTTAGTTGTGGGGGGGGCTGTCTGTGTGTTAGTTGTGGGGGGGCTGTCTGTGTGTTAGTTGTGAGGGCTGTCTGTGTATTAGTTGTGGGGGGGCTGTCTGTGTATTAGTTGTGGGGGCTGTCTGTGTATTAGTTGTGGGGGCTGTCTGTGTATTAGTTGTGGGGGGGCTGTCTGTGTGTTAGTTGTGGGGGGGCTGTCTGTGTGTTAGTTGTGGGGGGGCTGTCTGTGTGTTAGTTGTGAGGGCTGTCTGTGTGTTAGTTGTGGGGGGGCTGTCTGTGTGTTAGTTGTGGGGGGGCTGTCTGTGTGTTAGTTGTGAGGGCTGTCTGTGTGTTAGTTGTGGGGGCTGTCTGTGTATTAGTTGTGGGGGCTGTCTGTGTATTAGTTGTGGGGGCTGTCTGTGTGTTAGTTGTGGGGGCTGTTTGTGTATTAGTTGTGGGGGCTGTCTGTGTATTAGTTGTGAGGGCTGTCTGTGTATTAGTTGTGGGGGCTGTCTGTGTATTAGTTGTGGGGGCTGTCTGTGTATTAGTTGTGGGGGCTGTCTGTGTGTTAGTTGTGGGGGCTGTCTGTGTATTAGTTGTGTTGTGCTTGTCTGTGTGTTAGTTGTGTTGTGCTTGTCTGTGTGTTAGTTGTGGGGGCTGTTTGTGCATTAGTTGTGGGGGCTGTCTGTGTATTAGTTGTGGGGGCTGTCTGTGTATTAGTTGTGGGGGCTGTCTGTGTGTTAGTTGTGGGGGCTGTCTGTGTGTTAGTTGTGGGGGCTGTCTGTGTATTAGTTGTGGGGGCTGTCTGTGTATTAGTTGTGGGGGCTGTCTGTGTGTTAGCTGTGTTGTGCTTGTCTGTGTGTTAGTTGTGTTGTGCTTGTCTGTGTATTAGTTGTGGGGGCTGTGTGTTAGTTGTGTTTGTCTGTGTGTTAGTTGTGGGGGCTGTCTGTCTATTAGTTGTGTTGTGCTTGTCTGTGTGTTAGTTGTGGGGGCTGTCTGTGTATTAGTTGTGTTGTGCTTGTCTGTGTGTTAGTTGTGTTGTGCTTGTCTGTGTACAGCAGTGGTACTCAATCTCTGACATATTAAATTAGTGGAGCCAATCGGCGGGTAGACTATATCTGTTTTATACAATTGTAGTGTCCAATTAGTGAATATTGTGATACGGTTACAATTTTATATATTTCTGTCTTTTGCATATAATAAATATTCTCATACAAATTCAAAGTGTATTCTCCTTTTTGATAGATAGATAGATATGATGAACATATTGTGCGTAACAATTTCCATAAATCTACATTTTCTCTCAAAATCTTCATAGAAAACATGGAGCACCCTAAGTTGATGTCCTTGGCACCCTGGTTGAGGGTGTTGTGTGTGTGATACACTGCACTGAAGGTTGGAATGAAATTCGGTAATAATTGGGCCTTTACGTGTTAAAACAAACAGGAGTTTACACATACATAGAGACAGAGACACACACATACTGGCCCAACTGCGCCACATGGGCCAAATAGCAAAATATCCAAATTACCAAGAATTTAAATGGCTTTGATCCCTTCAATACCAGAGGTCTCCAACACATTGCAAAGGAATGCAGATGTCTCTAATGGGTTTAAAATACATTTTAAGCATTTTACTTTGCATAATATATTTTTGCAGAATATGTAAAGTCATAAAGGAGGTTGAGTGTCACTTTAAATGGTGTTTTATGCCGCCTGTGCCCAGCAGGGGATGTGTGAGAGTATAAGGGCATTTCCGGGCGTGCAGTTTCATTGTATCCTGCTTCTCGCTATGTACTAACATGGTACAGAGGTCAACGGTATAAAATGATTCCTTTGTTCTTTAAAGGGTAGTAATGTCTACAATACAGTTTATCTCTGAAACTTCTCTATTGTAAACACCTAGAACGATGTTTAAAAGGTTAGTAACCCCCCAAAAAAACTGTTCGCGAATTGATAGGCATAATAAAACATGTAATGCCCTCATTCCCATCTCTCAAACCGTTATGGTTTGAGAGATGTAATAAAATAAAGGTCTCCGCTCCCTCCCTTTTTTGCCTGACGAGCTATAAAGCTGTCAGAGGCAGAATCTGGTCGCCCGACTGTAGGCGGCTCTTCAGGAGTGCTGACATCTAGATATCTAACTGTAATTACTTCACCGGTATGGTCTATGTGTGCCTGGATTGCAAGCACACGTTGTAGACCAACCTGATGAAGTAATCATAGTTATATATCACGATGACAGTGCTCCTGAAGAGCCGCCGTCCGGTCCCGGAAGCAGGATCTCATGACGTCTGCTATACAGTGAACGAATGAGAAAGGGGAGTGAGCGGAGGTCTTTATTTTCTTACATCTCTCAAACCAATAAGGGCATTACATGTTTTTTTATTATTCATATCAATTCGCGAATAGTTTTTTGGGGGGTTTACTATCCCTTTAATAACTTACTGTTCAGTAGTTCAAAAGATATTCAAGCTGAAAGGATCTCCCCTCCCGCCCCTTCTGGCCGCCTCCCATTAAATATGCAATCCAGTCGTGGGACTGGACGGATGCAGCGAGGGACAATCTTCAGTCAGTGAATATAAGGAAAACCCTGTTCCCTTGATGAAGGAGGGCAGGATTTTCCTTTTGCTTAATGAAGATTGTCCCTCACCGCTCTCCATCCGGACCAGACACAGAGGATCAGTGATGTGGCCAGAAGGGGAATCCTTTTACATTGAATATCTTTTGAACCACCCAACAGTAATTTATTAAACATAGCGCTACGTGTTATAAAAACAAAACAGAGACGACTCGGAGATAAAGTTTATTGTAGACATTACGATCCCTTTAACCCTTTGAGTGCCAGAGTCCGTACCACTCTGGCACTCAAAGGGTTAACCCTTTGAGAGCCAGGGGTGTGTGCAGGCACTCAAAGGTTAAGCAAGCTACAAATACGCAATGCAATTTGCCACAAATTACTACAATGAACATCATATTAAAAATACATCTAAAAATGTGTATTTTAATCTTTTACATAATTTATCCTTTATAAAACACTTTCTCTTTGTTGAGAATGCTAAAGAGGGGAAGGGTTTAACCCTTTGAGAGATACAGGGGTGTCCAAAGTATTGCAAAAACTATACAAAAGGGTTAGGAAATTGCCCCTTTTTGCTCTCTGCAAGTCTCTTGAGCCGCGGGTCCCTGCTCACTTGGAGCTTTTGGTGCCAGCGATGAATAGGATCCCTTGTTCCAAATCCGGGATGTCCGACACAAGAGCCTCATCTTCCTCACTGAACTCATCCCCGAGTTTCTTCCACCAGGGCCACCGGCTGCGCTTCAGCATGGTGCTGTGACACTGTTTAGCTTTGAGTGCAATAGGAACAGACCGGCTGGTGAATGTGTCCACTTCCTTTTCTGTGACATCTGCTAAACTTGGTGCGCCTAGAAAAGAGAGATTTAACCCCTTGTCAGACAACCTCACAACAAGAAAATAGGATTTTAGTCTTACCTGTTAAATCATTTTCTCTTAGTCCATACAGGTTACTGGTAACTCTGGGAGGTGATCCGCCCCTTAGTAGGCAGGAACAGTTCTTAAAATGTATGCAGGGGGTGGTGCCTACCTTCCCTCCTTGGCTGCAGCTAGCCAATCAGCTCCAGAAACATTTGTTCCTCGGTGAAGACAACACCAGGCAAGAGAACAGTTCTGCTTTAGTTTTGGTTATTTTTTTATTTTTCTGGTAGATATGGAATACCACCATTGGGTGGATTACCATGACTGACAATGCCCTTAGATGTGGCTAGCTCAGTGACCAGGTGCTTTTTGTGGGCCTTAAGCCCTGAGGGGGAAAATCTTGGTTACAAGTTCTTTCCCCAGGAGTTACCCACTGAGGTAATTCTTACCCCATGGTAATCTGAAGACAGAAGATCTGCAGGAAAGGTGAGCTACCCTTTGAGTGCTGCAGGTCCACATCTCCCAGAGTGCCCCTCCGCACAGAAGTGTATTCCTGGAGCTCCTATTGTACACTCCTGCACTCATTGGGTCTATCTGTACTCCTGTTGGGTGTTTGGAGCAGGTTTATGTGGTAACTTAACCCTTTAACTGTTGGTTTGGCACTTTATTGGGGGGTTTTATAGCACTTTTCCTACTGGGTATCCTCACATGTTCTATTGATGATTTACACCTTTTTATGTTTTACCGCATAGACACCATTGCTCCATTCACTCCTATGGGACTGTACTGTTTGGGACGTATCACTGCAAGAAATTGCAATTTAAAGCAGATCGCCAACACCAGAAATATACGTTTTGCAGACAGAACAAATATGAACAGTTATGGTTGCTACAGTATCATCGGGTATATATGACAGATATTTATAAAGAATACACTCATCTAGACACTCTTGGCTGGTATACCTGGTGCAGCTTCCAACAATCACAGCGGTGATTTCAATAAATGTGGAGACACAGAACAGGAGCGCTCAACGGGACCAACCAAAAGAACACAAGTCAGACGAACAAATCCAATGATATTTATTAACAAAAGACCAAAACAAATGGAACATAGAAGTAGAGGGATAACGATTCTCCTAATGCGTTTTGTGAAAGCTAAAGAGATAGTAATACTTTATTATTACTATCCCCCATATTGTACATATTTGCCAAATAAATTAATAGCCCCCAGGTTCATCTCTCAAACCTTTATGGTTTGAGAGATAACCGAAGGCAAAGTTCCCCCCTCCCTCCCGCTTCCCTGAAGTCAGTGTTGTACTGACTGCAGGGATATCCGGTCTGACTTTCATTATGTGGCTCTGCAGCAGAGTCGAGATCCCGTTAGTGACAATTATTTCACTGAAACGGTCTTTTACGTGTGCTTGCAACCCAAGCCAAAACCAAGCAAATGTAGAAGACCGTTTCAGTGAAATAATTCTTTGTCACTAACGTGATCTCGGCTCAGCTGCAGAGCCGCCTGACTGTCATACGACAGACTTCCCCTGCAGTCAGCACAACGCTGACTTCAGGGAAGGGGGAGGGAGGGAGAACTTTTCCTTCGGTTATCTCTCAAACTATAAAGGTTTGAGAGATGAACCTGGGGGCTATTAAATTATTTGGCAAATATGTAAAATATGGGGGATAGTAATAATAAAGTATTACTATCCCTTTAATTCACTTAATCATAGGCTGTGTTCGGCCGGCTTGTGTTCCTTTGGTGGGTTCCGCTGAGCGATCCTGTCCTGTGTCAGAACATTTGCAAACAGAACACCGCTCTCTCTCTCTCTCTTTCTCTCTCGCAAAGCAAAATTCTCATCTCAGATTTCCTGAGTTTTCTAGTTCTCAGTAAGTGAATCTGCGCTGACGGCGTTAGTCCAAGCACTAACGCACAGATATCTGTACTTTCAGAAACGGTACCACCTTTTTAATTTGGACTAGCCGTTTTTATTTGAAAACATCCTAATAAAAGATCAACTCCCTTCCTCAGATCATGTAATATTGGGTCTTATGTATAAAGGCAAATCGGAATAAATTTAGGACAAACCAACTGAATTGTAGGGAACAAATTACAATTTCCTAAATTCTCATTAAGGCTTTAAGAACTTGAATGCTAGACATGTCTCTAATACATTGCAAAGCAATGCACTGGTGACCTCTGTAGCACTCAAGAGGTTAAAATTCCCATTTAAATCAATGGAATTGTATTTGTCCCCTATAGTGCAGTTGGTTTGCTCTGAAATTCCTCCTCTTTTCTTCTGTGCATGAAACTAACTGTTTGAAAGCTTCTGTGAAATACCAAAGTATTCATATCCTTGCATTACTAATCCGCAGTTATCTTTTCCTCTCACCTCCCACTTACCATTGCCTCTTCCTCCCCAAACTAGATTTATAGTCACTATATACATAGTAACATAGTAAATTAGGTTGAATAAAGACACAAGTCCATCAAGTTCAACCTTCGCCTCATACCCCAGTAATTATATAGCTTTCCTGCTACCAATTAAGTTAGTCTTTATCAGACCTTCCTGATCGGCCTACTGATAAACAGTATAACTCTGTGTGTTCCCTTTTGAAAGAAATGTATCTAATCTTCTCTTAAATGTATCCATTGTATCTGCCATAACCACCTCCTTGGGCAAAGAATTCCACAATTTAACAGACCTTACTGTAAAAAAAACCCCTTCCCATGCTGAAATCTAAACCTCCTTTCCTCTAATCTCAAGGGGTGTCCCCTGGTCACCTGATCAGGCCTTGGAATAAATAGCTCACCGCAGAGATCCTTGTATTGACCTCTCATATACTTGTACAGTGTGATAAGGTCTCCTCTTAGTCGTCTTTTCTCTAGAGTAAATAAACCAAGTTTGTTTAGTCGTTCCTCATATGTCAAGTCCTCCATTCCCTTAATTAATTTTGTTGCTCTCCGCTGTACCCTCTCTAGTTCTAGTATATCCTTTTTCAGAACCGGTGCCCAAAATTGCACTGCATACTCAAGGTGAGGTCTTACCAATGATTTGTATAATGGCAAAATAATGTTATCCACTCTTGCCTCGATACCTCTTTTTATGCAAGACAGGATTTTGTTTGCCTTTGCTACTGCTGTTTGACACTGGTCACTGTTTCCAAGTTTGTAGTTGACAAGGATACCCAGGTCTTTCTCTATCAACGAGTCCCCTAAAATGATTCCATTAAGTTTATAAGTAGCCTTGGGATTGTTTCCTCCCAAATGCATGACTTTACACTTCCCCACATTAAACTTCATATTACATTGTTTGCCCAATCTGACATTGTATGTAAGTCCCTCTGCAGAGAGAAAATATCCTGTTCTGAATTAATGACCTTGCATAATTCAGTATCAACTGCAAATATTGATATTTTGCTTTCTATATGTATTTCCAGGACATTTATAAACAAGTTAAAAAGCAGCGGACCTAATGGAAAAACAGGACAATACTAGATGTCCGCGTCGCTCCAATCCATCCTAAATTTCTTTGTCTAATCTATCGCACTGCACCACCGGGGCATCTCCCTTTACTGGTTTCCAATAGTCTCCAAAATAAAATTCAAACTCTGACCTTGATCGCATGAGTTACATGGGGGTTAGTGGAAAGATATATAAAAACACATTTAGTGCATGTCAAACAACTGCCATTTAAAAGTTGTAACAACGTCATATTTATAAAGAAGTATAAAGTCAAGTTGAAGCCTATAATACAACATGGCTGTAGGTTTGTTAGTTGGAAGGCTTCTCCCTTAGGACGACAATTATCCCCCAGTTTTTTTGTATGGAAGAAAAATGATGTTATTAAGAAAAATTGGTTGAGGATTGATGGTTTTTATAAATGTGGGGGAAAATGCCGATGTTGTAAATATGCACTTGTTTCAAAAACATTCAACAGTAGTGAAACTCAAAGGGAATTTAATATTAGATCTTTCATCAATTGTTCAACCCCATATTTAGTTTACCTGATTACTTGTCAGGAATGTAAGAAGCAATATGTGGGAAAGACTACACGTCTCCTTAAGGAGAGAATAAGGGAGCATTCAAAGGGATAGTAATACTTCGTTTTAACTTTATTTTATTTTGTAGGCATTAAAAAAAACATGAAGAACGATATAAGTCTTATCTCTCAAACCTTTATGGTTTGAGAGATATTCACAAGCAAAGTTTCCCCTCCCTCCCCTTTTACCTAGTGTAAGCCATCTCTTCTCAGATGTGGAATGCAGTCCATAGACCAGACAGATAACAGAAGGGGACAATCTTCTTCCTATGAGAACAATGAAAGCCCTGCCCCCCTTGACATGTTTTTCAGCTTTTTCCCTTATCTTAATTGAAGATTGTCCCTCTCTGCAGTCTACCTGGGCACCTCCCTTCTGAGCTGGCTGAGCAGTGTTACATCAGTAAAAGGGGCAGGAGGGGGATACTTTGCTTGTGAATATCTCTTAAACCATAAAGGTTTGAGAGATAAGACTTATATCATTCTTCATGTTTTTTTAATGCCCACAAAATAAAATAAAGATAAAACGAAGTATTACTATCCCTTTAAATGCTATAGAGAGAGGTGATGTGAGATCTCCAGTGGCTCGGCATTTTATGGAACATAATTCTAACCTGGAGAGCTCTGGATTTCAAGGAATTGAAAAAATTGTGAAATCTGATAGAGGTGGGGATATTTTTTCCACCCTAGCACGTAGATAAATGTTTTGGATATTTCAGTTAAAAACACGGGATCCTGTAGGTATGAATTTAGAATGGGATCTAAGCTACTATTTTTAGTATGTGTTTATACCGAGTCACTAATTTTTAGTATATGTATTTGATCATACATTACCTCTCTATGAGTTTTTGTGTTTCTTTTATATAGTTGGATACTTTTGATATTATGATTCCTTATGCTTTGGTGCTCCTTTTAGACTTTCCATTGGAGACTCTTTATCCTCCGACATGTTGCAGGTGTTTATACTGAATGGTGTTTGAATCTTCACCTTTAAATAAAGGCACGTTTACAAATGTTATAGCTACTCAATTAGGAGATGTCATACTAATATATAACACAGATCTGTGGTTTTTGTTATATGTCGTTTAAACAGATTCTTTGTATCAAGGTGGTCTTTCTTCTGTTTTAGCATATGCTTTTAATTCAGTTTAAAGGGGAACTACCACCCCGCAAAAACTTAACCTGGATTGATTCTTCATCTGGCGACTAGCTGCTTAGTAGCGCTAGTCGCCAGAAATATTACCCAGTTCTGAAGATTCGTGACAGTGACGTCCGTGCGCCTGCGCTGTCAGTCCCTTTTGAGCCGGCCAGCTCAAAAGGGACGGACAGTGCAGGCGCACGAACGTCACTGTCACGAGACGTCCGTGCTTCCTGTTCCAGTGACCGTCAGAAAAAGGCCGAAATCTTCAGAACCGGGTAATATTTCTGGCGACTAGCGCTACTAAGCAGCTAGTCGCCAGATGAAGACTCAATCCAGGTTAAGTTTTTACGGGGTGGTAGTTCCCCTTTAAATATTGTCTGTGTCTTTTTGCACACTGGAACTTGATAATGAAGGGAGGAGTTTAGCGTATATAAACTCACCTGCATATTCGGTATCCATACCTATGAATAAGGACCTGTGGGTCTGAAATGCGTCAGGTGTGTACGTGTGTTCTGTTTGTTCACCCTAGTACTTCTTTGGAGACAAGATTTTATTGTACTTAATAAAGGAGATTCTTTTATACACTTCGGAAGGAGCAGTGTTGCTGTTTTTTGTGTGATTTCACAGACCTCATGGTGTTCAGCACAAAGCTACAAATTATAGGCCTGGATTCCCTTACAGGTGATAACTGGTATTATTTTAAAATGTATTTATAGACTACAATAGGAATTTATTAGATTAAAGCACTGATAACACTTATCAATTACAATGTAATCTAGGCCAGGGCTCAAAATTTCCACTTGCCACTAGCCAATGGAGAGTGAAAATTTAGCCCTGGCGAGTAGAAATTCAGCCCTGGTGGGTATGTTATGGCTTGCAGTGGCGAGTAACTTTTCAGGTCTGGCTAGTAGCAAAGGACTTCAACTTTTAAGCCCTGATCTAGGCTATAGTATCCTGATCAGTGCCTGTACACTCTGCTGCCCTCTTGAGGACTGTCTCAGAAATGTAAGTGCATTAAAACCTGCTCTTGTGCTGTGAAAGTATATATTATTTCTCACTTCCCCTGTGACATCATTCACCATTCAGCCTGGCACAGAGTTAAACCCTACGGATATTTTAGACATTTCCAATGCATTGTGAAGTAATATGCTGGAGATGTTGTCAGTATTCTAGGGGTTAACATGCTGCATAGTGTTACACACTCCTCTGAGTTACACCTCCCATTGGTCCCACTAGAACCAGGCTATTTACTAAGTCAGCTCCCATAGGAACAGACTTATACAAACTGCTTTTTACAGAGAAGATTTGTTATAACAAATTCCATCACAGTACTGATGAATACTTTTAATAAGAGCCCAAAATGAAGCGGGCAGGACGACTTTCTGTACAGTCTTGTAGTCTCTTATATACAGGAAAGGTCCCACCATCTGGGTATGGAAACTGCAAAGGATGATTAACTTCTTGAGTGCCAGAACAGAGTACAGAGCATTGTGTTGCACACCTTTCTGAAACATAAATAAAGGCTCCAATGTGTCTGCTAAAGGCTGGCCTAGATTACAGGCACACCAACGTCACTGGGGCCAATAAGAACTAGCGTGAACAAAATCTAGTTCCCATGAATTTGAATGTAGCTTTTTCTGTACATCTGTCCTAGAACTGCACCACTTTAGTATATATACAAATGCCCCTAGATCTCTGTTCCATTCTACCTATCAGCATGTTGATATCAGTGTTAATTTGGGACAGCACATCCCTCTATATATATTACATTGTACCTATCAGCATGTTAATATCCATGTTAATCTGATCTAACTGATCCCCCTATATCTGTTATATTGTATCAATCAGCATGTTAATTCATAGTAACATAGTTGATGAAAATGAGGCTGAAAATAGACATGCATCCATCAAGTCCAGCCCATGCCAAATCACCCCTGTTGATCCACAGGAAGGCATAAAAAAAACATATTGAAGCCATTTCCAATTGAGCCCCAAGTGGGTAAAAAAATTCCTTCCTGACTCCTATCTGCATTGAAGCCTTCTGTCATAATTCTCAATATTGTTCTGGGCTAGATAGGTATTCATTACTTTTCTGAAAGCAGTTACATTATCGCAAGCACAGCATCCCGAGGCACATAATTTCATAACTTTACTGCCCTTACTGTAAAAAAAAATCCCTGCTTTTGTTTTAGTCTAAATCACCTTTCCTCTTGTCTTAATGGATGACCTCTTGTTCTCAGCTCTTTGTGTAGATAATTCATTGGATAGTTCTTTGTGTTGACCTTGAATGTATGTGTAAATGGTAATCATATCACCCCTTAGATGTCTCTTCTCTAATATAAACAAACCCAGTTTGGCTAGTCTCTCTTTATAACTGTATTAATCTGGGCCAGCAGATCTCTCTACATATGTCCCATTGTACCTATCAGCATGTTGATATCCGTGTTAATTTGGGCCAGCAGATCTCTTTACACATGATACATCGTACCTATCAGCATGTTGATATCCGTGTTAATCTGGGCCAGCAGATCTCTCTACATATGTCCCATTGTACCTATCAGCATGTTGATATCTGTTAATCTGGGCCAGTAGATCTCTTTACACATGATACATTGTACCTATCAGCATGTTGATATCCGTGTTAATTTGGGCCAGCAGATCTCTTTACACATGATACATCGTACCTATCAGCATGTTGATATCCGTGTTAATCTGGGCCAGCAGATCTCTTTACATATGTTACATCGTACCTATCAGCATGTTGATATCTGTTAATCTGGCCCAGCAGATCTCTTTACACATGATACATTGTACCTATCAGCTTGTTGATATCAGTGTTAATTTGGGCCAGCATATCTCTTTACATATGTTACAACGTACCTATCCGTGTTAACCTGGGCCAGCATATCTCTTTACATATGTTACAACGTACCTATCAGCATGTTGATATCCGTGTTAATCTGGCCCAGTAGATCTCTTTACACATGATACATTGTACCTATCAGCTTGTTGATATCAGTGTTAATTTGGGCCAGCAGATCTCTTTACACATGATACATCGTACCTATCAGCATGTTGATATCCGTGTTAATCTGGGCCAGCAGATCTCTTTACACACGTGTTATATCGTACCTATCAGCATGTTGATATCCGTGTTAATCTGGGCCAGCTGATCTCATTACACACGTGTTATATCGTACCTATCAGCATGTTGATATCCGTGTTAATCTGGGCCAGCAGATCTCACTACACACGTGTTATATCGTACCTATCAGCATGTTGATATCCGTGTTAATCTGGGCCAGCTGATCTCATTACACACGTGTTATATCGTACCTATCAGCATGTTGATATCAGTGTTAATCTGGGCCAGCTGATCTCATTACACACGTGTTATATCGTACCTATCAGCATGTTGATATCAGTGTTAATCTGGGCCAGCTGATCTCATTACACACGTGTTATATCGTACCTATCAGCATGTTGATATCAGTGTTAATCTGGGCCAGCTGATCTCATTACACACGTGTTATATCGTACCTATCAGCATGTTGATATCCGTGTTAATCTGGGTCATCAGATCTCTTTACACACGTGTTATATCGTACCTATCAGCATGTTGATATCCGTGTTAATCTGGGCCAGCAGATCTCACTACACACGTGTTATATCGTACCTATCAGCATGTTGATATCCGTGTTAATCTGGGCCAGCAGATCTCACTACACACGTGTTATATCGTACCTATCAGCATGTTGATATCCGTGTTAATCTGGGCCAGCTGATCTCATTACACACGTGTTATATCGTACTTATCAGCATGTTGATATCCGTGTTAATCTGGGCCAGCTGATCTCATTACACACGTGTTATATCGTACCTATCAGCATGTTGATATCAGTGTTAATCTGGGCCAGCTGATCTCACTACACACGTGTTATATCGTACCTATCAGCATGTTGTTATCAGTGTTAATCTGGGCCAGCTGATCTCATTACACACGTGTTATATCGTACCTATCAGCATGTTGATATCTGTGTTAATCTGGGTCATCAGATCTCTTTACACACGTGTTATATCGTACCTATCAGCATGTTGATATCCGTGTTAATCTGGGTCAGCTGATCTCATTACACACGTGTTATATCGTACCTATCAGCATGTTGATATCCGTGTTAATCTGGGTCAACTGATCTCTTTACACACGTGTTACATCGTACCTATCAGCATGTTGATATCCGTGTTAATCTGGGCCAGCTGATCTCATTACACACGTGTTATATCGTACCTATCAGCATGTTGATATCCGTGTTAATCTGGGTCATCAGATCTCTTTACACACGTGTTATATCGTACCTATCAGCATGTTGATATCCGTGTTAATCTGGGCCAGCTGATCTCATTACACAAGTGTTATATCGTACCTATCAGCATGTTGATATCCGTGTTAATCTGGGCCAGCAGGGCCTCTCTACGCTGCGCTGATCTCTGTTCCAGTTTCCTCTTCAGAAGATACTGCCCCAACTTCTCCTGAACCTGTAAATGCAGCTCATTGCTCTGTTCCCCTGACATCTGCGGAGCCTGGACAGGACAGAACTTCATTAATAAATCTGATGACAAACTGCTATGTATGATACACACGCACAGCCTAGCATTCAAAGAAAAACTAGAACAACAGGAATAAGTGGTTCTCAATGTGTTTAACCCCTGGTATGCTAGTGATGATAGAGACGTCTCTAGCACACTGGGATTAAAAGGATTAAATTAAGCAGCAGCAATCCAGTACATCTACAATTCTGCAGTCACCCGTATTTACAGATATAGAGAGTTAGAGGCTTAGATATAATGTAAGAAAGTTTTACCTCACAGAGGGTGGTAGAGAAGAGCAATAGCCTATGAGCAGAATTATAATAATAATAATAATTTGTGATTTTTATAGTGTTTTTCTCCCTGTGAGACTCAAAGCGCTTTACAAATATACAAACAGACATAAAAATTAAGAGTCCCTTATGGTCACATGAGTTGACCGAATGCCTGATAAAAGACAGTCTGTAATGACGGCGCCTCTCTGATTGAGGACGGTGAAGAGTTCCAGAATGTGGGGGCAGCGTGGCTGAATGCCCGGGAACCCGAGGTTGTCTTTATTCTGGGTACTGACAGGAGGGATCTGTTGGCTGACCGCAGTGAGCGGGATTGAATACAGGGTGTCAGGAGCTCTTTCAGGTACTGTGGGCCTTGATTATTTAAGGCTTTGAAGGTCAGCAGGCCAATTTTAAAATATGTTCGCCATTTAACTGGAAGCCAATGCAGCGAGTGGAGAACAGGTGTTAGAAGTGGTAGATAAGTGGAATAGCCTACCAGCAGAAGTGGTAGAGGTTAGTACAGTGACAGAATGTATGCATGGGATAGGCATAAGTCTATTCTGAACATAAGGCAAGACCAAGGACCAAACAAGGTCTGAGGCTTTTACAGTAGGAAAACAGGGAAGACTAGATGGGCCGAATGGTTCTCATCTGACATCAGATTTTATGTTTCTGGTTTTCGGTCTCCATTTGAAGTCTGCATTTGGCTCACGCCATATCACACTGCACAACAGACAACAATGCTATAAAAAAAGCAAACCATGGGGAGTTAAAAGCCCTAGAATCAGACCCCATATTCTACACGGAGGTGCTAAAATTGGGGGGATTGGCCTCCCTGACCTCAAACGATACTATCTTGCCACTGTTCTGACATCTATACCAGACTGGAACGCTAACCGGACTAATAAATGATGGGTCTCCATTGAGAGAAGCCATGCTTTTCCACTCGACCCATTGAGGGAATCACTACTACCTAAAGCGGCAAGAATCTCCTCACTCTCTTTCAAACCGATAGCAAGGAATGTACTTTCGTGTTGGTCCGTGACCAAGATCTTACAGTCTGGAGGAAGGTGGGTTGGACACAGAAGAGTAAGTGCTATTGGGTGTAAGTGCCTCCTGCCACATGAGCTGCCGGTCAGTGGGTGGGAGCGAGAAGAGCTGCTGAGTGCAGTGGTCCAGGCAAGGGGTGATTCTTGGTGATAATGTTTAAAGGGATAGTAATACTTAAAATGTAAAAAAAAATATGTTGTAGGGTTTATCCCCCTGAGTAAAACAAGAGTACTCCCACTGCTGAAAGGTGTTTCATTCAAAAGTTATTAATTTTCAAAGTTGAATTTTTTAGGTGCAATATCACAGTGGCCTGAAATTGTGCAGTGGCGCTGTTGCTACACCATCCTATGGAGATTTTTGGTCAACTGACCAGAGCTGTCCATAGGATCGTGTAGCAACAGCGCCACTGTACAATTTCAGGCCACTGTGATATTGCACCTAAAAAATTCAACTTTGAAAATGAATAACTTTTGAATGAAACACCTTTCAGCAGTGGGAGTACTCTTGTTTTACTCAGGGGGATAAGCCCTACAACATATTTTTTTTTACATTTTAAGTATTACTATCCCTTTAAGGGAGCGTCCGAAGATCTGAAGGCTAGGGGAGAGTCTGATGGGGTGGGAGAGGGAATTCCAGAGCTCAGGTGCAGCACGGGAGAAGTCATGTAGGTGGGAGTGGGAGGAGTCCTGTAGGCGGGAGTGGGAGGATGCAAAAAGAGCTGTGGAGAGCAGAAGGTCATGTGCAGATCAAAGATGGCGAGTGGGAGTGTATTTGGAAATGAGAGATGAGATATTGGGATGGTGCGCTGTTAATAAGCGCTCTAAAAATTGGCACCAGAATTTTGAATTTAATTCTGTATGCTATTGGGATCCAGTGCAGGGATTGGCAGAGGCGGCTGGTGTCAGAGAAGCGGTGGGTGTGGTAGATTAGTCGTGCAGT
Organism: Rhinophrynus dorsalis; assembly: GCA_037306005.1. Taxonomy (NCBI): domain Eukaryota; kingdom Metazoa; phylum Chordata; class Amphibia; order Anura; family Rhinophrynidae; genus Rhinophrynus; species Rhinophrynus dorsalis. Next base: position 253,546,794 of record CM074725.1, read on the forward strand.
GGATTTCATTACGGACTGTAGTGGGGTTAGTCGGGTGAGAGGAAGGACAATTAGTAATGAGTTACAGTAGTCAAGACGGGACATGAGTATTTGGATTAGAATTTTGGTAGTGTCGAATTCTAGAGATGTTGCGGAGGTGGAGGCGGCATGATTTGGAGATTTACTGGTTGTGAGGAATAAAGTATAGGGCGGAGTCAAATGTGACCTCCAGGCAGTGTGCTGTAGGTGTTGGTGTTTAATGAAGTGTTGTTGACAGTGAGGGTAATATCTGGGGTAAGGCTGGCTGTAGAGGGAGAGAAAATAATTAGTTCAGTTTTGCCAAAGATAAGTTTGAGTTGACGGGAGGACATCCAGGAAGACACAGATGACAGACAGTCAGATACTCGGGACAGGAGGGAAGGGGAGAGGTCTGGGGAGGAAAGATAGATGTGCGTGTCATGAGCATAGAGATGATGGTGAAACCAAAAGAAGTTTATTAGTTTTCCAAGGGACTCAGGGTAAACTGAAAACAGCAAGGGGCCCAGGACTGATCCTTAAGGCACTCCAACAGACAGTGGGAGGGATCGGGAAGTGGAGCCAAAGTAGGAAACGCTGAAGGAGCGGTTGCAGAGATGTGAGGAAAACCAAGAGAGGGCAGTGTCGCAGAGACCTAGGGAGTGGAGGGCTTGGTGGAGGAGTGGGTGATCTACTGTGTCAAAGGCAGCTGACAGGTCCAGGAGAATGTATATTGCAAAAATATATAAATACACCTGATGGCTGTATGAAGAGCACCTACTGCAATCTGTTACACCAGACATGTCAAAATCAAATATGGCTTAGGGCCACACACTCACCAATTCCCTAAAAGGGGGTCGCTATAAAGTCTGCTGATGTCAGCACTATTATGTTGTTGGGGAGGTCTGGAGAGACGGAGGAAAGGGAGACGGTTTGCGGCTCTGTTGTGGCCGTTCTGATAATGAGCCCAATGTCTAGCTTATCTATTGAAAAGGGCTCTGCAACCTTTAGCTCTCCAGCTGTTGGAGACTACAAATCCCATCATCCCCAACCAACCAAGAGATGGAGAGCCACAGGTTGCCTACTCCTGTTCTAGTAGGTGACCGCAAACCAAGCGGATTACATAGTATTGGAACCAGCAGGGTCACACTGGAGTGTATGTATGATAACAAGTTTTACACAGGCATATCAAACATGCATAAGAGGCACTTTCTCCTAGGGTACAGTTCCCCTTTAAATGTTTTAAGCACCGTGCTTTGCAATGCATTGCGTACCCCTCTGGCACTGAAAGGGTTAAACACCTGATGACCAGAAGCTTGCATAATACACTGTAATTCAATGCTTAGAACATTCCTCTGGTCATCAAGGGTTTAAAGGGATAGTATTGTGTTGATATTAACCCCTTAAGGACCAGCGGTGCAGGGAAGTTACCTTCCCTTAAGGACCGCTTTGATCCTTGCCGACACGCCAGTACACGTGACCTGTTATGCGTACCGGCACGCCACTTTGAGGCCTAAGAGAGATCTCTCCGGTCTTGGAGCGATCAATTTTAGGCCCCGTTTTTACTTACAGCGCCCCGGTAGAGCGCTGTAAGTAAAAAGTACGTGACGTGCTATGACTGTCACTGGTCCTTAAGGGTATAAGGACCATGACGGTCATAGCCTGTCATCTGGTCCTTAAGGGATTAAGGCATGGTCGATTATTCGGTATACATTTTTATACGTGTGAACTTTTCTTAGTGTCCATAACGTTGTATTCTTTGTGTTATTTTGTATTAAAGTGTCCCCCTCCCGTCCCTTTTCTATACATCACGCTGCCTTCCCTCAGATCAGAAAGCCGGTGGCTTGACCGGACAGATCGCAATGAGGGACAATCTGGTATAAGGAAAACCCTGCTCCCCCTTTTCCTTATGTTGACACATGACTGCCCCTTGTTGCAATCTATCTGGACTGGTTTGCTGCTTTGAGGGGAAATCAGCGAGACGTATGAAAAAGAAGGGGGCGGGAGGGGGACACTTTAAAATAAAATGAAGACTACAAAGAAAGGTACAGTTTGTTATAAAAACGTAAAGAACATAGTCGACCTTGCCTTAATAGCCACATGTTACTATCCCTTTATTACCCACGCCTTACTCTCCCTTTATTACCCACACCTTGAATTTTTTCGCAGATAATGTTTTTTTTAAAAAAATGAGTAACATATTAAAGTTTTTCGCTAAATGCTCTATCTAATGAGCATTACTTATCTATATGTGATAGATCCACTTTAATACCCACGTTACTCTCCCTTTCATACCCACAAGTTACTCTTCTTTTCATACCCACACGTTACTCTCCCTTTCATACCCACACGTTACTCTCCCTTTCATACCCACACGTTACTCTCCCTTTAATATCCACCCGTTACTATCCCTTTCATACCCACACATTAGTATCCCTTTAATACCCACAAATTACTATCCCTTTAATACCCACACGTTACTCTCCCTTTCATACCCACACATTAGCATCCCTTTAATACCCACACATTACTGTCCCTTTCATACCCACACGTTACTCTCCCTTTCATACCCACACATTAGTATCCCTTTAATACCTACACTTTATTATCCCTTTCATACCCGCACATTACTATCCCTTTCATACCCACACATTACTGTCCCTTTCATACCCACACGTTACTGTCCCTTTCATACCCACACGTTACTCTCCCTTTCATACCCACACATTAGTATCCCTTTAATACCTACACTTTATTATCCCTTTCATACCCGCACGTTACTATCCCTTTAAAAATAACCATGAAAGGAAATGTACAGAGTGGCCGCATGCAAATGAAAAGGCAGCAATTCTGAAGCAAACCATTGCACTACTGGGAAGAAACAAACATTCCCACTGATGTAAATGTGGCTTTTTAACCCTTTGAGTGCCAGAGGGGTGCGAACACATTGCTTTGTCACTCAGTGGGTTAACCCCCTGAAAGCTGGAGGTCTCCAACGCATTGCCTCCCAAAACTTTGGCGATATTGCTTGCATTCAAGGGGGTTAACCCTTTCAGTGCTAGAGGGGTATGCAACGCATTGCTCTGTAATGCATTTGCGTTCCCCTGTGGCACTGAAAGGGTTAAATGCACCAATTAAATCAATGGGCATGTTTATGTCTCCTATGGTGCCGTTCGAATGACCGATAATTGCTCCTCTTTTGTTTTGAGAACAGCTAAAAACAGAGATTAAACCACATTAAAATAGTGGATAACGCCCGGCCAAAGCAAAATATTTTATTAAACAACCTCCAGTTTGAATTTACTCCCCGAGTCCTATAATGGGATCCACACTATGTGTAATATAAACCGAGGAAGTAATAGTAGTGTGCACTGCAATCTAATGTTCCATTTACACAGGCCCAGCTGCTGTATGTAGAGCAATTAGTGGAACTGTTAATTAGCAAAATGAATATTATACATTACACATACAGACTCATTTAGTAAATGAAACAATTCAGCGTGGGCGATTACTGCAGCAAATCGGTGACACCCACAATAATTCTGTTTCATTTGGTAACTTCACAAGTGATAAAATGTGTTTTCCTCCTCAGCACTGAGGGGGTTAATACCACAAACTGACCGGGTGGGTTTGGACACGTTGGTCCACTTTCTGCTGGAGCTGTCGTCGCTGCTCATCGCTCAGTTCCTGGGATTTTTTCCATGGAGTTAAAGAATCACGGATTCTCCTGCGCATTTTTAAAAACCTCAGTGCCTGCATTTGTAAATACAATAAATGGGTCAGATAACTGTATTTATATACATTTAAACACCAGTCACTGGTTCATGTTGCTACTAGGACGGCTCAGTTCTTCAATAAATTACAAACCATTAAAGGAACACTCACCTAAGTTAAAGGAGCAGTAAACATTGTTATGAAAAATGCTGTCCTAAAACCAGAGTTGTTTTTATAATGCACTCTTATGAGATAGCTTAACGGGATAGTAATACTTCATTTTATCTTTATTTTATATTGTAGACATTAAAAAAACACGAAGAATGATATAAGTCTTATCTCTCACACCTTTATGGTTTGAGAGATATTCACAAGCAAAGTTTCCCCTCCTGCCCCTTTTTCCTAGTGTAAGCCATCTCTTCTCAGATGTGGAATCCAGTCCATAGACCAGACAGATAACAGCAGGGGACAATCTTCTTCCTATGAGAACAATGAAAGCCCTGCCCCCCTTGACACGTTTTTCAGGTTTTTCCCTTATCTTAATTGAAGATTGTCCCTCTCTGCAGTCTACCTGGGCACCTCCCTTCTGTTCTGGCTGAACAGGGGGGGGGGGATACTTTGCTTGTGAATATCTCTTAAACCATAAAGGTTTGAGAGATAAGACTTATATCGTTCTTCATGTTTTTTTAATGCCTACAAAATAAAATAAAGATAAAACGAAGTATTACTATCCCTTTAAAAATTACTAATCCCAATATTGTAGTAATAAAAAAAGAAATGAATTGCCCCCCGTGACATATCTCAAACCTTTATGTTTTAACAGATATTCACTCCAAAGTTCCCCCTCCCTCCCCTTTCCCTGAAGTCAGTGTTGTAGCCGACTTCAGGGGAAGCCTGTCGTACGATGCTCCAGCGGCGCTGCAGCAGAGCCGCGATCACGTTAATAAAAAATAAATCATTCACTTAGAAGGTGTTCTACATGTGCTTGCAAACCAAACACACTGCAAACCAAGCTCACGTAGAAGACCTTTTCAGTGAATGATTTCTTTTTTATTAACGCAATTTTGGCTCTGCTGCAGAGCCGCCGGATGGTTGTACGACAGGCTTCCCCTGAAGTCAACTATAACGCTGACTTCAGGGAAAGGGGTGGGAGGGGGGAACTTTGCAAGTGAATATCTCTCAAACCATAAAGGTTTCAGATATGTCACTGGGGGGAATTAATTTCTTTTTTTTTATTGCTACAATATTGGGATTAGTAATTTTTAAGTACTACTATCCCTTTAAGTCATAGATTATGGCTTTCCATGGTAAGTGATAGGTACAGCATCACTTGGTTACCAGATAAAATAAAAATCTCACTTTAATTTAAAAAGAAACAAAAATAAAAGTTTGAGTTGTAATGACTTTTGAATAAAAATAAATAAAAGGAAGTGTAGAATCCTTACTTTATTCAGCAGGAAAAGTAATTCATATTTGTTTTTCCATAAAAAAAGGTGCACTGTTCCTTTAATGTGGATCTGTCAAAAAATATGAAGCGTATTTAACGTCTTGTTTTTAAAGGGATAGTAATGTTTAATTTTAAGTTTCTTTAATACTGTAGGCATTAAAAAAATAATTACATCAATGTAAGTACTTTATGGTTTGAGAGATATAACCAGCTAAAGTTCTCCTCTCCAGGCCGTTTCATAGAAGTCTGCCCTCTAGCTGACAGCAGGAGATTCCGGTCCTGGGACCGGCCGGCGGCTCAGGCAGACTTTGCAGACCGTTCCAATTAAGTATTTATTTTTAAATAGCGCAATTTCTGATCTGCTGAAGAGCCGCCGTCCGGTCAAATGACTGGAATCTGCTGCTGTCAAATTGACTTGTCTGAAACAGCCTGGAGGGGGGAAGTTTAGCCAGTTATTTCTCTCAAACCATAAAGGTTCGAGAGATAAGACTTACATCAATGTAATTCTTTTTTTAATGCCTACAATATTAAAGAAACTTAAAATTAAACATTACTATCCCTTTAAAAACAATTGACTAATTAACAGTAGGACGTTAAATATGCTTCTTGTTTTTTGGAACAGTTTTAAAGGGATAGTATTGCCATGTATCGATAAACATTAATTTTGTAGGCATTTAAAAATAAAACTTGATGCCCCCAGTCCCATGTCTCAAACCTTTATGGTTTGAGAGATATTCGGGACCAAAGTTCCTCCCTCCCCTTCCCCCGACGTCAGAGCTCTAGCTGACTGCAGGGGAATGAAGTCCCTGGAGGCAAGTGGAAACTCTTCAGCAGAGCCGACATCGCGTTATTGAAGAAGAAATCCTTCACTGGAATGGCCTTCTAAGAGTGCTTGCCCAGGGACCTCATTCCCCTGCAGTCAGCTAGAGCTGGTCCTGAATATTTCTCAAACCATAAAGGTTTGAGAGATGGGACTGGGGGCATTAAGTTTTATTTTTGAAAGTCTACAGTTTATCAATACATGGCAATACTATTCCTTTAAAGGGATAGTAATACTTGAAAATAATTGTATTTTATATAGTAGCCCTTAAAAAACATGAAAAATGATATGTCTTATCTCCCAAACCTTTATGGTTTGGGAGATATTCACATGTAAAATATAGTAAAATGCTCTTTTCCTGGCTGTTTCAGCCAAGTCTGCCATCTAGTGGACAGATTTGGAATTTGGTCCACAGAGCAACCGGCAGCTCTTTAGCAGTGCCGAGATCACGATCTTTGAAAAGAACTACTTAACTGGAACTATCTACAAAGTGTGCCTGGCTTGAAAGCACCCTTTGTAGACCATTCCAATTAAGAAATTCTTTTTAAAGATGGTGATCTCAGCACTTCTGGAGAGGAACAGCTGGTCCCGGGACCGGATTCCAAATCTGAAGGGTGGAGCAATGACGTCACTCCAGGGAAAACTTTACTTCTGAATATCTCCCAAACCTTTATATAATGTTTCATGTTTTTTTAAGGGCTACAATATAAAATAAACTTATTTTCAAGTATTACTATCACTTTAATTAATTTTAATGTTTAAAATTTGAACTTTGCACATCTCTGCTGTCTGTGGTTAGGAATCTGACATGTCTTACTCTCTAACACACTCTGTTGGTTGAACACCTGTATTGCATGTACTATTTAAATACTGGGTCTCATACTACTATCCCTTTATCCCCTTGAGGACCAACGGGGGTGAGAAGCAAGTTTCTGAAACATAAGTGATATATTTGTGATGTCTGTTTGCCCAATGAAAGACTCACTGCTCTCTGAATGGTGACCGCTGCCTTATACTGTTTAAGGAGTTGTTTTTGCTGGTGGAAACGTCTCCTTTCTTTGTACCCCCTCCACCGCCTCTGGATTTCTAGAGCAGATTTCTCCTGGGTCTCCTGGATGTGTTTGTCCATTTGTCCTGCAGGAAAGGGTCAGTGTTTCTGTCACACACACACACACACACACACACACACACACACACACACACACACACACACACACACACACACACACACACACACACAGATCTGAAGAACATTCGCAGCAGAATCCTCTGCATTAAAGAGTGCACAAGGCAGGCAGAAGGGCATAACCCTTTGAGTGGCAGAGGAGTGTGAAGCAAGGCACTGGGCACCCGTCTGACACTTAAAGGGTTAAACACAACAGGGCCATGCAAAAAGCTGGTGCTGAACTATCTGGTTAGAGCCAAACCTGTGGTGCATCAGTATACTGGAGCCAACTGCATCACTACCCTGGATTTACTAAGAAGAAAATATAGCTGTGTCTCTCCTAAAAAAAATTCTTATTTACTAAAAGGTAAACGTTTTAGTTCTATTGACACCAAAAATTCTTCCTGTCCCCAGCCGAAAAAATGATTACGTGGAGTCTGGGGTGGTGAGTAAAGAAGGTATAAAGCTCCGCCCCCAGGCATCGCTAGTAAATAGAGCCATGCTGGAACTGAATGAAAATTCTATCATTCAGCCCCCCATCTCAAATGGAAAGATGGTTTTCTCCTGTTAGTACTAGTACTCATTATGTGGCGGACATAGCACGGTTTCAATAAACAGGTGCCATTAACCTTTTGAGTGACAGAGGGATACACAACGCATTGCTTTGCAATGCGATGCGTACTCCTCTGGCACTCAAAGAGTTAAAACTGGCACTTATATCAGATGTAGATATACATGATTTCCATATAGCCCTTTTATATAGAATTAATGCACGTGGCTGTTGGCTTTCAGGCAGAAATATTTACACATTGGTTGGAACAGAAAACAACACTGCAATGCATCAATAAAGAGATTTTGCTGTGGTGTTGACTCTTTCTCATTAATCATGTAAGTGCCAGCTTGTTCTGCAGCGCACTGAGAAGCACTCAAAGGGTTAATGCACAATATCCAGTGTACCTAACCTTTTGAATGTCGAAGTGATTCACAATGTGTTGGACACCCTGCCTTCTGGCACTCAAATGGCTAATTTAGTATGTCTGTAGTGTAAATTCTGATATTGCTCAATAATTTTCTAAATGGCTTCTACTACCACCTAGTGGCAGGATTATTTATTCTATGTCTATGCGGATCATTTTATATATTGGCATGTTTATTCTTTGGGGCATTACATGGAGGCATATCATATTGGTATATTTATGGCGCACTACTATTGAACCCTTTGAGTGCCAGTGAGGTATGCAACGTGTTGCTTTGCAATGCGTTGCATACCCCTCTGCCACTCAAAGGGTTCAGGAATGTCTTCATGTTTGGTACTAATTAATTTCTTTTATTTTACAGAGAGAAGACAGAAGACTGAAGAGAAGGACAGAAGATGACCAGGAAGCTGTGGACTCCGCTGGACATCAGGATTAATGGTAAGTGTTAGTGTGATGTTGCTTTACTTAGTCAGGTTAAGCCTATGAATGCCGGCAGGGTAATTATACCCCACCGGCACTCATAGGGTTAATCCTACTAACTTTGGACACGTTTTAGGCACTTTGGATGTATTGATGTGGGGCTTAGGGCCCCAAATACATCCACTGTGGACATTGGTTTTTTTTGCCAGTTAACAGCTGCGTTATAGCTGGCAAAAGATCCGATGAGGAACTTTACACCTAACAAACTGGGTCTTAAGTTTTGTGCGGTGAGTCCCTTATTTTTTTCAGCCAACGCAGTGCTTTAAATGGCAAAATGGAGTTTTTTTTTTTTTTTTTAAATGGGCCAAAACACACGTTAGTGTAGCGGCCGGCATACTGGATGAACTGCCGTTAGCAGTTCATTACATGGCCCTTTGTATGGCTTCCTACACGTTAAAACACCCACTGGTGTATTTTGAAATTAACGGCTGCCTTTAAATCTACCCCAATGTATCTTACTTCCTTTAGCACCAACTGTAAACCCACAGTAATCATCCTTAGTAACCATAGTGACTAATGAGGTTCTAATTCTTCAAGCTATAGTGGAACAATACTAGAGTAACCGCACCACTGGGGGCAGAGGTTACAGAATGGGCCACAAGGTTCAGTCCTGTGCCGGTGCTTTTCATCCGTTTATTAATGATCTTGAAGTGGGTATTGAAATGAATGTCTCAGTCTTTGCTGATGACACTTAACTATGTAAGGAAATGCAGACAAATATTTTTTTTTTCTCTGCGGAATGATTTGGATAAACGGAGTGAGTGAGTATAAAAGTGGCAGTTGGGGTTTAACATAGATACATTTAACCTTATGCATTTGTATTGCAGAAAGAAACAAGCTACATATTCACTAAATGGGAAATTACTTGGGGAATCAATGGTAGAGGGCCCCCCTCCCACCCCTTTTACTGATATAACACTGCTCAGCCAGAGCAGAAGGGAGGTGCCCAGGTAGACTGCAGAGAGGGACAATCTTCAATTAAGATAAGGGAAAAACCTGAAAAACTTGTCAATGGGGGCAGGACTTTCATTGTTCACATAGGAAGAAGATTGTCCCCTGCTGTTATCTGTCTGGTCTACGGACTGCATTCCACATCTGAGAAGAGATGGCTTACACTAGGTAAAAGGGGCTGTAGGGGAAACTTTGCTTGTGAATATCTCTCAAACCATAAAGGTTTGAGAGATAAGACTTATATCATTCTTCAAGTTTGTTTAATGCCTACAAAATGCAATAAAGATAAAACGAAGTATTACTATCCCTTTAACCCTTTGAGCGCCAGAGGGGTACGCAACGCATTGCAAAGCAATGCGTTGCGTACCCCTCTGGCACTCAAAGGGTTAAAGAGTACTTATGGACAATACACTTCACATCAATGGGCAATGTCAGTCAGTGGCTGCAAAAGCCAACAGATTACTATCGTGTATAAACATGGGTACAAATGCACAGGATGGGGATATAATTCTACCACCATATAAATCCTTGTTAAGGCATCATCTAGAATATGAAGCACAGTTTTGAGCCAACAGGGTAGTATTATGTATAAACATGGGTACAGATGCACAGGTAAACATGGGTACAGATGCATAGGTAAACATGGGTACAGATGCACAGGATGAGGATATAATTCTACCACTCTATAAATCCTTAGTACGGCCCCATCTAGAATACAATAGAATTTTGAGCACCACATCTTAAAAATAGACATTATTGAACTGGAAAAAGTGCAGCAACTTGCAACCAAACTGAGAAAGAGACTGGAGGATTTAAGTTATAACAAGAGATTAGCCAAACTGGGTTCGTTCACATTAGAAAAGTCTAAAGGATTATACCATTACTAAAACCAGCCAAAATCTTGAAAGGAGTGGGCTTTGAACTGAGAATATGAGTATCTTTGACATTCTGTTTAATCTAAACAGTGATTTAGACACTGGCCTCCCCTTATTTGTACTTTTGGGTATGACAAGAAATATGTTTGTTGAAAAGGGTCTCTGTGTTCACTTGAGAAATGAAAACAACAAACTAAATAAAAGTAACAAATTGATACACAGTCTGCAGTCAGTCACTAAAACTCTTGTCTCCTTACGGACAATGTGAAAATCAAACAAACTGGCTTTTTGAAGGGACAAAATCAGGGCAGAGTCAGGGAGGAGATTAGTTTTGCCAGTTGAGTTAACACTTAAGTGCCCTTCCTCCTTGTAGGGTCCCTTTTACCCCCCTGTGTACCCCATTACACACAAAAGAAAAGGTTTTAAACACCTTGAACGGTAGCCCAAACTAATCTATGGAAATTCTTATTTATTCCTTATGGTTCAGTTGCTTGGCTCCAGAATTACACCACTTTTACTTTGCACGTCAGCCTCAGCGACTGTTACACGTGTCCTAGCTGTATACCCACGATATACCTGCATGGACGATTTCCAGCAGAGTCAACTGCTTCTCCCGAAACTCCCTCATCGCTCTCAGTCGCTGGAGCTGCAGCTGCTGCCGAAGATCTTCTTCCTCTTTCTGTCTCTTCAAGTGAATCGTCTCTTTCTCTCTTTTAGCCCTGAAAGGAAAACAGAAAAAAAAAAAAAAAAAATCAAAGATCAGGCATATGAAATTCTGATATTTTGCACTTAGGGCCATATTGCTTCATAGAGTACAAATACAAAATCTCACTGAATTAAAGGAAAAATTTACACCTCCTAATGATAATCCCAATTTAACTTATTATGGACATAACTTCCATTGTCCCCTATGAATATCCCCTTGTGCCTTGGTTCAAGTGGTAACATCATCAGCATACCTGGGAGGGGAGTCCTCTGCTGCCATGGGTGGTGTGAAGAATGACGCGTATCACGTCAAAAAAAGGGGCGGGTCTTAACGCGAGTGCCGGGGGAGGGCTTAATTAAGGCTGGGGGGAAGGAGCTACACAGGGGGCAAAAGGGGAAGTGGGTAAAGTTTCAATAGAAACTCTTCACATCCGGAGGACTCAGCCTCTGCCCCGGAGACCCGGTAAAGCAGTGTCAAAACTGGAGTCTCCGGGGCAAATCCGCAGGGTTCCCAAGTATGATCATCAGTCAGTCCTGGATGTCATGTCATGGAGGCGGACATGACAGTTTCTGGCAAGAACACAGAACACAAACACCACCCACTGCACATAGTTATCTTAATCCTTTAAGTACCAGAGGGGTGCGCAATGCATTACAAACAAATGTTTTGCAAATCCCTCTGGTTCTTAAAGGGTTAAGTTGGCTTATGTACTTTGCCTACTTGTTAAAAAAAAAAAAACAACAAAACAAAACAAAAAAACTGCCAGTAACTGTCATGTCCGCCCCCATGGATGTGACATCCTCCCAGTAACTGTCTTGTCCGCCCCCATGGATGTGATATCCTGCCAGTAACTGTCATGTCCGCCCCCATGGATGTGATATCCTGCCAGTAACTGTCATGTCCGCCCCCATGGATGTGACATCCTCCCAGGAATTGTCATGTCCGCCCCCATGGATGTCACATCCTGCCAGTAACTGTCATGTCCTCCTCCCATGGATGTCACATCCTGCCAGTAACTGTCATGTCCTCCTCCCATGGATGTGACATCCTCCCAGGAATTGTCATGTCCGCCCCCATGGATGTCACATCCTGCCAGTAACTGTCATGTCCGCCCCCATGGATGTGACATCCTCCCAGGAATTGTCATGTCCGCCCCCATGGATGTGACATCCTCCCAGGAATTGTCATGTCCGCCCCCATGGATGTCACATCCTGCCAGTAACTGTCATGTCCTCCTCCCATGGATGTCACATCCTGCCAGTAACTGTCATGTCCTCCTCCCATGGATGTGACATCCTCCCAGGAATTGTCATGTCCGCCCCCATGGATGTCACATCCTGCCAGTAACTGTCATGTCTGCCCCCATGGATGTGACATCCTCCCAGGAATTGTCATGTCCGCCCCCATGGATGTGATATCCTGCCAGTAACTGTCATGTCCTCCTCCCATGGATGTGATATCCTGCCAGTAACTGTCATGTCCGTCCGCATGGATGTGACATCCTCCCAGGAATTGTCATGTCTGCCCCCATGGATGTGATATCCTGCCAGTAACTGTCATGTCCGCCCCCATGGATGTGACATCCAGGACTGCCTGATGATGTTATCTCTTGTATAAAGGCACAAGAGCAACATTCATAGGGGCCATTAGGATTTTCTGGTTATAGAAAGGTAACTGTGTGGTTATTATTAGGAGGTTAGTTCTGCTTTAAGTGGAGCTTTAACCCCTTGAGTGCCAGAGGGGTACAGAACGCATTGCAAAGCAATGCGTTCTGTACCCCTCTGGCACTCAAAGGGTTAAACCCCTTGAATGCTGAAGTGGTGTCCAACATGTTGCAAAGCAATGCAATAAAGATCTCTCTCTAGCATTCAGTGGCTTAAAGGGACAGTAATACTTAAAACGTTAAAAAAAAATAAAAAAAAAAAAAAATAAAAAAAAAATATATATATATATATATATATATATATATATATATATATATCTTGTAGGATTTATCCCCCTGAGTAAAACAAGGGCACTCCCACTGCTGAGAGGTGTTTTGTTCAAAAGTTATTACAGCTCAAACAAATGTTTTAGGTGCAATATCACAGTGGTCTTAAATTGTACAGTGGCGCTGTTGCTACACCATCATATGGACATCTCTGGTCAGCTGAAAATAAATCTTCATAGGATACTGTAGCAACAGCGCCACTGTACAATTTCAGGCCACTGTGATACAGCACCAATAAATAATAAATTCAATGTTAAGCTGTAATCACTTTTGAATAAAACAGGTGTATAAACCCTACAACATTTTTTTACATTTTAAGTACTACTACGCCTTTAACAGCCCCATTTAAATCAACGGACCTATGGTGAAGATGGTTTGCCTCAGAATTGTGCCTCTTTAGCCTTCCACAAGGCAATAATAAAAATATGCATTGATATGTTTTTTTTTTGAAGAACGGGACCATGAAGGAAAACGGGACGACCTAAAACTTCTCTGTAAGGACGTAACGGCCTTCGGAAGCCTCTTCATTCGCGTTCTGGTCTGAAATCCTCTCCATACGGCCTGGATCACGCGAGCTGCGCTGTGGAGTCTCTACACATGGAAAATGGGTTCGTTACATCAGTACTGGGGAAACAGGTGGCCCTGAAGCCTCGAGAGTCTATCAGAGGCTTCTTCTACGACCCCCAGTCTGTTTCTCTGTTCTCTGGTACAATGGAAAGAGACGATAATTCCATCTTAACCTTTTGATTGCCATTGAGGTATCCAACGCATTGCAACTCTTTGGCAACCAAGGGGTTAAACACACACATAAACCCTAATTCCACCCCAAAAACCAGCACTCTCCTCTTTCTTTTACCCTGTTCCACCCTAACCCTTGCTTTGAAGAAGTATCTAGCACACAACTGGTTAACCTTGTTTTTCCAACCTATATTTTAGACTTTTAAACCATAACGTGTGGCCCTTTGGTGGACATGGGGCCACATATGCAGCCCTTGGGGTGAAATGGACTGCCTGTCAGTGAATTACAAGACGACTCACAGGAAGCCAAAAACTGCAGACGTTCAGAAACTGAAAACGTGCTAATTAGAGAATTTTCAGTAATGAACTAAAAAGGGGGGGTTTCCTGACAGCGCAGCTATTTTCGGCTTAAAGGGATAGTAATACTTCGTTTTAACTTTATTTTATTTTGTAGGCATTAAAAAAACACGAAGAATGATATAAGTCTTATCTCTCAAACCTTTATGGTTTATGAGATATTCACAAGCAAAGTTCCCCTCCCCGCCCCTTTTTCCTAGTGTAAGCCATCTCTTCTCAGATGTGAATCTGGTTGTAAGACCAGACAGATAACAGAAGGGGACAATCTTCTTTGTATGGAAACAATGAAAGCCCTTCCCCCCTTGACAAGTTTTTCAGGTTTTCCCCTTATCTTAATTGAAGATTGTCTCTCTCTGCAGTCTACCTGGGCACCTCCCTTCTGATCTGGCTGAGCAGTGTTACATCAGTAAAAGGGGCGGGAGGGGGATACTTTGTTTGTGAATATCTCTTAAACCATAAAGGTTTGAGAGATAAGACTTATATCGTTCTTCATGTTTTTTTAATGCCTACAAAATAAAATAAAGTTAAAATGAAGTATTACTATCCCTTTAATAAAGAGTCTTATTTGTGTTCCTATACGAAAATTCTTAATTGCTAAAACCAAGTTTTACAAAACAGATGATTTTATTTTAACCCCATGAATGCTAAAGCATCTTGAACGTATTGTGTTGTGTTGGAGAGGTTTCTTCCGGCCAAGGCGGGCCATTTTACTAACCAGGCAAAGTCAGCAGCTGCTCGGGTATCTCACATGGAAGGGTCAAAAAGCAAACTCCACCAGTCAAATATCACAGTCTGGAACCCTCTGGATTGCCCCCTCCCTAAATGCTTCTCACAATGCAGGCTGTTCAATGTGTGGAGCCAGGTGTGAGTATTGTGTAATGATGGGAGTGATGATTTAATAGAAGCACTTATCATTGTGTCAGTAAACAGCATTCTATGAAGATAATTTAATGTAAGCTCAAAATTGTGTTCAGTTACCATAATTGTATACTTGATATTGGCAGGAGGGAAAAACAGGAGTAATTGCTTAACCCTCCGGATGCGTTGGCGATCTCTCAAGCATCCAAGGGATTGAAAGGGATTGCTACTATACTCTGCTAAGGGTCCAGCGTTGCCTTCAAACAGTCCTGATCTTAGGGGATAAAGGGTAAGAATCACATTGAGACAAGGTGCCCCAGTAAATTCCTTCCCCAGTAGCCAGGACACCATCTGGGAACAATGCGCTAGAAGCGAGAATAAGGTTCCACGTTTCCTCTCCCCTAGTAGCACTTATTCAGTGTGAGTGAGCGCTGAGCATGTTCCTGCATTTTATTTCTCCATGAAGGTGAGTTAACCCTTTGAGTGCCAGAGGGGTCCGCAACGCATTGCTCTACAATGCATTGCGTACCTCTCGGGCACTCAAAGGGTTAAGTACTTTAGTGTCAGACAGTGCAATAAGCCGTACACACTACAGACACTCAGAGGGTTAACAGGATACATTTCTGTATGTATTTTTTTATTCACCAAAAATCTAGACGCAATGAGAAACCTTTAACCCTCTGCGTACTGCAGCTGTGTGCAACATATTGCAACACACTGCACGGCACACCCATCTGACACTGAAAGGGTTACATTTGTCAGGCCGGATGCATATAAATCACCTGCATTTCTTCCCTCTGGTAGGAACTAGAGCACAGCAGGTCCAGGAGGCGGTCAAGATCTCGTCCAAAACCTTTTCCGGTCCACTGTTTGCTTAAAAGTGCTCGTAGACCTGCGCACAAACAGAGATTCCTCTATAAAGTCCTCCTGATTGTGAGTGCCACAGTTACTTTACTGTAGGGGCGACAGACCTGTAACCCTTCAGTTGCTGTTGGATTACAACTCGGATAATCCTCAGCCGATGGCCAGTGGGTGAGGATGATGGGAGCTGTAATCCATGAACAGCTGAAGAGTCCCGGGTTTCTTATTCCTTCCGATATGTGTAGTTGAAATAGAGAGGGCAGATAAGGTAGAAAGGTTTCAGTGCATTCAGGGCCAGAAATTCAAAGAGAAAAATGGGGCAGTTCTATGGCAGGAGGCAAAAATTCCTCAAATCCACATTGATTTAAATGGTGTCTTTTAACCCTATAAATACTAGAGATACTAGCATACAAAGGACTGAAAGCCCCATTCACATTAATGGGAATGCTAATTTGTCCCCACGGTACAGCTGACTTACCCTTATATCGAGCCCCAAGTGCTTGCACTACGTCTGGGCTAGATTGTGCCATTAGGAGCAGGGACCTGGTAGCAGCACTTCCAGTGATGGGATTGGAGGAGGCGGAAAGCTTGTAAACAAGTTCATCCAAGATAGGGTACAGGGCTTTCTCTTCAACCTGGCTTGGTACTTTGCTGGCAAGAACAAGGGGTAAACCACATTCAATAATAATAATGTCTGTGACTTGCCAATTCCAAAGGAAATATGCACCAAGACAGGGATGGCCAAACTGCTGTCCTTCTGTTTTTGGACTACAACTCCAATCATCCTCAACTGGCCAACGACCAGCTGAGGATGACAGGAGTTGTAGTAGAACAACTTTAGGATGGCTGCAGACTGCAAGCCTCTATCCTAATACATTGCCAAAGTAGCAAAACCTCTGTTTATTGTGCCTTAAAGGGACAGTATGTTTTTTTCTTAGGAAAATAACATTATAGGGCTTTTCTGCTGAATAAAACACTGCTGACTCTTGTTTTAGTCCAAAGTTATAGCAGTTCAAACTGTTCTGACATACGGAATCTGGTAAGATCCCATTCTATGGAGAACTGCAGTCTGCGGCTCACCTCTCTCAAAGAGTGCAATAGATCTCTCATAGAGTGCAACAGATTAACAGTCTGAACACCAGAGGGCACTATTACTGTAAAACACAACGGTTTTAACTGTAATAACTTTGGAATTATACATTTTTCAGCACTGAGAGTGTCCTTGTTTTACTCATTAGGAAAAACCTTACATTACATGCTTTCTTGTCATTAAAATAAATAAAAACATGTTTACTTATCCTTTAATCCCTTAACCCCTTAATGATGGGCTGCACGCGCACCTTGCGGTCCGTTAAGGACCACGGAGCATTTTTTTTCGTGGCTGGGTTCCAGAATTCCATGACGGTCCAGTTCCGTCATGGGTCCTTAAGGGTATAACAACCTATGACGGAACAGGACCGTCATGGGTCCTTAAGGGTTAAGGACCGTGAGGTACGGGGGTGGGAGGCCCTAGAGGACTATGGCCCCTTTTTTTACCGATGCATTCTGGGATTGCCACCCCAGAATTCCATGACGTGCCAGGACCTTCACCGGTCCTTAACCGTTTGAGTGTTTGCAATGCGTTGTGTACCCCTCTTGCACTCAAAGGGTTAAACCTTTGAGTGCCAGAGAGGTATCCAACAATTCGCAACATAATTAGTTAGGTACATCTCTGGCACTTACAAGGTTAAGGAGCCTCTATATAAGGATATGTTTACAGAAATTATATATAAGAGCAGTTCATGAGTTGTGCCCTTGTTTTGTACATTCTCTTTATTACTAGTTACTAAATAGTGCCCACCGTTTGTTACGGATATGAAGTATTTGTGCACAGACACATCTATGGTTTGTTACCATCTATATCAATAACAATGTGCTGCTGAGATTGCCCGGTACCTGTTGACCTGTATGATGCTCTGCAGAGCGGACATCACCACGGTTCCTGTTTCTACATCATCCGTCATCAGCAGCTGCAGAAAATGCTCTTGCTGAAAAACTGAAAATGATCACTATTAGTAATTATATCTTATGACAATAAGGCCATTCAGACCTCACAGTGCCAGTGCAAATAAACATATACAGTATTTACCCGCTTTGGTCAGCTCTACGTGGCCGCTGAACAGCCAAACGATGGAATCAGTAACTGTTCGGAAACTGCGGAATAAATCACTTCTTTCATCATCCTTTTAATTAAAAATATAATAATAAATAATCACTTTACACATGCACATTATTATATATTTTACGGTTTCTGGTTTGCTGTCCACCCACATCATTCAAAAGCAGCAAATATACACACACTTTTGTTTAAAGGGATAGTAATACTTTGTTTTATCTTTAATTTTGTAGGCATTAAAAAAACATGAAGAACGATATAAGTCTTATCTCTCAAACCTTTATGGTTTGTGAGATAGTCACAAGCAAAGTTTCCCCTCCCGCCCCTTTTACCTAGTGTAAGCAATCTCTTCTCAGATGTGGAATCCAGTCCATAGACCAGACAGATAACAGCAGGGGACAATCTTCTTCCTATGAGAACAATGAAATCCCTGCCTCCCCTTGACAAGTTTATCAGGTTTTTCCCTTATCTTAATTGAAGATTGTCCCTCTCTGCAGTCTACCTGGGCACCTCCCTTCTGATCTGGCTGAACAGTGTTACATCAGTAAAAGGGGCGGGAGGGGGATACTTTGTCATTGAATTACTCTTGTACTACAACTCTGACAGAATTGAAATAACACTCTCCAAAGTCCAAATACTGTGATGATTAATTAGAGTTGCTTTTATTATGAAACATTACTATCCCTTTAACACTTTAACAACCAAAGGGGTGTGGTCCTTACAGTGTTAAAAAAGCCTCCCCACACCATTTTAAACCTTTAAGGACATGCAATGAATTTCTTTTCAATTTGTTACATACGCCTCTGGTCCTTAAAGAGATAGTAATACTTTAAAATTACTAATCCCAATATTTTACTTGTAAAAAAAAGAAATGATTTGCCTCTAGTGACATCCCTCAAACCTTTAAGGTCTGAGAGATATTCACTCGCAGAGTTCCCCCCGTCCTCCCCTTTCCCTGAAGTCAGCGTTGCAGCGAACTGCAGGGGAAGCCTGTCCTACGATCCTCCGGTGTCTCTGCAGCAGAGCCGCGATCGTGTTAATCAAAAAGAAATAATTCACTTAAAAGGTCTTCAGCCTTTATCTCTAATACAGGGATGTTCACTCTCTGGTCTCAAGCTACTGATACACTACAATTCCCATCATCCTTACCTGGCAATCTAGAAGCAGTGGGGTACATACAAACACAAGTGGAATACAAATACATTTTGGCAATAAGTAATAACCTTGGGTCCAAGGGGCCCCAGCAGTGTGTCTGCAGATACATTTATTGGGGAGAAAGGTGGTCATTCAAGTTTTAGCACATAAGGTCCAGAATATGCAAGTTTTTAACCCTTTAAAATCAGAGGGGTGCATAATGCTTTGCAATGTCTTACACACTCCTCAGGTTCTTAACGTGTTAAGAAGCTTTTGAGAGTTTGAAAATTCAAGGGAGTTAAATACTGGGAGTTGTAGTCTAACAACGGCTTCAGGTTACCTACTGCAGAGTTAAGCTAGTGCATGATGGGTCAGCAGGAGCTGGCTTTGTTTTTTTTCGGTCTCCAACCTCCAAAAATATATGTTTCTTGACCTATGGCTCTTTCATGCTAATTTTCTCCTAAATATTATCCTACCTCTGTATAAATCCTTGGTTAGGCCTCATCTAGAATATGGTGTACAATTTTGGGTGCCAGTTCTTAAAAAACACATTGTTCAACTGGAAAAGGTGCAGAAACATGAAACAAAACTAATAAATGGATTGGAGGATCTGAGTTATAAACATAGACTAGCCAAACTGGGTTTGTTTATATTAGAGAAGAGACGTCTAAGGGGTGATATGATTACCATTTACACTTATATTCAAGGTCAATACAAAGAACTAGCCAATGAATTATTTATGCAAAGAGTGGAGCTAAGAACAAGAGGTCATCCATTAAGACTAGAGGAAAGGTGGTTTTGATGAAAGCAAAGACAGGGATTCTTTACAGTAAGGTCAGTAAAGCTATGGAATTATTTCCCTCGGGATGTTGTACTTGCAGATAATGCAACTGCTTTCAAAAAAGCAATGGATGCCTGTCTAGCACAGAACAATACTATAAATTATGACAGATGGATCAGTGCAGATAGGATGTTGATCCAGGGAAATATCTGACTGCCATTTGGAGTCAGGAAGGAATTTTTTTTTACCCACTTGGGGCTAAATTGGAAATTGCTCCAGAGGGCTTTCTTTTTTGCTTCCTCTGGATCAATAGGTTGTTTTTGGCATAGGCTGGACTTGATGGACGCATGTGTTTTTTCAGCCTTATCAGCTATGTTACTGTGTTACTATGCTCTTCTTAACTGTTTAAGGACTAGATGGGCGAGGGGCTGCACAGCCTTCTGGTGCTTAAATGGTTAAAATAAGATGATATTACCATGGGCGGATTGTCCTATCGGGGGATCGGGCATCCCCCGGTGGGCCGCTAGATCATGGGCCAGTGGGGGAGATCAGAGGATCACCGTGCCACAATATTTTGAAGGCGAGGTCTGTGTTGCCACCGGCACAGGCACTCTCTGTGACATCCTTCGCGTTCCTTGTTAATGCAGAGAGCGAGGATATGACATAATATCCTGGCGCCTGCTCTCCTATGCCGCACAGGAACCACAAGGGGGTGTCGATAGGGACGTCGGTGCTGGAGGCTGCACTGACTTCTCTCTCCCCACACTGGACCGCCAGGGAATGCAAGAGAGTTGCTAGGGTTGTATCTAACCCTATGAGTGCTAGATATGTATTAAAAAAAAAAAAAATTATATTTATTATATATATATATATATATATATATATATATATATATATATATATATATATATATATATATATACACACACACACACAAACACACATTTATATATATATACATATATACATATATAAAAACACTAGCTAGTGGGCTGCTTTGAAAATAAAAATGCCCGAGCTGGTATTGTCTTACAATCCGCCCCTGGATAATACTCAGAATAAACCTCCACCCCCCAGAAGTAGATTTTTCAGATAGTAAGGAAAATAAGAAGATTACCTTTATCGATCGGACAAATCGCGCTTGAATGCGTCTTCCCAGAAGAAGCAGATTCAGGATGGCTGAAGGCAGTAATTTTGTGTAAAACTCTTCAGTGTCCTCGCTGGGATCCAAGCCCACGCAGCAGTTACTAGAGAGAGAGCCGAGACTGTAGTTATACATTTGTACTGAACAGAAAAGGAGGTCAGAGAGTCGTGCATGCATTGGGGCATATAGGACATAACTCGCTACAACAAGCGCAAACAGGCAACCCAAGGGTCATGCACACTCAATAAGTGGAATAATTCTTAGCAGACCAAGTGAACCATTGAGTTAGAATTTCTATTGATTTGAATGGGGGGTTTTCACCCCTTGAATGCTAGAGAGGTCTCCAACACCTTGCTGTAGCATTCCAAGGGATCAAAACACTAATTTAAATCTATTGGAATTTGGGGATTTATTTAATACAGTGCAGATGATTTGCCTCAGAACTGCTACATTTTCTCTTTCTGCATATTGCCCTAAGGAGTGTAAAGTGATAGTCCTGTTTCACAAAAACAGCAGCTCCAATTAATCATCATAGCAAGGCTTAAAATATGAAGTCCTTTGCTACTAGCCAGACCTGAAAAGTTACTCGCCACTGCAATCCATAACATACCCACCAGGGCTGAATTTCTACTCACCAGGGCTAAATTTTCACTTGCGAGTGGAAATTTTGAGCCCTGATCATAGTATCTGGACCATGGAGAGTGTTATTTCTATTCTGTTAGAGTTGTAGTACAAGAGTAATTGAATGATAAAGTATCCCCCTCCTGCCCCTTTTACCTAGTGTAAGTCACCTCCCCTCAGATGTGGAATCTGGTCACTTGACCAGACAGGTCACAGCAAGGGACAAACTTCTTACTGTGAACATAAGGAAAATCCTGACCTCCTTGATAGGTTTTTCCATTTTTTCCTTATGATCACTGAAGATTGTCCCTCTCTGTGATCCATCCGGACAGTCTTGCTGCTCTGGGGTGAGCAGTGTTACATCAGCAAAAGGGGAGGGAGGGGGATACTTTATCATTCAATTACTCTTGTACTACAACTCTGACAGTACTGAAATAACACTCTCCATGGCCCAAATACTATGGAGATTAATTGGAGCTGCTGTTTTTAAAGGGATAGTAATACTTAAATATTACTAATCCCCACACTGTAGCTATGGTAAAAAGAATTGAATTGTCCCCAGGTTCAACCTTAAAGGTTTGAGAGATAACCGAACGCAAAGTTCCCCCTCCCCCTCCCCAGCGTTGTAGCTGACTGCAGGGATATTCGGTCTTATTTGCATCAGGTGGCTCTGCAGCTGAGCCAAGATTGCGTTAGTAAAAAAATAACTATTTCACTGAAAAGGTCTTCTACATGTTCTTGCAAACCAAGCACACTGCAAACCAAGCACATGTAGAAGACTGTTTCAGTGAAATAGTTATTTTTTTACTAATGCGATCTCGGCTCAGCTGAAGAGCCGCCTGATGCAAATAGACAGGATATCCCTGCAGTCAACTACAACGCTGACTTCAGGGAAGGGAGGGGGAGGGGGAATTTTGCGTTCAGTTATCTCTCCAACCATAAAGGTTTGAGAGATGAACCTGGGGACCATTCAATTCTTTTTACCATAGCTACAATATGGGGATTGGTAATATTTAAGTATTACTATCCTTTTAAATCAGGAGATAAATGACATTTCTTTATTAAAATAATATCCTACCTAAGAATTTCGGCTAGACTGGCAGCAGTTGCCCAGCCCCCTCTAACACGGCTGTAATCTTGCTTCAGAACAAGGACGCAGTACTGAAGAAGATCATAATGATACGCGTCTTCCTTCAGTTTCCTTACTTCTCCGTTCCCAGCGGGTGCTGCTTTTAATATGTCTGCAGAGAACATAAAGAGGCATCATTAACCTGCTGAATTCCAGGGAGGTATCTAAAGCATTGTGTTCCACTACTCAAAGAGGTTGAAATAGTAGTAATTAAAGGGGATCTCTCACCTAAATATATGTAATGCTCATTAGTTAGAGCATTTATCTAAAACATTGAAAATATTGTTCACTGTATTTAAAAGTAGTTACATGCGCAAAAATTAAACTTTAAAAATTGTTCGGCAGCCTACTTCCGGCTTGCCGAACTTTGCCGACCAGAGGCTGCTCCCGTCCCACTACCCATCATCCTCCGATGACGGAGGCTGTCTGTCACTAAAGTGGAGCGATCTCATTGGCAGAGATCGATATCTAGCCAATGCGGTCGCTCCACTTTAGTGACAGACAGCCTACGTCATGAGAGGATGATGGGCAGTGGGACGGAGCTGCCTCTGGTCGGCAAAGTTCGGCAAGCCGGAAGTAGGCTGCCGAACAATTTTTAAAGTTTAATTTTTGCGCATGTAACTACTTTTAAATACAGTGAACAATATTTTCGATGTTTTAGATAAGTGCTCTAACTAATGAGCATTACACGTATTTAGGTGAGAGATCCCCTTTAACTAATAAAAGATTGACTGACTGAATTAATATGTTTATTTATATAGCACCACAAGTGTACGCAGCTCTTTACAATTTAAAGGGACAGTCATGTTTCACTATAAAATCAGATCCAATTAATCTCCATAGTAGTTGGGCCATGGAGAGTGTTATTTCAGTACTGTCAGAGTTGTAGTACAAGAGTAATTGAATGATAAAGTATCCCCCTCCCACCCCTTTACTGATGAAACACTGCTTACCTCAGAGCAACAAGACTGTCCAGATGGATCGCAGAGAGGGACAATCTTCAGTGATCATAAGGAAAAACCTGTCAAGGGGGGAAGGATTTCCTTATGATCACAGTAAGAAGATTGTCCCTTGCTGTGACCTGTCCGGTCAAGAGACCAGATTCCATATCTGAGGGGAGGAGGCTTACACTAGGTAAAAGGGGTGGGAGGGGATACTTTATCATTCAGTTACTCTTGTACTACAACTCTGACAGAATTGAAATAACACTCTCCATGACCCAAATACTATGAAGATTAATTGAGGATGCTTTTTATGTGAATCATTACTATACTTTTAAGTGTTTAGACAATACAGGGTTACAAGACTTTTGTACAGTGAAACATTGGAAGTGGGGTCCCTGCTCAAATGCTTACAATCTAAAGTGGTAAAGGTAAAGTGCAGACTGAGTTTAAGATAGATTTTTATTTTCATGCAAGTTGTCCTTTAAACAAAGTCGTAAGTGAAGGAGAAAAAGCACAATAATTAGGGAATATAGCCAGCTGTCATAGTCATTTACCTTTCAATTTTAGTAATAAAATAGGAACATTTTCATTGCTGCTTTCTGTAATTTCAGAAGCCAGTTCCAATATTCTTGGATCCACAGTCTCCATAATGTGTTCACTCATTTATCCTGCCTCTCAAATAAAGACAAATATTAACTTTGCGGATTTAATTATACAGTTAGTTAAGAACATTAACAAGTTGTACGATTTTATAAACAAGGTCTTGGACGCAGTTTGAATGATATTTTTTGCCTGCTGCTAATGTCAGCTTCTTACAGGATCTAATATACAGCCAATGAGCTAGAGCGGATGAGGGTACCACTTTCATTAGACAGTTCTGATTGGTTCATGTCCAGCGTAGTCCCCAACCTCCATTGTAATCCCATTGAGAGGAGTGTAGAGAGGATCAGTCAATAGAACAATGCATTTCTCAACCCTCTGGTCCCCAAAGGGTTAAAAAGAACACGAATGATAGCATACAAGTTGCTAATATAGAAAACCGAAGCCAGCATTTACTAAAGCATAAAATCAGCCCATTGATTAACCCCTTAAGGACCAGCCTCACATGAATGCGGCCGGCACTTAAGGACCACAGACTATTTTATTTTTAATTTTTTTTTTTTGCTGATTCGATGCAGGGCTCCCTGGACAGAGTGCAGCCGCCCAAGGAGCCCTGAAATCCATGATGGTCCTGGCACGTCATGGGTCCTTATGGCTTGCCAACCCATGACATGCCAGGACCGTCATGGGTCCTTAAGGGGTTAATTGTGCAGGTTTACATGTACTTCCTGCTGCATTGCCCACTACAGTACAGTACATCTTACTGACCCGGAAGTGAGGAGTGCAAGTATAACATGCTTCCCCAGCCTGCTGAGAACAGCACGTGCAATATCATATATCTGAAGCTCTATCACTTCATGGAAATATTTCACACATGTATCAGTGAATTTGGCAATCCTATATAATAATTCACTAAATGTATGTTTGTCAGAAGCCGTCATGCGCAGTAGAGAAGTCTGTGCGTGCTGCAGTCATGCGCACTACAGACTGCCCATGTCGCGGCTGATAACAGAGCAGGGCTCCGAATTCAGACCGTAGTCCTCTTGGTGCGCAGAGCGGACTACGGTCTGAATTCAGAGCACCCCCCTCTCTGTATCAGCCGTGGCACGGGCAGTCTCTACTGTGTATGACTGCACTGTGGCCGTTGCTGGGTGGCACTGTGCCCCGTGTACACGGGCTCTTCAACTAGTATGTTATATTGTGAAAGAACAAAGTATGGCCTTTACTGAATTTAAAGGGATAGTATTACTTCAAAATTACTATCCCTCATATTGTAGCCCTTAAAAAACTGAGTTAAATGACACCAGCGGAATCTCTCAAACCTTTATGGTTTAAGAGATAGCCGCTTTCAAAGTTTCCTCTCCCCTGCTGTCAGCGTTCTGCTGCCAGCAGGGGAATCCGGTCCCGGGACAGGCGGAGGCTCTTAAACAGAGCCGATATCTCGTTATGGAAGGAAAAATGATTAATTGAAACAGTCTTATACATGTGCTTAGTTACCAAGCACACATAGAAGACTGTTTCAGTTAATCATTTTTCCTTCCATAACGAGATATCGGCTCTGCTGAAGAGCCTCTTCTTGATTCAGAGACCGGATTCTCCTGCTGGCAGCAGAACGCTGACAGCAGGGGAAAGGAAACTTTGAAAGCGTCTATCTCTTAAACCATAAAGGTTTGAGAGATACCGCTGGTGTCATTTAACTCAGTTTATTAAGGGCTACAATATGAGGGATAGTAATTTTGAAGTAATACTATCCCTTTAATAGATTCTCATAAAGGCAAATGTGAGGAAATCCAGGCACAAACTAATTGCACCATTGGAAATAAACATGTTCATTGACTGATGATGAAGGGCATGTTTTTCCTTGTTATGAAAGAAGATCATCCCTTGTCTTGCGCCATCTGGACCGGCTTGCTGCTCTGAGGAGAGGCAGCATTACATACGTAAAATGGGTGGGAGTGGACATTTATAATAAAATTCCACATGAACTAGACCAGATACAGCATTGTAGTAATGTTCTGCAGTTCTAAAAACCATGATGTATGATCGAAGCTTAATTTATCTACAAACATTACTATCCCTTTAAGCCCCTGCTGTATAACAGTTTAGGAGCACAATGGTAAAGCGACAGAGCTCAAATCCATTAACACAATACAGACTTCTAGGCAGAACTATTGTAAATATATCTCTGGGTGAGAAAGTTGTAAATTGTTTCAAAATAAAAAGGTAAAAGTGGACATTTTTATCAAGCCTGTTAAAAAAGTGATAAAATCATAAAGAGTGATAATTGTTTTGAGGTTTTAAGACAACAACTCTCCTGGCTTAGTAATATAACTGAAGTATGCCACACTTTGCCCTTATCACTTGTACAAAGAAAGAGGGGTAATACACAGCTCACTCCAGATGAATAGGGAAACCATGTTTATAATATCTATTGGAGTTAATGCACATAAAAAATCATTTTTGCAATGCTGGTTAGGAGTACATGATATTTAAAATGGTATGAACCCTATTGAGTGTAATTGATGGCTCTTTAACACCTTAGAGACATTTGACGTTCCAGAACCGTCACGCCGGACCAGATGTTAAGGACCAGTGATGTTCCTGGCGTGTCATGGAATTGTGAGATGGCGGCGCCCCCCTGCCGGATCGAGTGGCCGTTAAGGGGTTAATTCCACAGCAATAGGGTTATTTTCTAAAGGACAAAAAAATATATATTATATGGCTTATACTCC
This sequence comes from Rhinophrynus dorsalis, assembly GCA_037306005.1. Classification (NCBI taxonomy): domain Eukaryota; kingdom Metazoa; phylum Chordata; class Amphibia; order Anura; family Rhinophrynidae; genus Rhinophrynus; species Rhinophrynus dorsalis. Next base: position 253,573,967 of record CM074725.1, read on the forward strand.
TGAGTAAAACAAGTTTATGCCCACTGCCGAGAGGAGTTTTATTCAAAGGTTATTGCAGCTCAAACATTCATTTTTTTAGGTGAAATTTCTTGATGGCCTGAAATTGTACAGTGCAGCTGTTGCTACACCATCCTATGGAAATGTATGGTAAACTGACCAGAGCTGTCCATAGGATGGTGTGGCAACAGCGCCACTGTAAAATGTAAGGCCATTGACATATTGCAGCTAAAAAAAAATTCATGTTTGAACTGCAATAACTTTTCAATGAAACATCTCTCAACAGTGGAAGTATACTTGTTTTACCCTACAATATATATATTTTTTACATGTTAAGTGTTACTATACTTTAAATAACCTGAAGGCTTTCACCCAATTTAGTCCATCACCATAGCCTTCCTCCCATCCTATATAATAATTCGCTAAGTTGTGTGTCACGCCCGACATGCGCAGTAGACACTGCTGTGCGTGCGGCAGTCATGCGCAGTACAGACTGGGCGCCCAGCTCTGTATCAGCAGTGGCGCAGGCAGTCTGTACTGCGCGTGACTGCCCCGCGACCGGCTGCCAGAGGCACTGTGGCCCGTGTAATGGGCTGTTCAACTAGTTGTAGAATATGGCCCATAACATTTAGTCACATGATGGCAGTGGTGATCTGAGACGGGTATTGTGCTGAGCTGAATCGTGTTCTGAGAAGGATTCTACTCACCAAGAATAAACAGTTTCCTTTCTCTACAATAACATAGTGCCGCAAACGATTATTACAATAGCGATATGCTCACACTTATTTTTATTTTCAAGTATAATTGCTGCTTAAAGGGTAATGCCCAAAATAAAGTTTATGCTATATGTTAGATGTTACAAAAATAATGGATTTGGAAAAAGTCCTATTTTGAGAGATATCCTCCATTAAAGTTCCCCTCTTTCTCCCCTTCTCCTGACATCAGCTGTAAGATGACAGCAGGACTTCCTGGTCTGGGGACGGACAGGCTCGCTCTTCAGCAGAGCCGCAATAGCGAGATTTAAAAAGTAATACTTATTTGGAATGGTCTACAAAGTGTCCCTGGTTTGCAAGCACACTTTGTAGACTGTTCCAATTAAGTATTTCTTTTTAAATCACGCTATTGCGGCTCTGCTGAAGAGCCTCCTCATGTTGGCCGACACAGATCTCCAGCTGTGAGCTGTACAGCTGACAACAGGAGAAGAGGATCTTTAGCGGAGGATATCTCTCACACCATAGAGGTTTGAGAGATAGGACTTTTTCCAAATACGTTATTTTTGTAAAATCTAACATACAGCATCAACTTTATTTTGAGAATTACTAACCCTTTAACAAAAAATATAACCTTTTATGCAGGCAGGCACCTGGGAAAAACACAGACATCTTGCAGAGCCGGAACCTCTGTGTCCGTGCCGTCTGTCCCCTTCAACTCCATGACTGAATGCCTTTGTGCCGAAAGGCACCAGAAGGGACTGAAAGCGCGGGGGCAGAGAGCACCTACTGCAAGATCCCAGCCAGTGCCTGTCTGCATAAAAGGTTATATTTTTCTTTAAAGGTGCAATTATACTTGAAAATAAAAATAAGTGTGTGCATATCAGCAATGTAATAATCATGTGCAGCTTTCTGTTAGTGTAGCGAAAGTTCCGCTTTAACCCTTTGAGTGCCAGAGGGGTATGCAATGCATTGCGTACCCCTTGGGCACTCAATGGGTTAACTACATATGGGATCTCTCCACAGCTGACTTTGGAAGGAGTGTTGTAAATATACAGCAGACCTGACTATTGGAGGATTCATAAATCTTCCTCTATTTGTAGGGATAGCTCAGAAAAATAATTAAAAAAACAAAGTTCAGATTCATTGGATGAGATGGCTTTGCATGAATGGGTAGGGTTACCAGCTCTTTAGGGAACAATCATTAGCCTTTGTCTTGCTGCCATAGACTTATTACTGGTGCCAAGCCCAATTTCTACTGGTTGGCAGCAAGGTCGATCAGATAACAGATAGTAAAATCATTCAATGGATCAAATTCTAATTTAAAAGAGAACAATGCAATACAAATGCACTAAAAACAGGGAGAGCCAATAGGGTAATACGGCTAAATGAATTCTCTGCTTCACATTAAAGGGATAGTAATACTTCGTTTTAACTTTATTTTATTTTGTAGGCATTAAAAAAACATGAAGAATGATATAAGTCTTATCTCTCAAACCGTTATGGTTTATGAGACATTCACAAGCAAAGTTTCCTCTTCCGCCCCTTTTACCTAGTGTAAGCCATCTCTTCTCAGATGTGGAATCCAGTCCATAGACCAGACAGATAACAGAAGGGGACAGTCTTCTTTGTATTAAAACAATGAAAGCCCTGCCCCCCTTGACAAGTTTTTCAGGTTTTTCCCTTATCTTAATTGAAGATTGTCCCTGTCTGCAGTCTACCTGGGCACCTCCCTTCTGATCTGGTTGAACAGGGAAGGGATACTTTGTGAATATCTCTTAAACCATAAAGGTTTGAGAGATAAGACTTATATCATTCTTCGTGTTTTTTTAATGCCTACAAAATAAAATAAAGTTAAAACGAAGTATTACTATCCATTTAACAAAGGATTGCTACTTTCCACTGCGAATTCATCTCAGAGAGGACTTAAGGCCAATTGGTGAAGAGGCTTCTCCTCAAACAGGGCAGGTTTATGACCATATTCTCGGTCTTTAGAATACATTCCAACGCTTCTCTTAATAAATCCCCACTTCCCTTACAATGCCCAGAAAAAATCCATGTCCCCTATGAATTTTGCACCTTGTTGGAGCTAAGTTCTTCAGTCATTAGTGTATGTTATATCCATGGAGGTGGACATAACATTGGCTATCAGAACAACAGGATACAAACTCCAACACTGCACGTGGTATTCTTAACTAGGGTAACCAGACCTTGCCTTTAACTGGGGACACATAGGAAATAGGCATATTTCAGGACTGCACTGAAATCAAAGCAGCCGTGCAGTTTGCATTTTTCAGATGTGTCCCTGGTTAAAGGTGAGGTCTGATCACCCTAATCTTAACCCTTAAGGCCTAGTTCACACTGGTGACTGTTGCAGCAACAGATTTCACAGAACAGATATTGTTTTCAGGGGCATTTTAATGCATGGGCATACCTGGGCATTTCTTTATTCCCAACTGCCCCATTTTTACAAAAAGGAACCAATTTAATCCTTTGGTAAGATTACCAGTGAGGAATGAGGCGGTTCTGGGTGCACAACATGTAAATATGGATGTTTTTCCCACAAATAGGAAGAAAGGAAGAGGAAGCCTACCGTTAAACTTAAGGATCCTAAGTGTTACCCGTATATTTGGGGGGCCTTAGGGATACTTAAAACCGCTCTGATTGTTTTCTATTGAACAGTTCATGTCAGGTTGCCACATCATCTTTTTAAAACTGAACACACTTTGCAGGGCTGAATGGAAGCCACCACAAGCCGTTAGTAATCACTGCAGCCCTGCAGGGCACATTTTTCCTCTCTGTATAATTTTGAAGGGATGAGGTAGTAATTTTAAAGTGTTAGTAATATCTGTTTATAAGTAGTTTGCGGAGTCTTCTGTGTATTAAAATTAACAGGTTGTGCTATGTGTAACACCTTATTTTGTGTCGTTCTAAAGATACGAAGAGATAAAGATTCCCCCCTTCTGGCTGCCTCCCACTGAATGGCTAGTCGTGTTGTGCGACTCGATAGCTGCAGCAAGGGATAAACTTCAGTAAGTAAATATAATGGAAATCCTGCCCCCTTTGATGAAGGATTGCAGGATTTCCCTTTGCTTACTTACGTTTGTCCCTTGCCGTACCCGTTCTCACCAGCCTGCAGCTTCTGCACTACGTGTCAAAAAGTGGAGGCCGGAGGATCTTTATCTCTTCATATCTTTTGATCGACACAAAAATAAGGTGTTACACATAGTGTAACTTGTTAATTTTAATATACAGACATACCAGCCAAATGTCCCGATTTACGCGGGACAGACCCGATTTGAGGGCTCAAACCCGTTGTCCCACCCGCATTGCACTTTGTCCCGGTTTTCCTGTCCTGTTCCCTGTTAACATTTTGCCCATACACACCACAACACCTCCAGCAGCCTACAGACGCACCAGGCTGCTGAGAGGTGAGTCACTTAATTCATTGCGCATGCGTGCCATAAGATATATGCGCACACACCATGCAATCACACTGTACTCTGCCTGAGTCAGAAATGAATGTGAGTACTGAGCAACACAAACACCTGAGAAAGCTGGGAAAATGTTATACTATCTCTCGAGTGTGACTGGTACATACAGTACTGCTAGTTAGTGACACAGCAGTGCCTGTTCAATTAGATGGGGCTGGGTCAGGTGTTTTCACGGACAGGGACAACGCAAGTAAGCACTGCTGCATTGCAGGCTACCTGGCGAAATGACACAGGAAGCGGCAGGCCAAGAGGAGGAAGTCAGGCGTGAGTTAAGACTGACTTAGTTGATATTTAATTGCAGCGAGCGGGGTAGCAGCAGTCAAACTAAGGCAGCTACTGTTGGGCAGTGATGGCATTATGATAGTATGCTGCTAGGGCTTGCAGCCAAGACAGAGCTCACCTCATTCATTGCATACAGAGCTCACCTCATTCATTGCATAAATTAACCCTGGCACTGCAGTTGGGTACCTCTCCGGAACCAATGGGTTAAAGGATGTTTCGTTACGACTTAAAAAAAAAAAAAAAAAAATTGTGCACTTGTAGTTTGCAGTTCCCCAGTGCTTTGCCCAGCTGCATATCGATCGGGTTGGGTGCTGACTCTACCCAGTACCTTGGCCAGGGGTCCTTACTCTCCCTTCTGGAAAATGAGGGGTTATCTTTTCACAATAAGTGTCTCCTCTATTGTGCATATGTACATTAGCATCCTATGAGTAACTTTATCATCAGTCACCAAAAGGGCAAACAAAATATACCCAATTACCTTCTTCCCATTGATAAAGGGGTAATTGGGTATATTTTGTTTGCCCTTTTGGTAACTGATGATAAAGTTACACCTAGGATGCTAATGTAGACATGCACAGTTGATGAGACACTTATTGTGAATAGTTAACCCTTTGAATGCCAGTGATACACAACAGATTACTTAGCCATACCTCCCAAGTGTCCCTTTTTAGGAGAGAAAGGTCCTCTTCAAACCAAAACCCCTCTGCCCCTCTTTCCCACCCTGCTGTGCCTGTGTTTAGGAGATTAGACTGTGTGCTGTGTCTATATGTCTATGTATGTATGTATGTATCTTTATTTATATAGCACCATACATGTACACAGCGCTTAACAGAAGTTGAAATACAATACAAAAACGACAGAACTGGGGTTAAGAGCATTAAGGTTAAGTACAATCATTACATTATTTGTGAGGGAAAGTGCAGCAAGGGAATCATACACTAAGAAAGGGACCCTGCCCCAAGGAGCTTACAATCTAGGCTGAATTTATATTGACAAACAGAGACACTAGGAGGAGTATTATAAGTGCAGGTACAAGGTGTGGTGAAAGAAGTGCAGAAGGATTCTGATGTGGCTGTCAGTGTGCAGAAGGAGGACATTGCTATTGAGATGCCTCCCTGAGCAGGTGGGTTTTGAGGAGTTGCTTGAAAGTGGTGATTGTGGATGATTGGCGAACGGTGATGGGGAGGGCATTCCAGAGTCGAGGAGCAGCCACCACAGCAATAAAACTCATATTGTTTGTTTAAACCTCAGTATTTATGTGTATAAATTAGTCTTTGTAAATAAAATAATCTGGTCCTGTTATAAGTCATTTATTAAGCTACACAAGGGGGTGTCAATAGGCCACGAAATTGACTAAAAACTTAGCAGTAATGCCCCGTCCACCAGCCACACCCCCAACAATACCCGCTAAAACAAAAGTGTCCCTCTTTGGCAATTTGAAATGTTGGGAGGTACGTACAGAAGACAAGGCAAACTACTTGTAAATAGACATCACTAACACTATAATAATTTTCAGTGGTAGTTTTATGTTGCTGCAACAAAGTTGCTGGTGTGAGATAGACCTAAGGACCAGGTGAGTTGTGCAGTGGATTGCTCTGCAATTTGTTGCACACTCTGGTCCATAAAGTGTCAAATAGGCTCATGCACTCTACCAGCTTTTATCGGAGGAGAGGGGATGTCTGCTGTTGCCACGTATGCTGCCATGACATCCAGGACTATGTTATCCGTTAAACCAAGGCACAAGTGAAAAATGCATACGGGTCATTAGGATGTGAAGGGGGGGTGGGAATATGGTTATTATTAGGCGGTGCTTGTTCTCCTTTAAATCAGTAGGGATGTTTATTTGTTCCCTATAATGCCCACAATTGGTACACTTTTAGAGTTATGCATTTGGTCAATAGATTATCCAATGTACAACCTATAGTTCTCCAGCTGTTGTTGGATCACAACGTATTACCATCAGGCAAAACCAGACAGTGTCTTGCTGATGGGAGTTGTAGTCCATTCACAGCTGGAGACATACCTCCCAAGTATCCCTCTTCAGGAGGGACAGCCCTCTTTGAGACCCAAATCCCTCTGTCCCTCTTTCCCACCCTGATGCCCCTCTTTTTATGATATCAGACTGTGTGGTGTGTATATAAATGTATCATATTGGTCTACAGCAATAAAACTCACATTAATGTTTGTTTAAATGTCAGTATATGTGTTTATAAATTAGTCTGTGTAAATAAAATGAATTGGTCTTGTTATAAGAAATTTAATAGGATACACAAGGAGGTGTCAATAGGTCATGAAATAGCCAACAACTTCTTGGTAATGCCCTGCCCACCGGCCACACCCCCAGCAACACCCCATAAAACACAAGTCTCCCTCTTTGGTAATTTGAAATGTTGGGAGGTATGTGGAGATGACACATAATGTAACTCCTTTATCTATAATGTGGAAGTACGTTGTACTACTACTATCCACTGCCTCACCTCTCATCCCCCGGTATCTCCGTATAAACAACCAACTCTGTGTTACCGCTTCACCCGTCCATCTCCCGCAGGCACCAGAACATCAAATGCTGTCTGGTTGCCTAGCAACCTATAGCAACTCCAGACAGGCCTCAGCCAGCACCCTAGGCCCTGGCAGCAGTGCATGCCGGGAGAACACACTTAGAAGTCGTCATTCACCCCGCAGAGTTCTAAGCAGTTGAGAACAGCTCACTGACGCTTATAATGGGCTACAAGAAAATAGCATCGGGCACCTGCGCTACATTTACTCTTGCCACAGAAATTGGTTGTTATTCTAATAATTACAACTCTATAGCTTTAAATGATATTTAAAACTACATTACAACGACTATTACAATGATAGTTCACTGAGAATGTGTGATTCTTGGGCTACAAAAAAATGGCGCGACAGGTGGTATTTGGCGTCAGGAAGTAGGGCTAGTTCTGTGTCCATTTAGAACGCTTGAGTCTTAAGGCTCCAGAGGTTGGAGGCGGAGCCACATTCCCTGGCTTGCTAACGTACACGCTCTTGAGCCAGTAGCCGGCTGTGGGCTGGAACTGCAAAGGGTCGTCACCATTATCTATCCAATCAGAGATCGCTAGGGAAACAGCAACCAACGAGTGTCCTCCTCAGGGAGAGACGCACGCTTCCTATTGGCTGGCCGAGCTTCGGGTTGCCGGCTGGCGGAGGGCAGGTGGTGGAGGCTGGTGGTGCGCCTCCGCTCTCCACTAGCCGGCAGGATGAACGGAGCGGCCTGTCCGCTGTTTGACACGAAGGAGCGGGCACTGAAACTAGGGGAGAGCTTCGAGAAGCAGCCGCGGAGCGGGTACCACACAATTCGGTGTAAGAACCAACTATGCTACCATACCTCAGGCTTGGGCAACCTGAGGCCCTCCAGCTGCTGAGGACTACATGTCCCAGCATCCCATGGTAGGGGAATTGTAGTGCTTCATAGCTGGAGGGCCCCGAGTGCAACTTGTAATACTCTATATAACACAAAGTCTGGTGCAGTAACCAGGGAAACTAATTATATAATACATCTAGTGTAGTAACAGGGGGCCTTTCATAACCCCCGTGTATATATTAATATACATCATAATCTAATAATGTAGTAACCATGGGACCTTTCATAACTCACATTGTATAAATATACCTCACAATTTAGTGTAAGTTACCTGCGAATCTCTCCCCCCGTATATATTAGTAACTCTAGAGTAGAAACCAAGAAAACTTGCATAACTTCCTATATATATATATATATTACATAATGTACTCCTATATAGTGAATTGTCTACTGTGATAACCAAGGACAATTCTATGACTCCACCTGTATGCAGCAGTATACATCTACTGCATTGCCTTGTGTAATAAATAGGACAACTTCCATAACAACCCTAATATACCTCACAGTCCAGTATATTAACCAGAGAAACTTCCATAACTCCTCCAGTAGATATAAATGTTCATCTATATACAGCAATGTCTAGTGTTCTAACCAGGGAAACCTCCATACCTCCTCCCCCCTGTTTATAGCATTATAAAACGAAGTGCTCCATAACCTTGTGTAATAACCAGGATGCCTGCTTATCTACCTACCTACTTGTATATATTACACCGTGTACATTATGGTGTAAGATCCAGGTAATCCTCTTTTTACTGGAACCTGTACCTGCTATATAGCCCTATCTTATGGGCAAAGAAGCATAGGTCGATATTCAAGAAGCTGAAGTGGTGTGATCCATCTAATTATGTACCCTGCAGTATGGGTCTGCTGAAGTGAAATGCGTGTTCTATCTGTTTACTTCTCCCTGTGGTGTAAGAGCCACAGCCTGTGGGAAACCTGTATCTACTGCAGTCTTTCTTCTGGGGGGCTTGGGATCGGAAGAAAAATGTACATGTAGTGTGTCTGGGTGTATTGCTCTTGTAATTCACATTATCTTGTAGGGGGTCTGGAACTTGAGGGATGCTATATTAGTTTGATAACTCTTTAAGGACCACACAGGTTCCGAAACTATGACCTGCACATCCGCCTGGTCCTTAACCCTTTGAGTGCCAGAGGGGTGCCAAAACATTGCTTTGCACTGCATTATGTACCCCTCTGGCACTCGGTGCGTTAAATAGAAATATCCATAGCATCATTCTGTTGGCTGTATAATCTGGTATTTTTGCAATCTGATTATGTAATATCCATATGCACCATTCTGCTAGCTACATAGTCTGGTATTGTTGGCAGTCTGTTTATATAATATCCATATGCACCGTCCTTTCTGCTCTAAGGCCCATGGTTGTGGGAAACGTGTTTAGCTATTTGTATATATTAAATTATGGTGTCATAAGCTATACACTGATTAGACTGGTGTGGGGTGGGCTATAGTTTTTTCTATCGCTATATTTATATTCTTTCTCTTTAATGGATATGCATAAAGATATAAACAATTGCACCATCTGTATTAATAATTTACATTAAGTTAAATAATTATATTAGTGGACAACCTGAGGCCCTCCAGCTGTTGTATCCTTTAACTCCCATCATCCTTGGCCAAACAGTGTCTAGTCGGGGATGACTGGGATTGTAGTTCTCAACGGCTTGAGGGCCTCAGGGTGCACACGCCTTTTACTTGCATTCTTTATATACCTCCATATGTTATATCCACGTGCCTAGCCTTACTTTGAATCCTCAGGGGCTCTGTCATCTATCTTCCCTCTTTTGAATTCAGTAGGCTTCCGATCTTGTAGAAATATATATATTTCTGCACTTGTTCTGTTTTACTTGTGTAACATCCTCTTTATTTAAAAAAACAATGATGAGCATCCATACTGCTAACACCCTGCTCTCTTTGAGCTGTTATCACATCAGCAGTTCTTTGACTGCGGTTTGTTCCATGCGGTTTTGTTGTGGGGACTTTTGTTCATTTAGCTTAATCAGAATTTCATTTCTAGAAGATTGATGTCATAGGATAATGTATAAAATGTATTGCTGATGGCTTTGTATAAGGTTAAATGTCTATTGTGAGCCTGATCTCAGAACGGTTGTGTTTTCATTGCACCAGTGACCCTACCACAAGGAAGCAGCTGCATGCTTTAGGTTTCTAGGGCACTACGTTTGAAATAGGAACATACCTGGCTGTACCAAAAATAACTTAATACTAGTGAACGCTAGGTTTGCTATATATGGGCACACTCTTTATTTCAGGGTCTGGCTCTTACTAGGCTTCCCCAGCTATATGACGGAGCCCCCCCCACACACACACACACGCACATATATACACTGTCATTTTTAGGGTCTGGCTTCCCCCTTGGCCCTCAGCTGAATTACAAAGTCTGTGGATCCTGGCTAAATTACAGGCTTTATTTCATTGTCACCCCCCCCCCCCCTCGCTTTATTTGTGGGGAGGCTACTCCCAAGTTTTGTTTAGCGGTCATCTGCCCATACCTCGTCACTTTGACTGTGTCGTTGGCTCCCCATCCTGGCTTTATTCTATGGTCATACTTGCTGCTCTTCCACCTGGCTTCATTCCATTTTTATTAACTCACCCCCAGCTAAACTGCCGGTTATGGCTCCACCTGGTACCCTTGACTAAATTAGTGGTCTGGGACATCCCTCCTCTCACTGTATTGTATAGTTAGGATTCCCTTCTTTGGATGACACTCCCCTTACCCAGCATTCCACCTCGTACGTAAATTGGCCATCTCTTGCGTCTCCATGCACCCACTTACCTCCCATTTTCCAGTTTTATTCTGCAATCTGGGTTATTCTGTGGTCCATTATCTTCCAGAGTTATCTGCCTGTGTATGTATTGCAAATCTGAATTGGAAATTACTCCTTGGATTATGTAATTTATAAATTTTGTAAACACAAGCAACAATTTTTGTTTTAATTATCTAAAATACTGGATTCACATATTTAAATATCTGTTTAAACCACCTTATTACTCATTATTATTAATATTACAGAGGCTTAGCAACCCCTAGAAGTGCTTGCATACAGAGGGCCTTTTGCTTAAAGAAAAGTTGAACAATTCTGAATCACATTTACAACATTCAAATTTTTATTTATTTTTTTTTTAGACTTTTTAACCTCTTGAATGCTAGAGTGCTGCAACACATTGCTTCAGGAAATAAAACCTCTCGTTCATTTAAATGGGAATTGGTAATCCCTTGAATGCTAGCGAGGTCTCCAACACATTATAAATCAATGCACCGGAGACACCTCTAACGTTTAAGAGCTTAAAAACCCCATTTAAATTACTGTTACGTTTTATTCTCCCACAGTCAGGCATTTGATTTGCTCTGTAATCTCTGTCCTTTTAATACACAAGGCTCTGCACATCCTGTTTGGAAATTGTCCTTGAGGTTTGTACATTTGTAGCCTGAGGTTATTGTACATTGATTTATTACATTGATTTATTTTTAGATGACTTCAAACCAGCATCCATCGATACATCTTGTGAGGGGAACCTGGAGGTTGGTAAAGGAGAACAGGTGACGATTACACTGCCCAATCTCGAGGTGAGTCTGCCAGCCGAGTGGATCTGTCGCCTTTAATTACAGACATGGTCACAGCTGTGAATCACTGTATAAAGATGAATGTGGTGCAATTCTGGGTGAAAGCAACTGCTCCATAGGTAACCATTAAAAATTACCATTGTTTTAAATCTTATTTTTGAACCCTTTGAATGCTAGAGAGCTCTCCAACACACTTCTATAATTCAAAGCATAAAAAATCCCTATTTAAAGGGATAGTAATACTTCTTTCCTCTGTGTCCAATCCACGGCAATACTGTGGGTTGTAGCTCCTCCTCTCCAGCTGGTAGGACCAATTAATCTTTTTCTACTTAAGCGCCTGCTCTGCTACTTGTCCTCAGTTATTTTGGTCCTACCACAGCTGGGAGGACGGAGGCTCAGGCCTCCACGCCGTGGAAATTTAAAAAAAAAAAAAAAAAAAAAAAAAAAAAAAAAGAGAAAAGAAGAAACATGCGGCTTTGTTATTTTTTTTATGTCGCTAGCCTCACACGCTAGCGGCATGTTCATCCCTCACCTCTGCATGCTGGATCACGGACTCTTGGGCACATACTGAGTCCTGAATCCTTCACCCCGGTTTGAAACAAGCCTTCCTCCGATGCGGGCGCCCTGCCCGGCGAGCTACAGCAGACGCGGGCGGCCGGTGAGCAGTCTTATGCACCAGAACAGGAAATCAACAGCGTGCGCTCCAGCAGTGAACCGCACGCTAAAGGAAGCAGAGGGGGAGGCGATCTGGAGGCATGCTGTATATAACAGCACGAATTAAGGCATGGGGTAAGTCCTGTTAACTTGATACTTTATATATATATCGTACATATATATATATATAAGTGTATTTAAAGATATTTGAAGCTGTCACCTGCCAAGGGTTTTTTCTTTTGATCATGTCTGCTCAAAAAGCTGAAAAGCCTAAACCTTCATCTGATTCTAAGGATGATAAAGCAGCCCCTAAGGCAAAAAGCTGTGCAAGTTGTGATACAAAATTGAACCCTTCTGATTCTTCAAAATTGTGCGCAGAATGTTTAAGGAAAGCAGCAGGAGATGTTATTCCCTCCCAATTTCAGGAATTTTTGGGGTGGATGCGCTCATCTATGCAGGAGACATTTTCTGCACTACAAGAGTCATCTAAGAAACGTCAGAGACCATCTGATCCAGATGAGGGGCCTTCCAGGCGAATACAAGACGAAGAAGATGAAGATAGCGTTATGGATATGGAATCAGCACCCTCTTCTGCAGAAGAAGGCGAAATTACTGAAGAGTCAGGCAATTTTGGTATTGAGAAGATTGACAACCTGATTAAGATCATGCGTAAAACTTTAGGTCTATCAGAATCCCAAAAAGACCTTAACGTAATGGATGCAGCTTTCATTGGGTATAAGAAATCGTCACCGCAATTTCCAGTCCATAGTTCCATTCAGGACATTATAAAGAATGAATGGAAACAAGGTGATAAAAAGTCTGCTGTATCGCGCAGATTCCATAAAATGTATCCTTTTCCAGAAGAAGAAGTGGCAACTTGGACTAATCCCTCCCAAGGTGGATGCTGAAGTAGCCCAAGTATCCCGCAGAACAACAATCTTAATGGAAGATGGAACAACACTTCGAGACCCAATGGATAAGAGAGCAGATAGTGCCCTAAAGAAACAGTACACTACAATTGGGCATAACCTCAAATCAGCCACAGCAATGGCCTGTATGTTCCGCACCCTGCGTCTATGGCTAACAGATCTGGAAGAAAAGATCGACTCCTCTGTCTCAAGATCTAAGCTCCTGAAGGAAGTCGCCACTATCAAAGACGCGGTCAACTTTTCATGTGACGCATCCTTGGATAATATCAAGTTAACTGCTAGATCTTCAGCACTATCAGTCATAGCTCGCAGGGCCTTATGGATTAAGGCTTGGGAAGCTGATGCCTCGTCCAAGAACAAGTTGGTTTCTCTGCCATATCTGGGAAGCAAACTTTTTGGAGATCAGTTACAAGAAATTATTAAAAAGTCTTCAGGAGGGAAAAGCCCTTTCCTCCCTCAAGAGCGTCGCCAGAGGACATCCTCCCCAAGATCTGCTAGATCTAAGCGTCAGTCCTTTCGAGATTCCAGAAGATATAGGCCTGGTTCTTCCTATAACCAAAGAAGAGGAGGCGCTGGACAGAACACGCGAGCAGGAACCAGAAGAGAGTTCCAGAGAAAGACTAACTTTGCTCAAAACCCTCAATGAAGCCAGCAATACCCTATCTCGTCCGGTGGGGGGCAGGCTTCAAGCCTTCCAAAAACAATGGGAAGAGATTCAACCGGACCACTGGGTATCCCAGATTTTAGAGATAGGGTATGCTCTGGAATTTCGAACTGTCCCCCAACAGTCAAGTTTTCAGACATCCAACATCAGGAACAAACATTTAATCCCAAATATGAGGAAAGAAATTCAGAGGCTTCTTCAGATGGGAGTCATAGAAGAGATCCCTCAGATCCAGAGGTTCAGAGGAATTTATTCGAATCTTTTTTGTGTTTCAAAACCATCAGGAGAAATCAGAATCATTCTGAACCTCAAGCAAGTGAATACATGGCTACACATCAGGAAATTCAAGATGGAAACAATGTCCTCTATTCTCAAGATAATCCAACCTCAAGCTTTCCTGACCAGAATAGATCTCCAGGACGCGTATTATCACATACCAGTGAGAGAATCTCACAGAAGATTTCTGAGATTCCACATACTGGGACGCCATTATCCGTTCAAGGTACTTCCGTTCGGCCTGGCTACAGCCCCCCGAGTTTTCACCAAGATCCTGGCAGTGGTCATGGGTGTTCTGAGGTTAAGAGGAATCCGAATAGTTCCTTACCTGGACGACATGCTCCTGATAGCAGATTCTCCACAGCAAGCGTCAGTCAACACTCAAGCATGTCTGGATCTTCTAAAGCATCTGGGTTGGATTATCAATACACAAAAAAGCCTATTATCCCCCTCTCAGTCACTCATATTTCTAGGGGTCAAAATAGACACTCTTCAAGCACGGGTGACTCTATCAACAGACAGACAAGACAGAATCTATCATGCCGTAAGTCGGTTCAGAAAATACAGAGTTCAGTCAGCAAAATCATTTGCAAAACTTTTAGGCAATCTGACTTCTGCCCAACAGGTGGTTCCTTGGTCCAGAACCCACGGAAGACTAATTCAGGAAAATTACTTGAAATTTTTCAAGAAAGACCCATTCAATCCATCTCTACCAATTCCTCTGCTTCCCGCAACCAAGAAGGAATTAGTATGGTGGAGCAGTCGGGGGAACCTCAAAAAAGGGAGATCTCTCTTGGAACCTCAATGGGAGACGGTGACTACGGATGCCAGTCTTCAAGGATGGGGAGGTATTTGGAGGACAAAAACAACACAGGGCACTTGGTCAGCCAAGGAATCAAAGTTCCACATCAACTATTTGGAACTTCTAGCAGTATGGAGAACGTTGAAAGCATTCCAGCCTTATCTGAAGACTACAGCAGTATTGGTGAGGTCAGACAACACCACAGCGGTCAGTTACTTGATGAATCAAGGAGGAACGAAAAGTCTTCGACTCAATCATTTAGCGATCCAGATCTTATACTGGGCGGAACATCACTTACTGAACCTGAAAGCATCATACCTGTCAGGCAGATTAAACAGAGAAGCGGACTTCCTAAGCAGGAACCATTTGGATCCAGGGGAATGGTCCCTGAAAAAGTCCATCTTCAGAAGCATCACGTCATCACTGGGCAGGCCTTTCATAGACCTTATGGCCACTCCGGAAAACACCCAGTGCAAGCAGTTTATGTCCAGATGGAGAACTCCTCTGGCTCTACAGCAGGATGCTCTTCAAACAGCATGGAATTTTCCACTAGCATATGTCTTTCCTCCTCTTCCACTAATCATGGAAGTAGTAAGAAAAATAAGAAGGGATCAAGCCAATGTGATCCTGATCGCTCCAAATTGGCCCAGAAAACTGTGGTATGCAGACCTCATAAAACTCTCAATCCGGCCTCCAGTAAAACTGCCAAACATACCAGACCTACTGTCACAAGGCCCTGTTCTACATCCGGATCCAGCCTTCTTGAATCTGATGGCCTGGAGGCTGAACGGAGCTCTTTAAAATACTCAGGATTATCGGACTCTGTCATCACTACCATTCTTCAGGGCAGAAAACCTTCTTCTTCCCGGATTTATTATAGAGTTTGGGCAACTTTTCATTCATGGTGTATGTCTAAAGGTCTGAATAGGCATAACATATCCCCAGAAGCCATCTTGGAATTCTTACAAGAAGGATTTAACAAAGGGTTAAAACCAGCATCCTTAAAGGTACAGTTTTCTGCTATCTCTGCCATTCTTGCCCATCCTTTTGCTGAACAGTATATTATCAGAAGATATCTTTCAGCCATTTCTAGAATTAAACCCACGATTAGGGAAATCATTCCCCCTTGGGATTTAAATTTGGTCCTCCAACAACTCTCTGCCCATCCATTCTTTGAACCCCTGGAGCTGGTTTCCTTGAAGCATCTCACTCTAAAAACCATACTCCTTACGGCAGTCACCTCAGCCAGACGTGTGGGAGAGTTACAGGCCCTGCTCTGTAAATCACCCTATTTAGTGTTTCACCAGGACAAAGTAGTCCTGAGGCCTAAATCCTCCTTCAGAAGTAAAGTAATCTCCAGTTTTCACTTAAGTCAGGAGATAGTCTTACCTACTTTTCCTCCAGCCTCTATTCTTAATCCAGATACTCGCCTGCAAAATCTTGATTTACGTAGATGTTTGAAAATTTATCTCAAGCGTTCTGACTCCTTTAGGAAAACAGATGCTCTTTTTGTGCATTTTTGTGGGAAATATAAAGGGACTGCAGCATCCAAGGCTTCCATTGCCCGATGGATAAGAGACTGCATCATCTTAGCTTACCAGTCAGCTGACAAAATACCCCCAACAGGGTTAAAAGCTCATTCTACGAGAGCAGTAGCATCTTCTTGGGCTTTAAAGAACGTGGCTTCAGCAACTGAAATCTGTAAGGCAGCCACTTGGTCGTCAGTATCTACATTCGTAAGACATTATAGTCTAGATGTTCAGGCGGCAGAAGATGCTAGCTTTGGCAGGAAGGTGCTCCAAGCAGCCACTCCTGCCCAAAATCCTTGATTAAAGTCCCGCCCATAGGGATACTGCTCTGGTAAGTCCCACAGTATTACCGTGGATTGGACACAGAGGAAAAGAGAAAATTTACTTACCGATATTTATATTTCCTCTGTGTCCTTCCACGGCACCCCACCCTGAGGGTATTGGTAATAGTATCGTTCCCTGTACTGATGTTTAATAATGTACAAATAGTGAAAGCTCTCTTTATGTAACCTATAACTAACATGTCCTCTCATTCCAGCTTGGATATACATATAACTGAGGACAAGTAGCAGAGCAGGCGCTTAAGTAGAAAAAGATTAATTGGTCCTACCAGCTGGAGAGGAGGAGCTACAACCCACAGTATTGCCGTGGAAGGACACAGAGGAAATATAAATATCGGTAAGTAAATTTTCTCTTTTTTAACTTTATTTTATTTTGTAGGCATTACAAAAATATGAAGAATGATATAAGTCATATCTCTCAAACCTTTATGGTTTAAGAGATATTCACAAACAAAGTATCCCCCCCCTTGTTCAACCAGATCAGAAGGGAGGTGCCCAGGTAGACTGCAGAGAGGGACAATCTTCAATTAAGATAAGGGAAAAACCTGAAAAGCTTGTCAAGGGGGGCAGGGCTTTCATATAAAGAAGACTGTCCCCTGCTGTTATCTGTCCAGTCTATGGACTGCATTCCATATCTGAGAAGAGATGGCTTATACTAGGCAAAAGGGACAGGAGGGGAAACTTTGCTTGTAAATATCTCATAAACCATAAAGGTTTGAGACATAAGACTTATATCATTCTTCATGTTTTGTGTGTGTGTGTGTGTGTGTGTGTGTGTGTGTGTGTGTGTGTGTGTGTGTGTGTGTGTGTCTCTCCTGCCTTACTTTGCCTCTAGCACTCCACCTAGTGGGGAATGTTATTGGCTATAGGTCTGGTCTCCTCTTGGAGACGTAAATGCTTTATCTTATTTCTTTTATTGTCCTTTTTAAATTACCTGAATGCCACAAAACAGCCAACCTGCACCTTTGGGTCATATTTCTCTCTCTCTCGGAATGTTTCATCAGTAGCTCTTTGAACCATTCCTGGTAAACAGGTTGTGTGAGAGGACAGGGCCCTACATGGCTTTACCCATACAGGGTGGGCTTCCCTTATATGTGGCACCACAAG
Organism: Rhinophrynus dorsalis; assembly: GCA_037306005.1. NCBI lineage: Eukaryota > Metazoa > Chordata > Amphibia > Anura > Rhinophrynidae > Rhinophrynus > Rhinophrynus dorsalis. Next base: position 253,591,754 of record CM074725.1, read on the forward strand.
AAGAAAGCATACAGGTCTACTGCAACAAACACTTCCTCTACATGAAGGTCGTGCCATGAGTCTATCTCCAGACCTGCCACTGAGAGGAAGTCTGCATCTTTTACCAACAGTTGGAGGTAAGTGAAGACTCGGGTAGTGCTATTTGGCTATCGGGTCCATTTCTCCTCCGTTCCACTAAACAGACTTTTCATGTCCAGGGTCCCAAAGGAAATAATCAAAACTGCAACATATCAGGAACCAGTTCTGTGCATACTGATCTCAGGCGTTGTCATTGCTGTCCCCAAATATTCATGGGTTTCTACTCCAATTCTTTTGTGGAGTCCAAGAAAGATGGCAGTTTCAGACCAAAAGCCCATCAAGAAATGTTTGCGAGTCCACAAATTCAAGATGGAATCTATCATAGCTACCTAGGAACTGGCAGAATTCCTCTCCTCTTTGGACATACTGCATACTTGCATATTACAGTCTGTGCCGTCATCATTACTACATCAGGTTAGCATTCCAAAACTTGTCACTACCAATTTGTGGTTCTCCAGTTTTGGTTGGCAACGGTTCCCAGAGTGTTCATGAAGGTGGCTGCCCCACTGACAGCACATTTGAGAGCAAAGGGCATCAACATCACACTTTATCTCAGATACACTGAACAAAGCCAAAACGGTTCACCCTGTTGGAAGCACATGTGCAACTATTTACAATTCATTTTATCAGGGACCGTGACTGTGTACTCTATGTAAGCAAATTCAACTTGGTCCTGCACTGGCTAGGGAACTGCCTGGGTTTGTAATTCAACACTTCAATACATAGGGTGTTCCTACCTCTGTATGGAGCAGAATCTGTTTCCTGTTGTGTTCAGAGACCACCAAGTCTTCACTCTGGAAGCAATCCTATTTTCTGTACTCCACACTAGACACTTGCAGCTGGACTTTCTCCAGAAGGGTTTACTATGGGAATGTTGCCATGCAAAAATCGGCACGTTGAAAATGTCGCCCGAATCAAAAGGGAGACCTCAACATGTCTCCCTTTAAAATGTCCTGCAGTGGGTTCCAATGAAAGAATGAGAATCAGGCTAGAGGGCTGGAGCATTCAAGTTTATATTAATAGGTACAGTAACATGAGGCACTGGAGCACTGAAACATAACGTGTTGCTGAGGCACAGCCACTGTCCTTCTACCACAAGTCATGGGACTTTCATCCTGCTACAGCACTGCGGTGTTTCTCTGTCTGGACTCTGGAGGTCCTGCAACCAATCGGAAGGGCCAAGGGCATACAAATCAGGCAATCTGATAGCCACCTATGTTCCTCATTGATTGTATGAGCCAATGGAAATGTGCTGCCTAACTGCTGCTCTGGCCAAATCTGCTGTTTGCCTACACATGACTGTGATCAGATGCCTGCGGGGAGTACTACTGCTGTGCAGACAACATAGTACTACTGATGCTCACACTTCACACTAAGCATCATAGATGACAGCTTCTTGCAGGCACCAGGTCACACCGATAAACTTTCCAACTAAAACACACCAGTGCAATGTGCATTGCTGACAGTTGTTGAAAGTACAGTAATGGAGAAAGCTCCTGGAAACAGGATATGACGTCACATTCTTGGGGAAAGTTCTCTCTCTATTTGCTGTGTCTGAATGGTTGCTTGGAACACTGTGTCTTGGTGATGGGAGAAGCTCTCATCTATAGCGCACATAACGTGAGACATTTTAAAGGTTGACTTGTTGAGGTTGTCATTTGATGGGAGGGAATGGTATAATTAGTTTTTGGAACGCTCTGACATAACCGTGTCAACTTGTGTTTTCACTCAAAATCTAATCCTTATATAATAATTCACTAGATTGTGTATAACGCCGCGACATGCGCAGTAGACACTGCTGCGCGTGCTGCAGTCATGCGCGGTAGAGACTGCCCGCGCCCCGGCTGATACAGAGCTGGGCACTCCGAAGGAGGGTCCAGCTCTGTATCAGCCGTGGTGTGGGCAGTCTCTACTGCACATGACTGCCCCACGACCGGGCGCCAGTGGCACTGTGGCCCGTGTAACGGGCTGTTCAACTAGTATATCATGTTGATCCAGCCAATCTTCTTTTAACGGCATGGAACTTGAAGTTTCTATCTTGATGCCTGTGATATGGCCTGACTGATAATGTCATCTAACCCTTAGTAAAGGCAAGGAAACCCATACTCTCTCAGATTTTCCACCTTCTCTGTGTTTTAACTAATTAAATAAAAATGAGGAATTGCTACACACTTTAGTTGTGGTTAGAGGGATAGTAATGTTTCATTATAAAAGCAGCTCTAATTAATCTTCGTTGTATTTGGGCCATGGAGAGTGTTATAGCAATACTGTCAGAGTTGTAGTACACGAGTAATTGAATGATAAAGTATCCCCCTCCCTCCCCTTTTACTGATGTAACACTGCTCAGCCAGTTCAGAAGGGAGGTGCCCAGGTAGATTGAAGAGAGGGACAATCTTCAATTAAGATAAAGGAAAAAGCTGAAAAACCTGTGAAGGGGGGCAGAGCTTTCATTATGATCACAGTAAGAAGATTGTCCCTTGCTGTGATCTGTCCGGTCAAACAACCGGATTCCACATCTGAGGTGAGCAGTGTTACACTAGGTAAAAGGGACAGGAGGGGGATATTATCATTCAAATACTCTTGTATTACAACTCTGACAGTAATGAAATAAGTCTGCACTGCCCGAATACTATGAAAATTAATTGAAGCTGCTGTTTTTGTGAAACATTACTATCCCTTTAAGTGCCTTCAACACAATATTCAGTTTGCTATATCATTTGGATAACTGGATTATTCCAGAGGTCCCTTGAAAAGGCAGAACAGCTATCAAGACTGCTACAGTCTACTGGATCAAAGGAACCATAAGGCAAGCCTGTATCTAAGAACCAGTTCAGTACCATTGGGAGCTGAGGCTCCCTACACTCCATGAGTACTCCTTGGGACCTGAAAGCATCAGGGTTCATCAGATCAGCTTTGTAAAGCAGCCACCTGGCCTTCTGTACATATGTTTAACAAGTTCTACAAGGTTAGTCTGCCAGCTCCAGTTATGGACATAAGAATTTGCAAGCCCACAGTTGTTTAATCCATTTTCTCTCCCTCTTTTTGTTTCTGGGACCACTTTGGGATGCCTCTCAGCTCCCTGATGCCCCCACCGGACACGAGAAAAGGGGATTTTTTTTTTTTTTCTCTCACCAATCTTTCTTTTATTGCATTTGGTGGAAACAGGGCATCCTGCCCAGAGAAAACTCTTAAAGCAGATCTACCACCTCCACTAACGTCGCCCTGCATTACTTATGCAGCTGGCGAGTAGCTTTGTAATAATTTTACCTATCAAAAGTTCACACAAATAAAGTTATCCTTAAGTTTCCGAGACTGACTGCCAGGTTACTGCAGCCTGTGGGCCTGCGCTGTCAGTCTTTTCCGGAGCCATCCGGGTCAGTGCAATGCCTATGACGGGTGAAGAGGACTGACAATGCAGGAGCGCATTCAAGATGTCCGCTAAGCCTGGCTTCCGGTCTCGGAAGTGTAAAGATAACTTTATTTGTGGGCACTTTTGAGAGGTAAAATGATGGTCTCCAGCTGCATAAGTATTGCAGGGTGACTTTAGTAGAGGTGGTAGTTCCGAGTTCCGCTTTAATGGAAGTCTGGGGTGCGGGGTGCCCTGCTGTGTCCTTGGCTTTTCTGCCCTGTTGATTTTGCAGTCTGCTATACATAAAGTAGTCACTAGGTGGGTTGCTACACATGAATTACAGCAGAAGAGGAGGTGGTGGAGTTACTGGTTTTTTTTTTTAGCTGTTTTCACTGAAAAAGGGACACAACCTGAGTTCCAGAGGGGTACGCAATGTGTTGTGTTACCCCTCTGGCACTCAGAGGGTTAAAGTAAAAACTAGAACACCATAATATACACACATACAAAAGAGAACATGTGAATGAAATATGAAGCACAGCAAACAATGAGAACCCTCCATGTGACCCATGTTAAAAAAACAAACTAAAGACAGAAGACAATCCTCCTCTGCGTCATACAAATTAAATATGAACCCTGTATAGAGAATATAACACTATTGTATTCACTTCTTTCAGATAATGAGGGTTTTGCCATATAGTTTGGCCTAAATATTTTAAGCTCTTGTCTCGCCAAGGTGCCCCATATTAAGCACGTCCTATCTAATACACAACGCCGTCATTATGTCTTATGAAAATGCTTTATATTACAAACTGACTCTTTCTAATGCAATAATGGCTGAACTGACCTGCTTTCAATCAGGGATTACCTGCAGTGAGTGGGAGGGGACCTGAAGAACTGGAACGTTTCCTCAGGCCCATTTATATAGAAGTCTGTCCCACCCACTACTACACACTGCATGAAACCTATAAAATGCACCTTTCCATATACCTTGGAGTGATTACAGGCAAACACAAGCTTGGCAAGCTAGCTGAAAAATAAATAATGCACTATGCCTTTCAAAAATCTCTTGCAATAATCAATAATTGTGCATATTTAAAGGGATAGTAATACTTAAATTTTACTAACCCCCGTCTTGTAGCCCTTAAAAAACTGAATTAAATGAGCCCAGCGGCATCTCTCAAACCTTTATGGTTTGAGAGATATCCGCTTTCAATGTTTTGCTTCCCCCCCCCCCCCCCCCCCCGACATCCACATTTTAGCTGACAGCAAGGGAATCCGGTTCCTGATCAAGCGGAGGCTCTTCAGCACATCCGAGTTCTTCTTATAGAAGAAGAAACCCTTCACTGAAATGGTCCTACGTGTGCTTGGTTTGCAAGCACACATAGAAGACCATTTCAGTGAAGGATTTCTTGTTCCATAACGCGATCTCGGATGTGCTGAAGAGCCTCCGCTTGATCAGGAACCGGATTCCCTTGCTGTCAGCTAGAATGTGGATGTCAGAGGAGGGGGGGGGGATTGGCCAATTGAACTGGTACCTCGCTCGCTCATTGGGTGGCTGTAAGAAGCGGCCAAAGTGCAGAGGCTCTACAGAGTCTGAGCTTCCATTGTTCTCATGTTTACCCCTGCGCCTTATCCATGAAGTTCAGCTCTTTGTGCCATTGTGTGCCCAACTGTGACTAAATTTAATGATGTTGATTTAGTTATACAATGTTTTGTACCCTTTTGTTAACTGTTTGACTTGATGCAATTAACTCTGCTTAAAAGAGCTGAATTCAACCAAAATAAAGTGTGTTACAGTTTGGAACCTGACTGGCGTTCTGTGTCATTCATTTGGGGTGGTATCAAGGGTCTTCTTTTGACCCCCATCCTGGGATAGCTGGAGCGGGACATCGGAGCCATCAACCCTTCCCTGGCGGCCCCTAAGAGATAGAGACCCCGGCATAGTAGGCTAAGTCAATCCGAGGACTTAGGATCCTGTTACATCCTTCATCAAGGGAACCATGATTTCCCTTATACTTACTGAAATTTGTCCCTCGCTGCAGCCATTGAGTCACACGACCCAATGTCCTATTCCTTGGGAGGCGGCCAGAAAGGGGCGGGCGATCTTCATAACTTTTGAACTACAAAGAAGTAAGAGCTTGGAAATAGCGCGATATGTTCCTTTTAATGTACAGAAGACTCGGGGAAAGAATTTTAAAGAGGCATTGCAATTCCTTTAAACCTTTTGAGAGTCAGTGGGTATCGACGCATTGCAAATTTTTTTTTTTTTTTTTTTTTTTTTTTTTTTTTTAAAGAAGGGTGTTTGGGAGAGCTCTCTAAGGAACTGTTAAAGTGATAGTAATACTTAACATTCAATAGATTTAGTTCTGTAGATACTTAAAAAAAATAAATTGATTGCTCCGTTTCTGTTCTCCCAAACCTTTATAGTTTGGGAGATATCAGTCTGCAAAGCTCCCCCTTCCCTCCCCTTGTGCTGACGTCAGCTTTCAAAGTTACAGACGGAGATCGCAGTCCATAGACTGTCCTGTGGCTCTTCAGCAGAGCCGTGATCGCGGTAGTTGCAAAGAAATACTTCATTTGAACAGTCTACAATGTGCGCCTGGTTTGCAATCCAATTAAATTTGGAGGCTGCACAAGGTAAGCATTTTTACAGGCCTGATGAAGGCCACTTAGACTGAAAGGTTAGCAGCTGTAATGCACAAAATTAATTTACAGTTTAATTACATGTAAACTTTGTGCTCTCTGGATTTTTTTTTCTCTCCAATATTGTGGAAGGCAGCTGTTTTGAATGTCACATTAACCAATTTATACAAGTAAACGATGTTACCACCGCCAGACTCTCCCCTATCTGGGGAATTCGCTAGAGGGCTCCATCAGACTCTCTCCTATCTCTAGAACACACTGCCACTCTCTATCAGCCTCTCCCCTATCTCTGGAACTCACTGCCACACTCCAGTGGACTCTCCCCTATCTCTGGAACTCACTGCCACGCTCCAATGGACTCTCCCCTATCTCTGGAACTCACTGCCACGCTCCACTGGACTCTCTCCAGTGAGTTCCAGAGATAGGGGAGAGGCTGAGGGTGGCAGTGAGTTCCAGAGATAGGGAGAGTCTGAGGGTGGCAGTGAGTTCCAGAGATGGGGAGAGAGTCCAGTGGAGCGTGGCAGTGAGTTCCAGAGATAGGGGAGAGTCTGATGGAGAGTGGCAGTGAGTTCCAGAGATAGGGGAGAGGCTGATGGAGAGTGGCAGTGAGTTCCAGAGATGGGGAGAGGCTGAAGGAGAGTGGCAGTGAGTTCTATAGATGGGGGAGAGTCTGATGGAGAGTGGCAGTGAGTTCCAGAGATAGGGAAGAGTCTGATGGAGAGTGGCAGTGAGTTCTATAGATGGGGGAGAGTCTGATGGAGAGTGGCAGTGAGTTCCAGAGATAGGGGAGAGTCTGATGGAGAGTGGCAGTGAGTTCTATAGATAGGGGAGAGACTGATGGAGAGTGGCAGTGAGTTCCAGATATAGGGGAGAGACTGATGGAGAGTGGCAGTGAGTTCCAGATATAGGGGAGAGTCTGATGGAGAGTGGCAGTGAGTTCTATAGATAGGGGAGAGTCTGATGGAGAGTGGCAGTGAGTTCTATAGATAGGGGAGAGTCTGATGGAGAGTGACAGTGAGTTCTATAGATAGAGGAGAGTCTGATGGAGAGTGGCAGTGAGTTCTATAGATAGGGGAGAGTCTGATGGAGAGTGACAGTGAGTTCTATAGATAGGGGAGAGTCTGATGGAGAGTGGCAGTGAGTTCCAGAGATAGGGGAGAGTCTGATGGAGAGTGGCAGTGAGTTCCAGAGATAGGGGAGAGTCTGATGGAGAGTGGCAGTGAGTTCCAGAGATAGGGGAGAGTCTGATGGAGAGTGGCAGTGAGTTCCAGAGATAGGGGAGAGTCTGATGGAGAGTGGCAGTGAGTTCTATAGATAGGGGAGAGTCTGATGGAGAGTGGCAGTGAGTTCTGTACATAGGGGAGAGTCTGATGGAGAGTGGCAGTGAATTCTATAGATAGGGGAGAGTCTGATGGAGAGTGGCAGTGAGTTCTATAGATAGGGGAGAGTCTGATGGAGCGTGGCAGTGAGTTCTATAGATAGGGGAGAGTCTGATGGAGCGTGGCAGTGAGTTCTATAGATAGGGGAGAGTGATGGAGAGTGGCAGTGAGTTCCAGAGATAGGGGAGAGTGATGGAGAGTGGCAGTGAGTTCCAGAGATAGGGGAGAGTCTGATGGAGGGTGGCAGTGAGTTCTGTAGATAGGGGAGAGTCTGATGGAGAGTGGCAGTGAGTTCTATAGATAGGGGAGAGTCTGATGGAGAGTGGCAGTGAGTTCCAGAGATAGGGTGGAGTCTGCTGGAGATTGGTAGTGAGTTCTGTACATAGGGGAGAGTCTGATGGAGAGTGACAGTGAATTCTATACATAGGGGAGAGTCTGATGGAGCGTGGCAGTGAGTTCCAGAGATAGGGGAGAGGCTGATGGAGAGTGGCAGTGAGTTCTATAGATAGGGGAGAGTCTGATGGAGCGTGGCAGTGAGTTCTATAAATAGGGGAGAGTCTGATGGAGCGTGGCAGTGAGTTTCAGAGATAGGGAAGAGGCTGAGGGAGAGTGGCAATGAGTTCTATAGATAGGGGAGAGGCTGATGGAGAGTGGCAGTGAGTTCTATAAATAGAGGAGAGGCTGATGGAGAGTGGCAGTGAGTTCCAGAGATAGGGGAGAGTCTGATGGAGAGTGGCAGTGAGTTCCATAGATAGGGGAGAGTCTGATGGAGAGTGGCAGTGAGTTCCAGAGATAGGGGAGAGTCTGATGGAGAGTGGCAGTGAGTTCCAGAAATAGGGGAGAGTCTGATGGAGAGTGGCAGTGAGTTCCATAGATAGGGGAGAGTCTGATGGAGGGTGGCAGTGAGTTCTATAGATAGGGGAGAGGCTGATGGAGGGTGGCAGTGAGTTCTATAGATAGGGGAGAGGCTGATGGAGAGTGGCAGTGAGTTCTATAGATAGGGGAGAGGCTGATGGAGAGTGGCAGTGAGTTCTATAGATAGGGGAGAGGCTGATGGAGAGTGGCAGTGAGTTCTATAGATAGGGGAGAGGCTGATGGAGAGTGGCAGTGAGTTCTATAGATAGGGGAGAGGCTGATGGAGAGTGGCAGTGAGTTCTATAGATAGGGGAGAGGCTGATGGAGAGTGGCAGTGAGTTCTATAGATAGGGGAGAGGCTGATGGAGAGTGGCAGTGAGTTCTATAGATAGGGGAGAGTCTGATGGAGCGTGGCAGTGGGTTCTATAGATAGGGGAGAGGCTGATGGAAAGTGGCAGTGAGTTCTATAGATAGGGGAGAGGCTGATGGAAAGTGGCAGTGAGTTCCAGAGATAGGGGAGAGGCTGATGGAGAGTGGCAGTGAGTTCTATAGATAGGGGAGAGGCTGATGGAGAGTGGCAGTGAGTTCTATAGATAGGGGAGAGGCTGATGGAGAGTGGCAGTGAGTTCTATAGATAGGGGAGAGGCTGATGGAAAGTGGCAGTGAGTTCCAGAGATAGGGGAGAGGCTGATGGAGAGTGGCAGTGAGTTCTATAGATAGGGGAGAGGCTGAGGGAGAGTGGCAGTGAGTTCTATAGATAGGGGAGAGGCTGATGGAGAGTGGCAGTGAGTTCCAGAGATAGGGGAGAGTCTGATGGAGAGTGGCAATGAGTTCCAGAGATAGGGGAGAGTCTGATGGAGAGTGGCAGTGAGTTCCAGAAATAGGGGAGAGTCTGATGGAGAGTGGCAGTGAGTTCCATAGATAGGGGAGAGGCTGATGGAGGGTGGCAGTGAGTTCTATAGATAGGGGAGAGTCTGATGGAGCGTGGCAGTGGGTTCTATAGATAGGGGAGAGGCTGATGGAGAGTGGCAGTGAGTTCTATAGATAGGGGAGAGGCTGATGGAAAGTGGCAGTGAGTTCTATAGATAGGGGAGAGGCTGATGGAAAGTGGCAGTGAGTTCCAGAGATAGGGGAGAGGCTGATGGAGAGTGGCAGTGAGTTCTATAGATAGGGGAGAGGCTGATGGAGAGTGGCAGTGAGTTCTATAGATAGGGGAGAGTCTGATGGAGCGTGGCAGTGAGTTTCAGAGATAGGGAAGAGGCTGATGGAGAGTGGCAGTGAGTTCTATAGATAGGGGAGAGGCTGATGGAGAGTGGCAGTGAGTTCTATAAATAGAGGAGAGGCTGATGGAGCGTGGCAGTGAGTTCCAGAGATAGGGGAGAGTCTGATGGAGCGTGGCAGTGAGTTCTATAGATAGGGGAGAGTCTGATGGAGAGTGGCAGTGAGTTCTATAGATAGGGGGGAGTCTGATGGAGAGTGGCAGTGAGTTCTATAGATAGGGGGGAGTCTGATGGAGAGTGGCAGTGAGTTCTAGAGATAGGAGAGAGTCTGATGGAGCGCTCTAGCGAATTCCACAGATAGGGGAGAGTCTGGTGGTGGTAACATCGTTTACTTGTATAAATTGGTTAATGTGACATTCAAAACAGCTGCCATCCACAATATTGGAGAAAAAAAATCCAGAGAGCACAAAGATTACATGTAATTAAACTGTAAATTAATTTTGTGCATTACAGCTGCTAACCTTTCAGTCTAAGTGGCCTTCATCAGGCCTGCAAAAATGCTTACCTTGTGCAGCCTCCAAACTTAATTGGATTACAAACCTTTCAAGATCGACGTGTTCTTCTATTAGATTTAGTAACAATATTAATTTCTTTTTTAATTTACTGCATGAGGAGACATAGGAGTCATACGTACTCTCCTGTTCATTTTTATTGGAGAGACTAGTTGTAATTCATGTGTTGTCGCATACCAAGCCCTAATTAATATTAACCCCTTGAATGATAGAGATGTCGATGCATTGCTTCACAGTAGATTGGAGATATGTCTGACACCCAAGGGGTTAACACATTAAGCAGCAGTGTGCTGTTCACCAGATTAATTCACAATGCGTTGCTCACACCTCTCGTCCATTAAGTGCTCAGAATATCTTACTTGGTGCAAATGGCCCCAGATGTAATGCATGTAATAATGTTCTCACCCGATTCCTTGTTTCAGTTTATTTTATTTCTGCACACACGGCATGTTCTGAGTCTCAATTAATTTTATCTTAAAGGGATAGTAATACCTAAAATATATATATAAAAATATATATATATATATATATATATATATATATATATATATATATATATATATATAATTTTTTTTTTTTTTTTTTTTTTTTTTTTTTTTTTTTAGGGTTTATCCCCCTGAGTAAAACAAGGGTACTTCCATTGCTGAAAGGTATTTTATTCAAAAGTTATTACATCTCAAAGTTGAATTTTTTTTAGGTGCAATATCACAGTGGCCTGAAATTGTACAGTGGTGCTGTTGCTACACCATCCTATGGAGATTTATGGTCCCGGGACCAGAGCTGTCCATAGGATGTTGTAGCAACAGCGCCACTGTACAATTTCAGGCCACTGTGATATTGCACCTAAAAATTCAACTATGAGCTGTAATAATTTTTGAATAAAACGCCTTTCAGCAATGAGAGTACCCCTTTTTTTTACGCGGGGGGATAAACACTAGAAGATACATTTTTTTTTTTACATATTAAGTATTACTATCCCTTTAAGTTACAGTTAACCCATTTCTTCTTAAAGGGCTCAACCGCTCCGGTCACTGTATTTAAAGGCTCAAAGAGACCGTACCTCAGGGAGTGTATCCTGATAGTGAATCACGACACCGGGGAGTGCCGACTGGAGAAACTAAGCAGTAATATCTCTGTCAAGAAGACAAGGTATTTTTATTTATCTATTTCATAATCACACCCCAAAAAAAAAAAAAAAAAATTTGGTTTTGTTTTTCTCTCCCTGTCCCCCCTCATGCTGGCATAAATGCATTGTGTCAGGTAAACAGAAGTAGTGATAGGGTTGAGGTGTTTTCAGGGGGCTGTTTGCACGTGGCCCTCCAGTACATTGTGCTCTATGGTGTGGCCTTGCGGTTGATGTAGTGTGGGCAGACTATGACGCTCCAGCTGTTGGGAACTAAAAGTTCCAATCACCTTCTGCCAGCCAGTGGCTGGCCATGGTTGATGGGAAACGAACGAAAGGACGCACTTTCGGTGGAAATAGCTTCAATAAAAAATCTTTCTTTATTTTGATACAGGCATAGACAGCAGACAATAGAAAAGATACAATGTCTCACGCGTTTCGTACTAGACGTACTTAATCATAGACATATCTAATTGAATCACATGTGCTGTTTTTAAACTCTGCAATCACCATGCATCATGATTTGTTTGACCAATCATGTGCTGATATTCTAATAAATATATACACTTAAAGGGAAAATAAAGAGATTTTTTTATTGAAGCTATTTCCACCGAAAGTGCGTCCTTTCGTTCGTTTTCAAGTTTAAGAGTGACCATCTCCGTGGACGGCACCGGGGAAAGCAGAGCACAGCTGGGTGAGTGATATCATTGCTACTTTGGAGGATTGTCGGTGCCGCCTTTCTGTTGTATATGGTTGATGGGAGTTGTAGTTGGTAACAGCTGGAGGGCCTCAGGTTGCCAATCCATGATCTAGATCCAATTAAAGGGATAGTATTGCTTAAAAAAGATTTTTTTTATATTTTCGCCCTTAAAAAAAAAAAAAAAACTTAAAAATGGTATGTCTTATCTCCTGAATCTTTATGGTTTGGGAGATATTAGCAAGTAAAGTTCCCTTTTTCTGACTGTTTTAGCCAAGTCTGCCATCTAGCGGACAGATATGAAATCCGGTCCACAGATCAGCAGGCAGCTCTTTAGCAGTGCCGAGATCACCATCTTTAAAAAGAATGCGTAAACATGAAATGCATTGGATAGCTTTTAAACCTGGAAATAAAGGAAATATTACGAAGCACTGGCTATTATGATATTTGATATGTACTATTGATCACTGATATCCGGTGAGCAGCTGGGATACGAAGGGGGTATCATATACCTATTTGTCATACAGATCTACTCTTAGAGGGTCTGCGCCCTGTTTCTTGTTTTGTGTACAAAGTGTGCCTGGCTTGCAAGCACACTTTGTAGACCATTCCAAGGAAGAAATTCTTTTTGTAGATCGTGATCTTGGCAGTGCTGAAGAGCCGCGGCCGGTCCACAGACCGGATTCCAAATCTGAAGGCTTGAGCAGTGACGTCACTCCAGGGGAAACTTTACTTGCTAATCTCTCCCAAACCATAAAGGTTTGGGAGAGAAGACTTATATCATTTTTAATGTTTTTTTTAAGGGCTACAATATAAAATAAAATTATTTTCAAGCAATACTTTCCCTTTAAGTCACGTTCAGCCACAGAAACAATTGCAGCATTTGTACATTAAAGGGATACTAATGTCTCCTTTTTTTTTTTTTTGTGTGTGTGTGTGTGTGTGCGCAACGTTACTATCCCTGTAGGCACCATAGAATAACACAGTAATCTGAGAGTTTATCACAGTGGAGACTTGTATATTTATCGCCCCCTGTTCTCTTACCTTCCAGATAAACTTTACAAGTAAAATGAGGTGAGGAGCATTACTTCTATCTATTGTGCATTCAGATTCCCAGTTTCAGGTTTAACTCTTGAAGTGGCAGATTGGTTTGCAGCGCATTAGAAAGCAATGTGTCGCATACCCCTCTGGCACTCAAAGGGTTAACTATGCTCCTTTGTAAGTGGCTGATTTGGCTAATTTTCTTTCTTTTGTCTTCTGTGAATGCATGTGTTCTGCTTCCATCTAAGTATGGGAAGTGGTGGTCATAGGAACATGCATTTTGTATATCTAGTGGTTCATGTGTTAAATCCATAAATCATCATCTCCTTTAGGGCTGAAGGGAGCAGCAAGATCCAGTCGCGCATAGAACAGCAGCAGCAACAGATGCGCAATGCAAACAAGACCCCCACAAGTGGCAAAAACTCCTCCCCTACAGGGAAAATGTCTCCAACTTCCCCCATGGATGATATAGAGAGGGGTATGTCCTGCTGTTTCCTTATTACCATAGGAATTGATACTGCTAACTCTTCCAACCTGGTACAGGTGTTTGTTTTTTTTTTTATAATAACTTTATTCATAATAATGGAGAAAAAGATACAACAATAGCAAGATGCATATCTAGAATTGAATCCAAAACAATTTTCATAAATGCACATTATGTACATCACAGGGCTGTATAAGAAGGCAATGTGTTCAGTAAACAGCCGTCTACCAAGAAGTCGTTGTTTTCACTCGGAGCTGAACTGCCATGTCTGGGTTATTTTACTACATAAATATCATTACACATGGAAAGAAAGGAAGATTCTGCAGGAATGACAAGGTTTCACTGTCTTCCATTCCAGTGGAGGAGAAGAACAGTGAGGAAATAGAATGGAGAGGGAAAGAAGAAGTAAACTGTGGGGATGGGAGGGTCCTTAAAGGGATAGTAATGTTTCATACTAAAAGCAGCTCTAATTAATCATCATAGTATTTGGACTTTGGAGAGTGTTATATCAATTCTGTCAGAGTTGTAGTACAAGAGTAATTCAATGACAAAGTATCCCCCTCCCACCCTTTTACTGATGTAACACTGCTCAGCCAGATCAGAAGGGAGGTGTCCAGGTAGACTGCAGAGAGGGACAATCTTCAATTAAGATAAGGGAAAAAACTGAAAAACTTGTCAAGGGGGGCAGGGCTTTCATTGTTCTCATAGGAAGAAGATTGTCCCCTTCTATTATCTGTCTGGTCTATGGACTGGATTCCACATCTGAGAAGAGATGGCTTACACTAGGTAAAGGGAGGGGAAACTTTGCTTGTGAATATCTCTCAAACCATAAAGGTTTGAGAGATGACACTTATATCGTTCTTAAAGCGGAACTAACACCACTGCTAGATGTAGCCTCAATTAGAGGGCTACAATCCATAATAAGTTGCTGTGTAATTATTATTATTATTTTTTTTTTAAAGTGTTATTAAAGAGTAATCCGTTAATTCCAAAAAGTACCTGGTGACGTCTCCCCCCCCCCCCCCCCCGGAAAAGCGCTTTGCGCGTGTCAGCACGGAGCCGATCGGCTCTCTTGTAACTCCTCCCGGCTACATGAAAACATCTACGTCATCAGCTTTAGATTCTCGGACCAGCAGGAGAATCTAAAGCTGATGACGTAGGTGTTTTCGTTTAGCCGGGGGGAGTTACAAGAGAGCCAATCTGCTCCGTGCAGACATGCGCAATGCGCTTTTCCGGGGGGAAGACGTCACCAGGTACTTTTTGGAATTAACGGATTACTCTTTAATATCACGTTTAAAAATAAATAAATAATTACACAGCGAGTTATCACGGATTGTAGCCCTCTAATTGAGGCTACATCTTGCAGGGGTGTTAGTTCCGATTTAATGTTTTTTTTTAATGCCTACAAAATAAAATAAAGATAAAACGAAGTATTACTATCCCTTTAAAAGTGCCAAGTGTATTCAAAGAAATGTGATGCAGCTTTTCCATGTCCAAGAAGTGTTTGTTTGATTCTCCTTATCCAATCTTCGATAGAGGGTGGGGAGGATGATTTCCAGTGTTGGGGTACACATGCTCTGGCCGCCGAGACTAGTACCAGCCAATTCCTAAAAGCAGATTTAGGGTGCGGGGAGCTCCCGACTGGAAGTAAGGAGAAAGACTTGTGGAGAATCAGGGAGTGAGATGTGAGGGATCGCCATGGACCAGATATTGTATTTTTTCATTTAAATATTTTAACTTTTTCATTAAAGACCTAATTTGTTAGTATTTTGTTTTTGTTATTATTTTGTCCTATTCTTCTTTTCCTCCTCCTTCTTTACTGTTCCATTTTAAAGGTGTAAAATAATAAGAATTATAACAATAAAATTGTGAAGGAAAATAAATCTAGAGCTTTCCATGCTGAGTAAAAAAGGGGAACTTCGTTCAGACATTGGTTTATATTCAGCTGTTGGTAACAATTGTACCTGATGGATAAGAAAGGGGAGATCACTTCTCCAGCGTTCTAACTCTCCACGAGCTTGGGCTTCTGATGAAGTGGCCTTAGTGCCACGAAACGCGTTAAGCCAGTTATTTATATTGTTCAAGTGATCATCTATTATAGGGCATATTTTAATATTGTTTGCTTTATTGTACTTGTGCATTTTTGTATTTTATTTATTTTTAATAAATCTGGAGAGATTAAGATTATTATCTCTCACTATCTTCACTGGCATCACTTTTATAGTCCCCTATTGTGGGGTGCTTGGCTATATTTATCAATAGAAGATCAGTTAGGTTGTGCTGGCTTTAGTGTTGGGTTTGGTCATACCCATTACTTGCCAATACTTCCACATTTGTTTCAATTTATTGGAGGAGTTGATCCGATTCCAGGAGCACCATACTGGGGTGTGAGCCAGTGCAGGCGAGATTTCTTGGATGCAGATGTGCCTCTGAAGATTGAATATATTTCCATTAGAGATGCACCGATACCGATTTTTGAAGACAGAGTACGAGTACCGATACTTTTTTTCAAGTTCTCACCGATACCAATTACCGATACTTTTTTTGCGGTCATTTGCCAGTTTTCCAAGTACCTATATGCTTTAGGTGCTTGAAAAACTGGCAAATGACCGCAAAAAAAAAAAACACACACCCCTCTTGATTCTCCCCCTCCTGAGCTCCCTCCTTTTGCCTTGGCTTTTTCTCTCCATTTTGATCCCCCTTTCTCCCCCTCCTTCTCCTTGACTCTTGATCCCACCCTTTTGCCTCGCTCTCTCCTGATCCTTTTGCCTCTTCTTGGCCCCCCTCCTTTTGTCTCCTGATACTTCCTCCTTTTGCCTCTTTTTCTCCCTCTTGACCCCACTCTCTGCCTCTTTCACCACCCGCTGCCCCACCTTGCGTCCCTTACCCGCTTCTGCCGGATGCTCGCTGTTCTCTCGCGAGCCCCAGCAGAGGTCAGCGTCGAAGCGTTGCCATGGTAACCCACAGCAACGCTCTGACGCTGCAGGAGGGAGAGAGGTGACCGGGGAGCATTGTGAGCAGCTCCCCGGGCTCCCTCTCTGCAGCACCGACCCTGACACAGGGTATTGGTGCTGGCATCGGCCGTATTTGCGCGAGTACTAGTACTCGCGCAAATGCTGGTATCGGCATTGGTGCAACCCTAATTTCCATATGTTACGTGGTGTTGGTGAAGGACTGAGGACTTTTAATACTACACTTAGAGGAATCTTCTGCACCGTTTGTTTATCTTTTGTCTAACTCTCCAAATACTGTTATTCTGTGGAGCCAACGCACTAAGATATCTCTGACTTGAGTGATCTTAGTGTATAGAGTGTATGGAATAACCTAGGACTTGTAGCGTTTAGAACGCTGGAGAAGTCATCTCCACGTTACCACCACTTTATCACACCTTGCTACGTAACCCTCTGGTGTATTGAAAGTTCACCTGCTGTCCATACAGGTTTTCTACCACTTCCTGTGTGTCCATACCTCCCAAATTTTCAAACAGCCTAAGAGGGATAATTGTGTTTTAGTTTGTGTTTCTAGGAGGCAGGGCTAGAGGGCAGGGGATTAACTTGAATTTTTTAGGTTATTTCATGACTTGTTGATACAAACATTAATGTGCATTTTATTGCTGTGGAGCAGTGTGATACATTTATATACACATACCACACAATCTGATCTCCTAAACACAGGAACACCAGGGTGATACACTGATATACACACCACACAGGGTGGTAGATTTATATACACACCACATAGTCTGATCTCCTATTCACAGGGACACTGGGGTGATACACTTCTATACGCACCACACAGTCTGATCTCCTAAACACAGGGACACCAGGGTGATACACTTATATACACACCACACAGTCTGATCTCCTAAACACAGGGACAACAGGGTGATACACTTATATACACACCACACAGTCTGATCTCCTAAACACAGGGACACCAGGGTGATACACTTATATACACACCACACAGTCTGATCTCCTAAACACAGGGACACCAGGGTGATACAGTTATATACACACACACCACACAGTCTGATCTCCTAAACACAGGGACACCAGGGTGATACACTTATATACACACCACACAGTCTGATCTCCTAAACACAGGGACACCAGGGTGATACTTATATACACACCACACAGTGTGATCTCCTACACACAGGGAACCCAAGGAGATACACTTATATACACAACACACAGTCTGATCCCCTAAACACAGGGACACCAGGGTGATACACTTATATACACACCACACAGTCTGATCTCCTAAACACAGGGACAACAGGGTGATACACTTATATACACACCACACAGTCTGATCTCCTAAACACAGGGACAACGGGGTGATACACTTATATACACACCACACAGTCTGATCTCCTAAACACAGGGACATCAGGGTGATACACTTTTATACACATCACACAGTCTGATCTCCTAAACACAGGGACACCAGGGTGATACACTTATATACACACCACACAGACTGATCTCCTAAACACAGGGACACCAGGGTGATACACTTATATACACACCACACAGACTGATCTCCTAAACACAGGGACACCAGGGTGATACAGTTATATACACACACACCACACAGTCTGATCTCCTAAACACAGGGACACCAGGGTGATACAGTTATATACACACACACACCACACAGTCTGATCTCCTAAACACAGGGACACCAGGGTGATACACTTATATACACACCACACAGTCTGATCTCCTAAACACAGGGACACCAGGGTGATACTTATATACACACCACACAGTGTGATCTCCTACACACAGGGACCCCAAGGAGATACACTTATATACACAACACACAGTCTGATCCCCTAAACACAGGGACACCAGGGTGATACACTTATATACACACCACACAGTCTGATCTCCTAAACACAGGGACAACAGGGTGATACACTTATATACACACCACACAGTCTGATCTCCTAAACACAGGGACAACAGGGTGATACACTTATATACACACCACACAGTCTGATCTCCTAAACACAGGGACATCAGGGTGATACACTTTTATACACATCACACAGTCTGATCTCCTAAACACAGGGACACCAGGGTGATACACTTATATACACACCACACAGACTGATCTCCTAAACACAGGGACACCAGGGTGATACACTTATATACACACCACACAGTCTGATCTCCTAAACACAGGGACACCAGGGTGATACACTTATATACACACCACACAGTCTGATCTCCTAAACACAGGGACCCCAAGGATATACACTTATATACACAACACACAGTCTGATCCCCTAAACACAGGGACATCAGGGTGGGAAAGAGTGACAGAGAGGGATTTGGGTCTCAAAGAGGAACACTTGAAAGGTTTGTATCGCTAATATCTCCTAAAGAGGATCACTTGAGAGGTATGGGCACCTAATATCCCCTAAAGTGGGAGGTAAGACCCATAATTTCTCCTAAATAGGCACAGTTGGGAGGTATGGACCCCTAATATCTCCTAAATAGGGACACATAGGAGATATGGGCCTTAATATCTCCTAAAGAGGGACACTTGGGAGGTACAGACCACTAATATCTCCTAAATAGGCACAGTTGGGAGGTATGGACCCCTAATTTCTCCTAAATAGGGACACGTAGGAGATATGGGCCTTAACATCTCCTAAAGAGGGACACTTGGGAGTTATGGACCCCCTAATACTTCCTAAAGAGGAACACTTGGTAGGTGTCATTCACTGGCTACTGATCTCCAAAGAATTTGCCGGTGTGAATTACTGCTCCATCACTTTGTGACAGGGTGAACTGTAATACTGTTTGTATTAAGCATTTCCCAGAAATTGGAGTGTCCTTATTTTATTCTGCAGGACAAATCCTAAAATGTTTGATTTATTTATTGTAAAAACTTTAAATTTTTTTTTTTTTTTTTTTTTTTTTAATTTATTATATAAACTTGTTTGTTTTTTGTGTTCCTTCCAGAGCTGATGGCAGAAGCCAGTGTTATTGACCAAATGAGCAGCTCGGACAGTTCTTCTGAGTCCAAGAGCTCCTCCTCCAGTAGCGAAGACAGTTCCAGCGAGTCAGAGGACGAGGGCAGAAAGTCTTCCCACGCTGCATCCGCGCAGTTATCACAGGTCCATCAGTCTGGTTCCAGCACAGAGATCATGCACAAACCTCAGGACAACGGCGGAGGGCAGATGATGAGCACACTGAGTGAGTCCGTTACGCTGATCATTCCGCTGCAGTGTGAGCAGCAGATCGAATTAGCAGTGACTTTAATGTGTCCTTCGATTGCTTCACTCTCTGCTCGCCGTGACCCTGACCACATTTTTCATTATTTTTGTAAAGGTGCTGGTAGATAAGCCATAAAGCACACTGGGCCTTAAGGGCACATGAGGGGCAAACCAGCTGCACCATAGGGACCAAATAAAAATTCCTCAAATTCACAGAGAGGTTGCTAATGCATTGAAGGCCTCGTTAGCATTCAAGAGCTTAAAGGGATAGTAATATTCATAGTATTTGGGGCATGGAGAGCGTTATTTCAATACTATACAAAAACAAGCACAAAGAATGGAAGGGCGCCCAATAGTGTGTTAACATTTCCAGAAATGTTTAAATCAGATCTAAAATAACGGTGGGTACTCACAATTTTTGATGGTCAGTCTCACAGTAACTGACTTACTAGCCTTTGGAGAACTCCCCGTCTCCAATCGGGAAACATTCAGTAATAAAAAGTCTGCTCGGCTCCAATGATGTATACAAAATAATTTAATAAAAAATAAATAAAAATATACAATTATACTCTCTAAAAAGAGATATACATGTATATAAATATAAAAGATATATTCCATATATATCCTAAGAACAATGGTACTAATCAACACGTTTCGTGGCTGTAAACGCCACTTTTTCAAAGATATATTTAAGACCTTGAAACATAAACAAGGTCAGAGTTGTAGTACAAGAGTAACTGAATGATAAAGGACCCCCCTCCCGCCCCTTTTACTGATGTAACTGCTCACCTCAGATGTAGAATCTGTTCCACATACTGGACAGCAAGGGACAATCTTCTTACTGTGATCATAAGGAAAACCTGCCTTCATTGACAGGTTTTTCCTTATGATCACTGAAGATTGTCCCTCTCTGTGATGTATCCAGACAGTCTTGCTGCTCTGAGGTGAGCAGTGTTACATCAGTAACATCACTCTCCATGGCCCAAATACTATGAAGATTAATTGGAGCTGCTTTTTATAATGAAACATTACTATCCCTTTAAGTAACTGGTAAAAACAGCTTGAAAATGGATGTTTGTGTGTGTGTGTAGAGGTTACTACTAGTGCTCAGCCAAATTCTAGTGTGCAACGCATTGCAGCTAATTCTGTAGGGAGTAGAAAGTTATGCAAGAACTACAGCATTGTATCAAGCAGTATAGTGTTACATGAAGTATGTATCCAGAATACATGGTGAATTAATACTCTTTATTACCCCAGTTTTCCCTTATGTTGAAAAGAAGTGGTGGAATTGTGAGGCAAACACAGTCCTATGGGGCAAATTCAGATGCTCAAATTCCTACTGATTTAACTTTGGAGGGATTTTTTTTAATATTCAACTAATGTATTGTGAATCATTATGCTGGAGAACCCCTAGTTTTCAAGGGGTTAAAAAACCCCATTTAAATCAAGTGAGGCATTGTATTTTTGTTGGTTTGCCCCCAGACCATTATTCTCTTGAAAATAATGTACTTTCGTGAAAAAAAAAATCTTCTCGTTTGCTGGAGAGGTCAGTAGTGTTGATGTGCACAACATCAGAGACCTATCTGCCTCCAGTGGGTTAACATTTTGAAAATTCGAGGTTGGCACTTTAAATCTGCTCCTTCCCTTAATTTCCAGTCTGTGTGTGCAGATGCCTGTGGGTGTAGTAGGCTACTGTCCAGCCGCGCCCAAGAGCTTTATCACTTGTTTATCTGTTGTGTTCAGAGGCTCTCCCCAACAGCCGCCTATCTATTCCCAGTAACCCCCGGCTACAGCTATAACTGAGCGCTCAGCTGAGTCTGTCCTGTCTGCTTTTCCTTCACAGGCAAAGGAATAAAATGCAATTTGTTGATTTTACCCTTTTACAGAGATTACTAAATATTAGGGTCATATGCAGAAACAATAAGTGGGGCTTCTTTAGCATATGACACCCTGCTGTAAAGGCTTCATTAGCATATGAAAAGTCACTGGATCCTTAATTAGCATATGACACTTCTCCAGATCCTTTATTAACATATGACTCGTCTCCAGAACCTTAATTTGCATGTGATACTTCTCCACATCCTTCATTAGCATATGAAATGTCACTGGTACCACACAGGTACCTCAATTATCATACATTGTCATATGGTAACAAGTCTGAATATCTCTTTAACTGTACATTTGATGGTCCATTTTTAATGCAGTTTTCAAGTAAAAAAATTTCATTAAGGTGAAAGGTTCACTTTAAAGGGATAGTATTGCCTGAAAATAATTTTATTTTATATTGTAGCCCTTAAAAAACATTAAAAATGATATAAGTCTTATCTCTCAAACCTTTATGGTTTGGGAGATATTAGCAAGTAAAGTTTCCCCTGCAGTGACATCACTGCTCCACCCTTCAGATTTGGAATCCGGTCCACAGATCAGCGGGCAGCTCTTCAGCATTGCCGAGATCACAATCTTTAAAAATAATTTCTTCATTGGAATGGAGTTCCAATGAAGTAGTTCTTTTTAAAGATTGTGATCTCTGCACTGCTAAAGAGCTGCCAGCTGATCTGTGGACCGAATTCCATATCTGTCCACTAGATGGCAGACTTGGCTAAAACAGCCAGGAAAAGGACACTTTACTTTACTTGCTAATATCTCCCAAACCATAAAGGTTTGGGAGATAAGACTTATATGATTTTTAATGTTTTTTTAAGGGCTACAATATAAAATACAATTATTTTCAGGCAATACTATCCCTTTAACAGCTGTAGGACCTCAGGCTTCCTAAAACCCAGATATCATTCCTCCTCATTCCGTACCGCATGCTTTAGAAGACGCTGGTGAGATTAGTGACTGCATGCAGAATACTTAAAGCCACAAAGTATGTGTACCCTAATTTTAACCCTTTGAGTGCCAGAGGTACTCAGTGCAATGCATTGAAAACGCTCTAGCGCTCATAGACATTAATGGAACTTTTAACCCCTTGCATCCTAGTGGGCTACAACATCTTACTAAAGACTGCTTTATACACTTAACATTCAAGGGGCTAGTTAAAGGGACAGTAATGTTTCATAATAAAAGCAGCTCTAATTAATCATCATAGTATTTGGACTTTGGAGAGTGTTATTTCAATTCTGTCAGAGTTGTAGTACAAGAGTAATTCAATGACAAAGTATCCCCCTCCCTCCCCTTTTACTGATGTAACACTGTTCAGCCAGATCAGAAGGGAGGTGCCCAGGTAGACTGCAGAGAGGGACAATCTTCAATTAAGATAAGGGAAAAACCTGAAAAACTTGTCAAGGGGGACAGGGCTTTCATTGTTCTCATAGGAAGAAGATTGTCCCCTTCTGTTATCTGTCTGGTCTATGGACTGCATTCCACATCTGAGAAGAGATGGCTTACACTAGGTAAAAGGGGCGGGAGGGGAAACTTTGCTTGTGAATATCTCTCAAACCATAAAGGTTTGAGAGATAAGACTTGTATCGTTCTTCATGTTTTTTTAATGCCCACAAAATAAAATAAAGATAAAACGAAGTATTACTATCCCTTTAAAATGAACTTTTAAAGTACCATATGAAGTGAAAATATATGTACAGTTTGCTTTTGTACCTCGGCATATGCACAGATTTGGCACGCTGATAAAACAAATCCTACATGTCCCTGTTGATTTTTATTTTCTCTTTCAGGAAACGATCTGCAGCTCAGCGAGTCGGGAAGCGATAGCGATGACTGAACCACTGTAGCCTCTGAATCAAGATGTGGAATTTGTGTTTGTAATCATCTAGCATCTGTTTTTGCACTAGAATTTACAATTCTTAAACGACTGAGGTGAATGTTTCCAGATCGTGATAGCGATAACGGGCAAATGTATAAATTCAAAAGTGCAGCGATTAGTGCGGTTGGTTTGCCTCCGAAATGCACCATTTACACATATGACCTATTATCGATAAACTCTTCTGATACTATGTAGCCGACATGCCCCTTGGTCTCCAACGGAGCTGCGTCTGCTGACTTTGTACAGTAAAACTGCCTGTTTCTACTTGAAAATAACTACATAAGCAAGTTGCTACATTCATATTTTTATTCTATATTTTTTTGTGATTATTAGGAGAAATCCCGTCTCCTGATTTATGGAAAGATTCATTATAAACCCACAGATTGGGAGCTTTTCTATATTTAGTGACATAAGAAAACAAATATTTTAGTGAAGATTTCGTACACTATTAAATTATATTTCCAGAAAGTATTTACTTTTAGAACACATCGGCCTTTTGTATAACGTGGAGCAGTTCTGGGGCAAACAGAATGTACTACAGGGAAGAAAGAAACGCTCACGGATTTAAATGGAGCTTTTTAACTCCTCAACTCATTGTGTCAGAGAGCTCTCTAGCACTCACAGTGTTAAAGGGATTGTAATGTCTCATTAAAAATAATTACAGTTTTGTAGTTGTTAAAGGGATAGTAATACTTGAAAATAATTGTATTTTATATTGTAGCCCTTAAAAAAACATGAAAAATGATATAAGTCTTATCTCCCAAACCTTTATGGTTTGGGAGATATTCATTTGTAAAATATAGTAAAATTCTCTTTTCCTGGCTGTTTCATCCAAGTCTGCCATCTAGTGGACAGATTTGGAATTCGGTCCACAGACCAACCGGCAGTTCTTTAGCAGTGCCGAGATCACGATCTTTTGAAAATAACTACTTAATTGGAACTATCTACAAAGTGTGCCTGGCTTGAAAGCACACTTTGTAGACCATTCCAATTAAGAAATTATTTTTAAAGATGGTGATCTCAGCACTTCTGGAGAGGCACAGCCGGTCCCGGGACCGGATTCCAAATCTGAAGGGTGGAGCAATGACGTCACTCCAGGGGAAACTTTACTTCTGAATATCTCCCAAACCATAAAGGTTTGGGAGATCAGGCTTATATCATTTTTCAAGTTTTTTTAAGGGCTACAATATAAAATAAACTTATTTTCAAGTATTACTATCCCTTTAAAAAAATAAACTATATGCCCCAAATACTCTCTCTCAAACCGCTATGGTTTGAGAGATATTCGCATTCAAAGTTCCTTCTCCAGATGTCAGCTGTAAAGCTGACAACAGGAGATCCGTGTCGGCCAACTCAAGGAGGCTCTTCAGCAGAGCCAAAATCAGTTATTTAAAACCAATTGCTTCATCGGAACGGTCTACAAAGTTTACTTGCAAACCAGCCACACGTTGCAGACCGTTCCAATTAAGTAATTCTTTTTCAGTATCGCTATTTCGGCTCTGCTGTAGAGCCGCTGGTTGGTCCCAAGACCAGAATCTCCTGCTGTCAGCACAGCAGTGACATCAGGAGAAGGGGAGGGAGTGAGGACCTTTGAATGCAAACATCTCTCAAACCATAGCGGTTTGAGAGAGAGGATTTGGGGCATATAGTTTTACATTTTTTTTATTATTTTTTGTAACAGCTACAAAACTGTAAGCATTTTTTAAGGGGACATTACTCTCCCTTTAAAAAGCCCCATTTAATTCAGTGGAAATTGGTGGAATTTTATTTGTCTCCTGTTGTGTACTTCGTTTGGTACAGCATTACACCACACTTCTCATTAGATATGACCCATTGACCTCCATTTAACCCTTTGAGTGCCAGAGGGGCATGCAACGCATTACTCTGTAATACGTTACGTACCCCTCTGGCACTCAAAGGGTTAAGCACGAGGCAACTCTCTGGTGTGAGGCACTGAACCTCAGGGTTCGTTACCACTAAGAAAATGTTGGATCCGTAAACTGGACGTATAGCTGTGGAGTAGCTGAACATGTGCTCCAACCAAGAAACGCGTTCAGTGATTTGACACGAAACGCATAAATGGAGATTTTAACCGCTTGAAAACTAGAGAGGTCATACTTGCATCGCAATGCACTTGGAGACCCCTCTCTAGGATTCAGGTTAAAAAGAAATGCATTTAAAACAAAGGGACTTTTGGTGAATTTTTGTCCCCTATGGTATTAGTCTGCCCAATAAATCTGTCTCTTTTCCTTTGTGTCTCATAGCGTAATGCGTGTTAGGAGGGGAAAGTGTTAAATGATTCCTTGTTTAGACATAGGAACGAGAATACAAAAAAACTCAGTCTCTTGAGTTTCCTAATGTGAGCTGCCAAATAAATCTTACCCTAATTTCTCATTGTTGCCTTTTAATTCCAAAGAACTGTGTTCTAACGTTGAAGCTGGTTTAATAAAGACTGGAGAGATTTTAGGGGAAATATATATATTCCTCAGTGTCCCCACTGATTTAAATTGGTATTCTTTATAAAAGTCACATGCATCATAGCTTGCAGGTACACACCACATTCATCATGCCACCATAGTGAAAAGGGGCAACACGAGAATCTCGCCATGCAGAACAGAGCGAGATTGTCATGTAGCGCCATGAAAGGTCGCGGAGGAGATCGACAGAATACAGCTACGGTTTGGATTCTTATGGATCGTCCTTCTCTGTATGTAGATCTCCAACCCAGCCAGAACTGTACTATTGCCCTGGTTGATCTTCTTTGGAAACTTTCATGGCACGACATGAGAATCTCGCTCTGTTATGACGGAGAGATTCTCATGTCGTCCATTTCACTATGGAGACATGATGAATGCGGAGTGAAGTTGTTTGATATCATGCATGCAACTTTTTAAATTGAACCATTTACATTGAGCTTTTAACTCCTTGAATGCTAGAGAGGGCTCCAATGCATTTATCCTCAATGTGTCAGAGCTTTCTCTAGCATCCAAGGTAATAAGTAATTTTTTAAATCAAAGGGAATATATTTGTCCCCTATGATGCCGTTGCATTTCTCCAGTCCGTATTAAAGGTGCAGTAAACTTGTTTATGAAACCGTATCCTCTGGGGGGTTTCCTGCCGGTGGGGTAGTCTACGTCCACCGCTGGGAGACTTTTCATTCTAATAGTATGGCAGTTTAACCCTTTGAGTGCCAGAGGGGTATGCAGTGCATTTCAAAGCAATGTGTTGCATACCCCCCGGCACTCAAAAGGTTAAACTTTGTTTTTCTCCTATTTCTATTGATGGCTTATGTGGATAACTAAAGCTCTTCCATAGATTACACAATAAAATAAAAAACATTGCCATTAAAGGAACACTGAAAACGGAACAGGTTGATAAAAATGGATATATTGTGTACTTACGGCTAGCCTGTGTAAAATTCACATTTTATCCGTGAAGTGTACTGTTAAAAGGCTCTGAAAGGGTTAATGCATGCACCAGTTGACCTGTTAGCAGAACAGTTATTTAAAGGGCTAGTTTATAATGTTTAGAATATCGAGCAGCTCGGATCGATTTATACCATATAATCCTGAAGTCTGACTCTCTCAAAGATCATAACTTGATAGTTATACAGTAACCGTACGATTAATATTACCCCTCCCACCCATTTTCCTGTTCTGAAGCCACCTCTGATCCGACAGCAGGTCAAGATGAGGGACAATCTTCAGCTGGTATTAGGAAAAACGTGTCCATCATCAAAAAGGGCAGGTTTTTTCCTTAGTGACAGAGGGAAGATTGGCCCTCGTTGTGATCTGTCCTGTCAAGCGACCTCATTGTACGATTACTGCATAACTATCACATTATGATCTTTGAGAGAGTCAGACATCCGGACCACATAGTATAAAACGATCTGAGCTGCTCGATATGCTACACTTTACTATCCCTTTAATATTTGTGCTGTTTGTATTGAGAGACGAGAACAGTCAGTTAGTTGATAGGCATCAATGCCTACTTCTCTTCTGTTCAAAAACTCTTCTTTTTACCTCTGCCGATTTACAGATAATTTTGGACAAATAGTTGTTCTGGAAACGGCAGGGGTAGCTGTTCCCTCAGCCATATAAAAGACTAGATTTTAGTCCTCAGAAAAGTGTTTTTGTTTTGTTTTTTTTGTATATTGCAGATGCTGCGTGCAGTACAGGATATCTGTGGCATGTAACCCCAGTTTATGTTAACGTTTTCATGTTCCTTTAGTTAAAAAGAATAAAAAAAGCAAAGTTTGACTTGAAAAGCTTCCAGCGGTGGCAGGGCCCTTTTTCATTCTCCAGAAAAAGCTCTATCAAAATATATATATTTTTTTTCGTTTAAAAGAAGTTTACTGCTTTAAATCAGTCTTTGTGTGAGTTGTAATGTGTGTTCTGGACTCTGTGCGTCTGTTACGCGCTCCTCAGGCAGCGCCTGTCTGTTACCCACGCCTGATCCGGGCTGTGTGTTTGTATCGTCTTTCACTACTTTGTTTTCTCTGTAACTTGTTGCCTATCAGGAATTGCAATCAGTCACTTTGGAACATAAATAAACTGATATTTAACTTGCGTCTTTGAACTGATTCTTTTATTTGTTCTTTGATGATGATCTATTGTCTCCGACCAAATAATTTTTGATTGGGGGGGGGGGGGGGGGGAGTTGAACTGCTTGTGAGTGTTAAAGAGATAGTAATGTTTCATAATAAAAGCAGCTCTAATTAATCATCATAGTATTTGGACTTTGGAGAGTGTTATTTCAATTCTGTCAGAGTTGTAGTTCAAGAGTAATTCAATGACAAATTATCCCCCTCCGTCCCTCTTACTGATGTAACACTGTTCAGCCAGATCAGAAGGGAGGTGCCCAGGTAGACTGCAGAGAGGGACAATCTTCAATTAAGATAAGTGAAAAACTTGTCAAGGGGGGCAGGGCTTTCATTGTTCTCATAGGAAGAAGATTGTCCCCTGCTGTTATCTGTCTGGTCTATGGACTACATTCCACATCTGAGAAGAGATGGCTTACACTAGGTAAAAGGGACGGGAGGGGAAACTTTGCTTGTGAATATCTCTCAAACCATAAAGGTTTGAGAGATAAGACTTATATCGTTATTCATGTTTTTTTAATGCCTACAAGATAAAATAAAGATAAAACGAAGTATTACTATCCCTTTAATAGGTTAATGGCTGTAAATGAGCAGAAGAGGTAAGTGGTAAATATGGGGGGAGATGTATAATAGCTGTGCTGATACCTTATTTATTGGGAGTGTCAACAATCTCTAGTTCCTGCCCTGAATGAGTGTGTCTGTGAATCTATAAATATTTTCTTTGGTTCACTATCAAAATGTCACCCACTATTGGTCAACCAACTAAGCAGATCATTAAAGGGATAGTAATACTTGATTTTACCCATCTTTCATATTGTGCATATTCAAAGGAAAAAAAAAGTAAATGATCCAAGTCCTATTTCTGTAACCTTTATAGTTTTAGTGTAATAAGCTTTTAAAGTTCCCCCTCCCTCCCCTTTTACCCACGTCCGTGCACCAGCTGACACTTAGATTCTGGTCTCAGGGCCAGAGCTGAAATAACATTGTATACAAATAAATTCTTCATGAGAACGGTCTACAAGGTGTGCCTGGTTTGAGGCAGTAGACCGTTCTCATGAAGAATTTATTTGTATACTAGCAATGTGGGACGGCGTTGCCCGTCATGTTATGACCGTTGGGCGCACGTGTGTGAAATGCAGACACACTGATAAACACAGACATATACAACACACAGGCAGACACATACCATACATCCCAAGTGTCCCTCTTTAGGAGGGACAGTCCCTCTTTGAGGGCCAAATCCCTCTGTCCCTCTTTCCCACCCTGTTGTCCCTCTTTTTAGGAGGTCAGACTGTGTGCAGGGCAGCTCCACCTATAGGCGACGTAGGCACCGGCCTAGGGCGCACACGTACTGGGGGCGCGGGCATGCAGCGGAGAAGAGCTGCGCTCGCACACACACCACGCCGGGAACCACAACACAGTCAGGTCTGTGTCTCTACAGCGCTCCCTCATCTGGTCGGATCTTTAGTAATGCAGAGCGCGTTGGGAGTCATGATCTCCCGCCACGCTCTGCATTACTGAAGAGAAGACTGCGCGGGAGCTACAGGTATGTGATGGGGGGCAAGTTGGAGCTGAGGGGGCATAGTGGAGCTGAGGGGGCAAGTTGAAGCGGATGTGGGGCAAAGTGGAGATGATGGGGGCAAGTTGGAGCTGTTAGGGGAAAGCTGGAGCTGAGGGGGCATAGTGGAGCTGGTGGGGGCAAGTTGGAGCTGATGGGGGCAAAGTGGAGCGGATGAGGGTCAAAGTGGAGCTGAGGGGAGGCAAGTTGGAGCTGAGGGGGGGTAAAGTGGAGCAGATGGGGGGCAAGTTGGAGCGGATGCGGGGCAAAGTGGAGCAGATGGGGGGCAAGTTGGAGCAGATGGGGGCATAGTGGAGCTGGTGGGGGCAAGTTGGAGCGGATGGGGGCAAAGTGGAGCTGATGGGGGTAAGTTGGAGAGGATGGGGGTCAAAGTGGCGCTGATGGGGGCAAAGTGGAGCTGAGGGGCCAAAGTGGAGCTGGTGGGGGCACGTTAGAGCAGATGGGGGGCAAAGTGGAGCTGGTGGGGGCACTTTGGAGCGGATGGGGGGCAAAGTGGAGCTGATGGGGGCAAGTTGGAGTGGATGGGAGGCAAAGTGGAGCTGATGGTGGAAAGTTGGAGCTGATGGTGGCAAAGTGGAGCTGGTGGGCCAAAGTGAAGCTGATAAGGGGCAAGTTGGAGCTGGTAGGGGGCATCTCTTACAGGCATCTCCAGACCAGGGGCAGACTGGCCCAGGGGGCAGAGAGAGGACAATCATGAAAAGAGGTGGGGTATAAGTAGGCAGGGTATAAAGGGGTGGGACACAAGGGACGGAGCGAAATGGGCGGCAAATTTAGGTTTTGCCTAGGGTGGCAAAAATCCTTGCACCAGCCCTGACTGTGTGGTGTGTTTTACTTTGCTCTCCAGCAATAAAGCAATAAACTTCAGTATATGTGTTTATACATTAGTCTGTGCAAATAAAATACTTTGGTCTTGCACTAAATCATTTATTCAGTTACATAAATAGCCAGTAATAGGTCATGAAATAACCTAAAAATTCTTACTAATGCCCCGCCCACCAGCCACGCCCCCAACAATATCACCTAAAACTACAGTGTCCCTCTTTTGCCATGTGAAATGTTGGGAGGTATGCACATACACACAGTGAGCGGCAGAAACATGCAAAAGACACGCACACACACAGACTCACTGGAGATGCACACATATTTATTTATTTAGAAAATGTTTTACCAGGAAGAATACATTGAGATTTCTCTCGTTTTCAAGTATGTCCTGGATAGTTTTCAGTAAAAGGTTACATATTTACACTAATTGTGAGACATTATATACAAACATACAGAAATATACATACTTATTAAATAACATATGTAACAGATGTACACACACAGACACACTGGAGATGCACACATGGACACATATATGTAACAGAGATGGACACAAACACACATGCAACATATATGAGCAGAAACACATGCACTCATGAGTTGTGCACCCCTCTGGCAGTCAAAGGGTTAAGATATACAGAGGCATGTCAGAGTTAAATAGCAGTGGGAAGTGTGTTCATACCTGGGAACTTTGACTTGTGGAGTCCCTAGAGGGGACTGATGTGGTGCTGATGTGGAGAGACAAATGGGGCAATCTGGGTTAAAAGGGGGTGGGGCTTAATCGCGAGTAGGGGGCGGGGCTTAACATAAATGTGGAAAAGTGTTAGTAATAGGCTGGGGAAGGAGGAGAAGTGGGAGGGAAATGCAAGTTTACAGTGTGAGGGGTTTGAACACACTCCCTGAGGGCTAAAACTTGATACACAACCCTGTGGCAGTCAGTGAGTTAAGTGTGAATCTGATGGCTGTCTGTCCTGTGTCTTGCATGCCAAATGATGACAGTGAAGAAATAATTGAGCAATGAGGGCCTACCTTAAACCTTTGAGTGCCATTTTGTTCTTCTGGTGCTGCACTACAGGTCCTGCTGAGGCCACTGGGAGTCAGGGTGAGTGAGTGTGTGTGTGTGTGTCAGCCATATTTATTTCTGGCTTTGTGTGTGTATGTGGTGCTGTGTGTGTGAGTGGGGGCATGTGTGTTTGGTGCTGTGTGAGTGGAGCATTGTGTGTGGTGGTCTGTGTGTGTGAGTGGGGCATGTGTTTGTGTGGTGCTGTGTGAGTGGGGCATGTGTGTGAGTTTGGTGCTGTATGAGTGAGGCATGTGTGTTTGTCTGTGGTGTAGGAGCAAGTGGCGGCCATATTGTTTTTTTCTGACTTTGATAGTGGTGGGCGGGCTGCATAGTGGGGGAGGGCCAACTCCCTGCATGATTGAATCACCCAATAGGAATAGTAACTCCTGCTATATGCCTCCCCTGGGTGTGTTTTGGCAGGCACAAAGTCTTCTTTTATATATATAGACAATGTTATTTCAGCTCTTCAGACGAGCCGTCCGGCCCTGGGACCAGAATCTAAATGTCAGCTAGAGCACTGATGTGGGTAAAAGGGGCGGGAGGGGGGAACTTTAGAAGCCAATTGCACTAAAACTATAAAAGTTACATTTACTTTAATGTTGTACATATTAAAATAAAAAAATAATAATAAATATGGGTAAAATAAAGTATTACCATCCATTTAAACAGGTCACTAGCAAGAAAAGGGAGACATGTGAATCTCGCCCTTTTGATGCGTGCAAGATTCTCATGTCACCCTTTCCATGCCGGCGACATGTTTAATGCGCTGTTTTGATAGTCGCCCAATAGTGGGCGACATTACAAAAGGATGCAATTTTCTTTATTCTTCTTGGTTATGATACAGGGGACGCGTTGGAGTAGACCTCAGTGTCCAAACTTCTGTTGTCAAGTGCAAGCCAGATAACCGAAAAATAAACTGGTGGGCAGATAACTCTGAAGTTTTTCGTACAAGCCGGTTGCCCAGAAAAATCTAATGGAACAACACTAGACTGATCATTAGTGTATGTGTGGTTCTAGGACAGCGGTTCTTAACAGCTCTGAGTGGCCCACTTTTTCTATGAGGATTTTGACAAAATGTGGAAGTTAAGTTTGACCTGTATTTATGAAAATTCTGATGCCCAATATGCGCCTTATTGTCACTCTGACTGTATGAGACCAGAGAATAACTATACGTTTATGTATAATTGTACGGAGAACTGCTGTTCTACAGTTACTAATGGATATGTGGAAGACGTAACATTACAGTGTCATAATAAGCATTGACATGTAGCCCCCTTATAAGAAATGAAATAATTATCTAATGCAATAAAAGGCAAAGCAACGCCTAATAAACCTCCAGTAATCATACAAAAAAAGACAAAGGGGCGCTAATAGTGCATTAGTGTGATAGACCTGGACCTCCCCATAAGCACAGCACCATTTACAAGGTATAGATCTGTTAGGAATGGACAGCGAATATAGGTGGAGGTTCAGACAGCCTCCACTCGGTCAGTATAACTGGATACACTGCTCTCTTCCTCAGCCCTCCCCCCACCAAAAAAAAAAAAAAAAAAGGTCCTTGAAAAAAAATAATATATAAAGCAGATGACTATCAGAAACCATTTAGGAATAATTAAACTTGAACCACTCTTATTAATACGGTGGCCGGCTCTTCACTACACTAGCTGGCCACTTGTAAGTCAAGGAGGCTTCGGACACAGAGTACTCTGTTTGTTCCCACTACAAAGATCTTAGGATGTCTTCCCCAACTCCTCTGCCAGGACTAAAAGATACAAGGAACCTTCACGTAATCCAGCAGCATGTGTAGTGGGCAGGATGCCTACTCTTGCCTCTAGTGGGGACTATGTGTATGCTCCAGCATTAAGCTAAAATGGACTGTGAGTATTATTTGTAACCCCTGACAAGTTGTGCAACCAAGAAGAGAACAGCAGAAGTGTTTAGTTTTTATGTTTTACCCCTGTTTGTTTGCCTGTAATTGTCCTATGTTTTTGTGCCGTGACCACTGTAATAAATGCAATTTATTATCTTTTTGTCTGGCTGGATAAATCGCTTAACCCTCGGTCTACCAATCAGTAACCCCTGTACCCCCGTCACAATATATAATATATATTTTTTTTTAATAAAAATATTTGGCTCTGAGATAGGTTGAACAGTCAGATGTCTGAGCCTAGTGTTTGCTTTTTAAGAAAAAGATCCTATTGATTTTTATATATCTGAAGCTCTTTAGCAGTGTTTTGTATAATCTGGTATTGGAAGAAGAGTTCCAGTAAATCTGTGTACCCGTAACAGGAGGGGTTTATTTTCCCCGTTTGCGAAGTTGCAGGCTTGTGGAGGGAAGAGCCCGGCCACCCTATTGAGGGGTTCACTTTTAAAAGGTTGCACGCAAGAGCATGTGATGAGCACATGATACATTAACCGTGTCACCATGATAAGAATGGCGACATGAGAATCTTGCGCTATCTGACAGCGTGAGATTCTCATGTCGCATACTGTGAAAGGTTGCATACTCATAACTACAGCGCCCATCATGCTTACCCATCTGGTTAATGGGAAACTTGTATTCAAATAGCTTCTCATTCTGTTTTTATTGCCCTTTTAAATACATTTCATTAGCAGAATTATTATGTTTATAAAGGGGTTAACTATGTGAATTATCTTCTCCGTTGGATTGCAGCCATGTACAGAAAATGATGAACCAGTCCATAAATGAAGAGTTTATTAAGTGGTGATTGATAAGAATTTAACCCTGGAGGAAGCAAACAAGACAGTCCACGATACATGTAGCGTGACTGATAGAGTCCCGTTTCCGATCGGTTCCTCTTTTGCTTTCACCCTTTTAAATGGATACCTCTGTTCTGGATGTCAGATTTATGAAGTGGTACATTCCAGTCACTGGCAGTGTTCTTTCAAACCGAAGCAGGCAGAGTCCATCAGCCTGCTTAACCCTTTAAAGCAGAACTGTCACATTGTATAAAGTCACCCCGTATTACTTAAACACATGGCGACTAGCTTCATAATAGTTCTATTAGATCTCAAAAGTACCTGATTCTAAAGTAATCCTTAAAGGGATAGTAATACCTAAAATGTAAAAAAAATATGTTGTAGGGTTTATCCCCCTGAGTAAAACAAGAGTGCTCCCACTGCTGAAATGTGTTTCATTCAAAAGTTATTAATTTTCAAAGTTGAATTTTTTAGGTGCAATATCATAGTGGCCTGAAATTTTACAGTGGCGCTGTTGCTACACCATCCTATGGAGATTTATGGTCCTGAGACCAGAGCTGTCCATAGGATCGTGTAGCAACAGTGCCACTGTACAATTTCAGGCCACTGTGATATTGCACCTAAAAAATTCAACTTTGAAAATTAATAACTTTTGAATGAAACACCTTTCAGCAGTGGGAGCACTCTTGTTTTACTCAGGGGGATAAACCCTACAACATATTTATTTTTTTACATTTTAGGCATTACTATCCCTTTAACCCCTTCGCGACACAGGACGTACATGTTCGTCCTGTGTGGCTGTCACTTAGTGACAGAGGACGTACATGTACGTCCCGGAAATCCGGCTCCCTGCGCGGCTGCACTCCGTTCGGGGACTCCGGATTCTTTTACAAAAAAAAAAAATTGTTAGACGGGCGTTAAGTGACGGCCGCGTCTGCACGCGGCCGTCACTAAGGGGTTAATCTTAGGAGACTGACAGCCAGGCTAGTGCCGTGTGCGTGCCTGCTCCGTCAGTCCCTTAAGGTAACATGCAATGCCTCCTGGAGGAGACAGAGACTGACAGCATAGTTTAAAGTGTTGTTAATGTCCCCAAAAAAATGTTAATAGATTTGTAGAGCCTAAAGAAAGAATTGCATTGCCACAAACCCCATCTCTCAAACCGCTATGGTTTGAGAGATATTCACAATCAAAATGCCCCCTTTCCTTCTCTTGACGTCAGCGTCTAGTTAACAGCAGGAGATACCGGTCTGGGGACCAGCTGGCGCCTCTTCAGCAGAGCCGAAATACTGTTGTTAGAAAATAATTACTTTATTGGAAAGGTCTTCAAAGTGTGCCTGGTTTGCAAGCATACCTTGTAGATCGTTCCCATGAAGTAATTCTTTTCTAATAACGGGATATCGGCTCTGCTGAAGAGCCTCATCGTGTCGGCCAGCACGGATCTCCTTCTGTCAGCTTTACAGTTGACATCAATAGAAGTGGAGGGAGGGGGAACTTTGATTGCCAATATCTCTCAAACCATAGCGGTTTGTGGCAATGCGATCCTTTTTTTTAGCCTCTACAAATCTATTAAAAAATGTTTTGGGACATTACTAAGACTTTAAGGAATATTTTAGTATCAGGTACTTTTGAGATCTAATAGAACCATTATGAAGCTAGTCGTCATATGTTTAATTGTTAGAGGGCGACTTTATACAATGTGACAGTTCCGCTTTAAGAACCAGAAGAGAGTGCAATGCATTGTAAAGTGCACATAGGAGGGTTGGTCTAGGAGACCCTGAGCTGGAAATCTGCCTCTGGAAGCTACCTCTTGTTTTGTTTGAGCAGGGGCAGATCCTAATCAAAGCAAGCTCCGCCCCAAGACAGTCACAGGAAAAGTGGAGAGAGGAAGACCACCCCAGAGGAGCGTTGATCATCCTGGTATCGTGCATTCTGTGCCGTTGGTCCCGCCTTTTGGGTTTATACAGGATCTGCAACTGAACATGAGACAACTGCATCCAGGGCCAGATTTGCCATAAGGCGCCTTAAAGCGCACCCCATAGAGGGGTGCCTGCCATTGGATTCAATATATATTGATGAAGGTTACTAGAATGTAACCGAAACGTTGATCTGTATATTAAACGTTTTTGCCACTTTGAAAAAAGTCCTGAGAGTGCTTTCTTTCAATTGGAGTACATTTTGTAATTTTTTTAAATTTATTTTTTAAAGTGGTGTGCCGTGCCGTGCCGCCCGCCGATGGTAAGGTCTGTGCCGCCATCACCACAGACCTGTAGCTGCTGAGATCCCCAGGCTCTTTAGTAATGCAGAGCGCTGGGAGATGACATCGTCTCCCAGCGCTCTGCATTACTGAGAAGACCGCGCGGGAGCTCCAACAGCTACAGGTCTGCGCAGACGCACAGAACTCTCCTGCTGCTGGACCACAAGGGAGGTAGGAAACGGATGGGGGGGCACTGTGAGGCTTAATGTGGAGATGATGAGGGCAATGTGAGGGCAACATGGGGATGATGGGGGGCAAGTTGGAGCTGGTGGGGGGCAATGTGGAGATGATGGGGACAATGTAGAGGTGATGGGGGCAATGTTGAGATGATGGGGGCAATGTGAGGGCAATATGGAGCTAATGTGGAGCTGATGGGGGCAATATTAAGATGATGGGGGGCAATGTGGAGATGATGGGGGCAATGTGCAGCTGATAGGGTCAATGTGAGGTCAATATGTAGATTTGGAGCATTGTGGATATGGCCGATGGGGGAGGGGAGAGCTTCAGATTTCTGTGCCTACAGGCTACTGAGATGTAAATCCGGCCCTGACTGCATCAAGTCTTCTTTTGAGAGCTGCTTTCCATTAGACATGGTAGAGATTGCAAAGCAATGCACTGAGGACATCACTAGCTTCTAAAGGGTTAATTGTAAGTGCATATGTAAAGGAGCGATGCAATTTGTTTCTTGTAATGCAAATTATATATAGTGTTTTTTGCTTGTTGAGTAAAACAAGGGCACTGTCACAACTGACTTTTTTATTTTATTCAAAAGCGGTTATAATTTTTTTTCTTTTTTTTATTGCACAACAATCTTCTGTTGTGGTCACCAGGTGGCACTGTTACATTTACTATGGGAAGCTGTAGTCGGACTCTCTCTCTGCTATTGTCTTTTGGACGCTAGTTGGTGCTGTTATTAACAGGCTGATTAAGAAAAAAGTTTCAGCTGTAACATTTTAGTGAAATTTCCCTTGTTGTACTCAGCAGGAAAAGCACACAAGTAAGGTGCAATTTTGGAGCAAACCAATTGCACCAATGGGGAAAAAATTTGCATTGATTTAAATGTAAATTTCTCTGTCGTCCAATACAGGTTACTGGTAACTTTGGGTAGGCGATCCGCCCCTTTAAGTAGGCAGGAACAATTCTAGAAGTGAATGCCGGGGGTGGAGCTTACCTTCCTTCCTTGGCTGCAGCTAGCCAACCAGCTCAAGTAAGATTTGTTCCTTGGTGAAGACACAGGCAAGAGAACAGTTCTGCTATAGTTTTAGCTAATTTGTTTTACTTTTCTGTTAGATATGTAATACCACCATTAGGCGGATTACTATGACTGACAAATGCCCTTAGATGTGGCTAGCTTAAGCCCTGGGGGGAAAATCTTGGGTACAAGTTCTTTCCCCAGGGGTTGCCCACTGAGGCTTCTTCTTAATACATGGTAATCTGAAGACAGAAGATCTGCAGGAAAGGTGAGCAACCCTTTGAGTGCTGCAGGTCCACATGTCCTACAGTGCCCCTCCGCACAGGGGTGTTTCCTTTGGAGTTCCTATTGCACACTCCTGCACTCATTGGGTCTATCTGTATGTCTGTTGGGTGTTTGAAGCAAGTTTATGTGGTAACTTAACCCTTTAGCTGCTGGTTTTGTATCTTTTGGGGGTTTATTGGCACTTTCCCTACTGGTTTCAGTGTTTTTGGGTCTGCTAACATGTTCTAGTGATGTTTCATGTAATTTTAATCCACAGTTTCAATTCTGCAAAATTTGTGTTAAAGGCGTGCTTTACCACGTAGGCGCCATTGCTCCATTCACTCCTATGGGATATACTTTAAATGTTTTGACACTGTGAGAATGTCTAATCCGTTAGATCTGGGGGCCAGGCCTATGACTAAGGACGGGGGTGTGAGTATCCCCTATTGTGCATTGCTCCTCATGTCATTCAGGGTTACCTAGAGAATTCTCAGGTCATTTATGCCCAGCATGTTCTGATGTCCCTGAGTCTCTCCCAGGGACCTCCAGCCATGCAATAGAGCCAGTTTGGGTGCAAGAGTTCAAGGCTACTACTAGAGACCTCCGGTTCTGCTGTGGGCTTCTCTCAGTTTTTCGGGACCCCTTTGAGGCTGATCCTGATCCCTTGGCTGGGGGCTTGA
Source organism: Rhinophrynus dorsalis (assembly GCA_037306005.1). Taxonomy (NCBI): domain Eukaryota; kingdom Metazoa; phylum Chordata; class Amphibia; order Anura; family Rhinophrynidae; genus Rhinophrynus; species Rhinophrynus dorsalis. Next base: position 253,630,368 of record CM074725.1, read on the forward strand.
TCAGAGACGTCTTAACTACCCTAAACATTCCCTTAGTTCAGGAGGTTTTTTCGGATCCCTCTGATGTATTTCAGGAGCCTAAAAGGCCCTATACTTGTTTTTCCACCTAAGCCCAATGTTGACCACCTTGTGCCTAACGAGTGGAAGTCTCCTGACAGGAAACCTTCTGTTTCCAAGAAATTTGCCAAGCTTTACCCCTTCTCTGAGGCGGCGCTTGCTCAATGAGTTTATCCCCCCAAAGTGGATGCACCTGTCTCCAGGCTATGTAAGTCCACTGTCTTGCCAGTTGATGATGCTTCTGCTCTGAAAGACTGGACTGACAAGAAACTTGAGGTCTCCCTCAAGTCCTTCTTTGCAACTGCCGGTACTGCCATGCGTCCAGCGTTTGTTGCAGCATGGGTGAACCGGGCCATTGCGGTCTGGACTGAACAGCTCACCCTGGCTGTCCGTCAGGATGCTCCTACTTCTGATATGTTGCAGCTTCTGGCCAACATTTCTGAGTCCCAGTACTATTTTTCTGATGCCTTATTTGATGCCATCTGTTTGATGGCTAGGGTTTCCACCATGTCTGTGGTTGCCAGACAAGCTCTCTGGCTAAAGATCTGGTCTGCTGACACTGCTTTCAAGAAAGCCTCGTTCTACTTGCCTTTTCAAGGCACCTCTTTGTTTGGGCCAGATCTTAAGTATCTGATTAGTGAGGACACAGGGGGCAAAAATACCCTTCTGCCTATGGTCCCCAGGCGGAAGACACCTCATCAAGCATAATCGTTTTTTCGTTCCTTCCAGATTGAGACACGTCCGGCGGACCAGGCGGTTCCCTCAGCTCTGCATTCCTCCTCCAAGCCCAAACAGCAATGGAAGCCCAAGGTCTCCTCCAAGCCTAAGGCTTCCAAGCCTTCTTTGGCATGACTCGCCTGAACCCAGGTCCCCACTCGGCTGTGGGTGTCCATCTGCGTCACTACCACAGCATCTGGGAGGATTCAGTGGCAGACCTATGGGTTTTACAGGTAGCGGCGGAAAGGTACTTCACCTTTCTTCCTCCCTTTCAGTTTTTCCTCTCTTATACTCTATCTGTTCAATGGCGCTATCCAGGCTCTTCTGGACAAGGATTTTCTAGAACCAGTTCCAATTCAGGACAGAGGTATGGGTTTTTACTCAAACCTCTTTGTGGTCTCCAAGAAGGACTGAGGCTGTCGTCCCATTTTGGATTTGAAGGATCTCAATTCCTTTGTGATCAAGACTCATTATCACCAGGAGTCCCTAAGGACGGTGATTGCTGCTATGTCCCTGGGGGAATTCCTTGCCTCTCTGGATCTTCAGGACGCGTATCTACACATCACCATTCATCCAGAGAGTCGGCAGTATCTCAGATTTGCCTGTGACCGAGGGCTCTTTCAGTTTTCAGCTCTTCCCTATAGTCTGACTACAGCTCCTCAAGTCTTCAACCGTGCCCTGGGAGCTTTGGTATCCGTCCTCCATCGGGACGGCATCAGAGTTACTCCATACATGGACGACCTGCTTCTGAAAGCCCCTCCTGCGGAACTTCTTCATCAGCAGGTTCAGGACTGCATTCATGCTCTCACCCATCACGGGTGGATCATCAACATGGACAAGTCAGATCTTGTCCGATCCCAGTGTCTGGTCTTCCTGGGCCTTCTCTTCGACACTCAGCAACGCATGGTGTTCTCATGGACGAGGTGGCTCATCAGATCGCCCACAGGGTTCTGCTGTTCTGGCTCACGATCCAGTTCCAGTCAAAAAGCTGTCCTCTCTAGTGGGGAAATTCATCTCCACCATAGAAACGGTCCCATTTGCCATGGCTCACACCAGGAAACTCCAGAGGTTTGTGATCCAGGTGTGCAGGGCTCAGCCCCACCTTCTGAAGACATCAGTATCCCTCCCTCTTCATGTGGAGCTGAGTTTGTCGTGGTGGCTTGGCCTCTCCAATCTGCTGAAGGGCAAGTCCTTCCTGGTATCCTTCTGGACCACGGTGACAACGAATTCCAGCCTTTCTGGCTGGGGAGCGGTCCTGGGTCGCCTGAGTGCTCTCAGGGTCTGTGGTCTCCGGAGGAATCTCTCCTTCCCATCAATGTGTTGGAACTTCGGGCTATATTTCATGCCCTTCGTCATTGGACACCCCAGCTGGAAGAATGCCCAGTCCGGGTCCAGTCTGACAATGCCACAGCTATGGCTTACATCAACAAGCAGGGCAGAACAAGAAGTCTCACCGCTTGGTTAGAGGTCAAGGTTATTTTGTCCTGGGCAGAAGAGCATGTTCCTGCCATATCCGTAGTGCACATTCCTGGCATAGACAACGTCATGGCAGACTTCCTCAGTCAACACACAGTGGACAGTGGAGAGTGGGAACTGCACCCAGAGGTGTTCACCCTCATTGTTCAGAAGTGGGGTCTTCCTTGCATCGACCTGATCGCGACAAGACACAACTGAAAGGTTCCGATGTCTTCTCTAGCGGTGGATGCCATGACCATTAGTTGGTAAATTCCTCTGGCTTACATCTTTCCTCCCCTTCCCATGTTGCACAGGGTGTTATGTAAATTGAGACTGGAGTGCTGTCCAGTCATTCCAATTGCTCCATATTGGCCTCGACAGGCTTGGTTTCCAGAGCTTCTGGATCTGTCAGTGGTGGAGCCATTCCGGCTCCCTTGCCATCCTGATCTTCTTCTACAGGGTTACCTGAGGAAGGAGGATGTTCACCGTCTAGCTTTGAAGGCTTGGAAATTGAATCCTCAATATTGAAGATGAAAGGTTTTTCTTCTGGTGTGGTGGCTACTTTGCTCAGTGCCTGCAAACCTGTTTCTTCTAAGGCCTACTATTGTGTCTGGTCGATCTTTCTATCTTGGTGTGCTGATAGGGACCTTTCTCAGGATTTTGATCTGCCTATGGTCCTGGCTTTCTTGCAGGACGGTGTGGATAAGGGCCTCCGTTTGAGTTCCCTTAAGGTTCAGACTTCTGCTCTCTCTGTTTTCTTTCAGAGATGCATTGCTTTTCTTCCTGATGTTTAGGTTTTCTTCCAGGGTGTTGCTCATACTCATCCTGTTTTCAAGACTCCCTCTCCTCAGTGGGATCTTAACTTGGTTCTGGGTGTCCTTCAGCACCCTCCCTTTGAGTCCTTGGCTACTATTCCTCTATGCCTGCTGACGTGGAAAATGGCCTTTCTCCTGGCGATTGTGACTGTTCGCCGTGTCGCGGAGTTAAAGGCTCTGTCTTGTGGACCACCCTTTTTGGTGTTTCACAAAGACTAGGCGGTGCTTCACATTTTGCAGGAGTTTCTCCTGAAGGTGGTCTCTAAGTTCCACATTAATCAGGAGATTGTGGTGCCATCTTTCTTCCCTGACCCTACCTCTGACAAGGAGAGGGATCTTCACTTGTCAGATGTGGTGCGTTGTCTCAAGTTTTATGTACATCGCACTGAGTCCATTAGACAGTGTGACGCGCTGTTCATCATTCCTAAGGAAGAAGCCTGTTCCCTTTCAGGTCACGGCTCATTCTACCAGATCTATTGGGGTTTCTTTGGCTTACAATAATCAGGCCTCCGCTGATCAGTTGTGCAAGGCTGCCACTTGGTCGTCTGTGCAGACTTTTTTGAAGCACTATCATGTTGATGTGCTGGCATCGGCTGATGCCAGTTTTGGGAGGAAGATCCTGGAGGTAGTCTTGCCTGTCTAGGATCTTCTTCAGTTCTTTGGTGCTTCCTTCACTTTTGAGCCCTGTTGGCTCTAGTTCAGTGTGCTGTGTAACAGTTCCTGGGGTGTTATCACCCTTGTTCAATGTCCGTTGACACTTCATTTGTTTTGTTGGACTATCTCTGATCTGATGGTTCATATCTGCTCCGGTGACTTTGGGGGCCTTGTGCCTGGTCCTTGCCTTACTTCCTACCTCTTGGAAACTCAATGGTTGGACATCCCAGTTACCAGTAACCTGTATTGGACAACAAAGAAAAGAGGATTTTAGTCTTACCTGTTAAATTCTTTTCTCTTAGTCCATACAGGTTACTGGTCTCCCACCCTGTCAAGGGACCATGCTTGGTTCTCCTGTGGCAGACTGTGGGGGTCACAGGAGTCTTCTTTCCCTTCTACTATCTAGTCAATAGTTAGTGTCTCAGATCTTACTGGAGCTGATTGGCTAGCTGCAGCCAAGGAGCGAAAGTAGGCTCCACCCCCTGCATTCACTTCTAGAATTGTTCCTGCCTACTTAAAGGGGCGGATCGCCTACTCAAAGTTACCAGTAACCTGTATTGACTAAGAGAAAAGGATTTAACAGGTAAGACTAAAATCCTCTTTTTAACACCTTGAATGCCAGAAAGGCTGCCAATAGATTGTGGAACAGTACTCTGAAGAGCCCTTTAGCATTCGATGAGTTAAAATCCCAAGTTAATTTCTCCCCACTGATGGAGATGGTTTGCTCCAGAATGGGGCCTCACATGCTAAAATCTCCTGTCTCAATTACAATCCGCGCAATGTTTTTCCGCGCTGCACGCCCTCCTCGTCTTCTCTGTATCCAGTCTGCTGTAGAGATCAGCATTACGTTAGCCAATTAACCCCTTAGATGCCAGGGACGTCTCATCCACATTGCTTTCAGTGACGGAGACATCCTAGGGGTTAATAACCTGCATTTTCCTCAATTATCCAAGAGCCTATTCTATGGGCAGTATGCAGAAATGCTAAGTGGAGAAAAAGTCTCCAAATTGCAATTGATTTAAACTCTCTCAGTGCTAGTTAGTTTTTCAACGTGTTGCAAAGCAATGTTTCTGAGATCTTATTTGTATTCAAAGTGTTAAACGACCCATTTAAATCAATAGGACATTTAATTTGTCCCCTGTGGGGCAGTTGGTTCACCCCAGGACTGAACATTTTATTTGTGAATACTGACGTGTAAGTAGAAAAAAATGTCACAGGAACCTTTTCGTATTTAACTCCTTCAGCACCAGAGGAGTACACAACGCATTTCATACCCCTGGTCCTCAAGACGTTAACCCTTTGAGTGCCAGAGGGGTACGCAATGAATTGCTTTGCAATGTGTTGCGTACCCCTCTGGCACTCGATGGGTTAAACTTTTCAGGATTTCACTGTCTATTCTTTTGGTGTGTTACATCATCCTGTGACATAGAAGGGGTTAAAATAATTAACTGGTGCTTTATTTACTAGTCTTTCAGTTTAATTGCTGTGCGGGGCGAGTGCTAAATAAAATCTGCATAAAACGTTCATCGGTTTCCTCATTTGCATAATGCTAAGTAGCTTTGCAATTAACAATGGCCTAGCACAAAGGTATATAAAACTACAGAGCAGAAATGATGGCCGACTCATTAATCATTACAGGCGACAAAACAAGCAAAATGGAGTCAATTCCTATATATCCTTCCTCACAAACATTGGTGTTTTGTTGAGATAAATCACCTGCATTGTTAGAGGATAATTGTTAATTTCCCTTTACAACCTCGCTGAGCTCTGCAACATGGCTTGGGTCAAAACATTGCCAAAGCGCCCTTCTTTTCACTCACAAATCAGACTACTTAAAGGGTTGACGAGGGATGCATTTTCATTGAGGTTAAGTAGGCAACCCCTTAAAGGGATAGTAATACTTTGTTTTATCTTTATTTTATTTGGTAGGCATTAAAAACATGAAGAACAATATCAGTCTTATCTCTCAAACCTTTATGGTTTGAGAGATATTCACAAGCAAAGTTTCCCCTCACTGCCCAAAACGGTCAAGTCTGCCATCTAGCTGTCAGATTTGGAATCTGGTCCACAGATCAACTGGTGGCTCTTCAGCAGAGTCGAGATCGCAAGATGAACTATTTCATTGGAACGATCTAAAAAGTGAACTTGCAAACCAGGCACACTTTGTAGACTATTTGAATGAAGTAGTTCTTCTTATATCTCACGATCTCGGCTCTGCCGTATAGCCACGGCTGGTTCATGGACCAGATTCCCCACATCACCTACACTGGTGGTTAACCCCTCCATTGCAAGATCACAGCAATCCTGCTGCACTGGCAATGTAGGAGTTAAACTCAGTTTTTTTAATGCATTAAGCCACCTCCCCTCAGATGTGGAATCTGGTCTCTTGACCGGACAGATCACAGAAAGAGACAATCTTCTTACTGTGATCATAAGGAAAACCAGGGACGTGCACAGACATTTGGGGGGGCAGGGGCTCAAATGAAAAAAAAGGGCACTTCTCATAATTATTTATTCAAAATACATATTTAAAAAAAGGGCACGAGGGCATTTTAGACAAAAAGGGCAGGTGCTCAAGCCCCCCTTGGTGTCTATGTGTGCACGTGCCTGAGGAAAACCCTGCCCCCTTGAGAGTTTTTTTAGGATTTTCCTTATGATCATTGAAGATTGTCCCTCTCTGCGATCCATTCTGACAGTCTTGCGGCTCTGAGGTGAGCAGTGTTACACTAGGTAAAAGGGGCGGGAGGGGGATACTTTATCATTCAATTACTCTTGAACCTCAACTCTGACAGTATTCAAATAACACTCTCCAAAGTCCAAATACTATGAAGATTAATCGGAGCTGCTTTTATTGTGAAACATTACTATCCCTTTAAATCCAGTTCTGCCCATGATCAGAGATGCAATCTGATTCCATGCTGCATTCTAGAATCCAAGTACAAACGAGAGGCGCACCTCTTGCTGTTTACTGAAAGCAGGGAGCAATGTATCAACATCTGCACTGAAAATCAATACCGACTTTCCATTGATAAATCTTCAGATCTTTCTGCCTCAGGGCAAAAAATACAAAAGTAAATCTCGCAATCAATCCTCAGACGCTCTAAACAGGCCGGGCAGATCGGGGGGGAAATTGCTGAGTGGTTTTCTGGCTTCCAGCCACTTCTTGGTTAGCGACAGAACCTTTCATTTGATGACATTCAAGCATCCGGAGCAGAGTAGTTTAACCCCTTGAGTGCCAGAGTGGTGTGAAAGCCATTTCTCCACGGTGTTTTACACGCATACCTCCTTGACATGCAGGATCTAACCCTTTCTTTAAGAATAGGACACTGAGACAGACGGTTAACCCCTTTGGGTGATCAATGCTCTTTTGTGTGCAATCATTTTTATGTAAATAGTTGCAGAATAGTCATAAAATTAACCCATTGTATGCCTGAAGGTCTCCAGTGCATTGTAAAGCAAAGTTCTGAAGCCTTCTCTAGAATTCAGGAGATTAAAAACGACATTCAAATCAAAGGGAATGCTTACTTGTTATACATTAAAGGTTTAGTAATGTATTTTTTTCAACAAAATGTAATATTGTAGATATTACAAAAATAAATGAAAGGGATAGTGATGTCCCAGAACATGTTTTTATCATGTTGTAGGGATTAAAAAGTTGAGTTTAACGCAAGAAACAGTATCTGTCAAACCGCTATGGTTTGAGAGATATCTTCATTCAAAGTTTGACATCTCCTGCTGTCAGCTGTAAAACTGTCAGCAGGAGATCCGTGTCGGCCAACACGAGGAGGCTCTTCAGCAGAGCTGGGATCTCGTTATTTACAACAAATGACTTAATTGGAATGGTCTACCAAGTGTGCCTGGTTTGCAAGCACGCTTAGTAGACCATTGTAATGCAGTCATTCTGTTTAAAAAACACGATTTCGTCTCTGCTGAAGAGCCTCCGTGTCGGCCGACACGGATCTCCTGCTGACAGCTTTACCGCTGACAGCAGGAGACGTCAAACTTTGAATGCAGATATCTTTCAAACCATAGCGGTTTGAGAGATACGGTTTCTTGAGTTAAAATCAACTTTTTAATCCCTACAAAATTATAAAAACATGTTCTGGGGCATTACTATCCCTTTAACTGGTGCAAGTCCTGTCTCTTAAACCTTTATAGTCTGAGAGATATATGATAATAACGTTCCCCCTCCCTCCCCTTTCACTGACATCAGCCTCTAACTGACAGAAGGAGATCCTCGTCCTGGGACCAGCCAGCGGCTCTTCAGCAGAGCTGAAATAGCGCTATATATAAAAAGAAATACTTCATTGGAACGGTCTACAAAGTGTGCTTGCAAACCAGGTACACTTTGTAGACCGTTCCAATGAAGTATTTCTCTTTAGATAGTGGTATTGCGGCTCTGCTGAAGAGCCATCTTTGAGTCGCACAACTTGAATTTCCTTCTGTCGGCTTTACAGCTGACATCAGTACAAGGGGAGTGAGGGGGAACTTTATCATCGTATATCTCTCAAACTATAAAGGACTGAGAGACGGGACTTGCACCATTTAATTTATTTTTGTAAAATCTACAATATTATGTTTTGTTGAAAAAAGACATTATGAACCCTTTAACAGTTATTATACTGTTGTCTTCTCCCAGAATGTTGTATTTGTTCATATGGTCCTCTGGATGTTACAGGGAAATTATATATTACAAATATGTGGCAAATAACCCTTAGCGTGCCAGAGATCTATCCAACTCATTGCAGATCAATGCGTTGGATATCGCTCAGGCACTCAAAGGGTTATTTTATTTTACAGGATGACTTACTTACGTAAATGTCCTTCACACTGCCGTTATGTTAAAGGGGAAGTATTGCCTACTAATAATAATAATTGTCATTGTCAGTCTAGGGTGTTGAATCCCTGGAGGTGAACAAGACACTTGTCAACATCGCTGCAGGACAAACAAACTCTGCTCACTGCACATCCTAACCCTTCAGCCTTTTAAAGGGATAGTAATGTTTCACAATAAAAGCAGCTCCAATTAATCTTCATAGTATTTGGGCCATGGAGAGTATCATTTCAATATTGTCAGAGTTGTAGTACAAGAGTGATTGAATGATAAAGTATTACCCTCCCTCCCCTTTTACCTAGTTTAAGACACCTCCCCTCAGATGTGGAATCTGGTCTCTTGACCCTTATGATCACTGAATATTGTCCCTCTCTGTGATCCATCCGGACAGTCTTGCTGCTCTGAGGTGAGCAGTGTTACATCAGTAAAAGGGGAGGGAGGGGGATACTTTATCATTCAGTTACTCTTGTACTACAACTCTGACAGTATAGTACTGTTTCACAATTAATCATCATAGTATTTGGGCCATGGAGAATGTTATTTCAATACTGTCAGAGTTGTAGTACAAGAGTAACTGAATGATAAAGTATCCCCCTCCCGCCCCTTTTACTGATGTAACACTGCTCACCTCAGAGCTGCAAGACTGTCCGGATGGATCACAGAGAGGGACAATCTTCAGTGATCATAAGGGAAAACCTGAAAACCCTGTCAAGGGGTCAGGGTTTTCCTTATGATCACAGTAAGAAGATTGTACATTGCTGTGACCTGTCCGGTCAAGTGACCAGGGGAGGTGGCTTACATTAGGTAAAAGGGGCGGGGGGGTACTTTATCATTCACTTACTCTTGTACTACAACTCTGACAGTATAGTACTGTTTCAAAATAAAAGCAGCTCCAATTAATCTTCATAGTATTTGGGCCATGGAGAGCGTTATTTCACTACTGTCAGAGTTGTGGTTCAAGAGTAATTGAATGATAAAGTATCCCCCTCCCTCCCCTTTTACCTAGTGTAAGACACCTCCCTCTCAGATGTGGAATCTGGTCTCTTGACCGGACAGATCACAGCAAGGGACAATCTTCTTACTGTGATCATAAGGAAAACCCGGTTTACTTTTTAAGAGAGCGTGCGACTGTATGGAACAGTTACCATGTCGCCATAATAAAAATGTCAACATGAGAATCTGGAGCTGCATGACAGAGCGAGATTCTCATGTTGTGTACTGAAATGTCAACTGCTGCCCTGGCTGTATCATATCCTGCTGCCCCGGGGCTGTAATACTGTTAATGGTTCTGCGTCTCTGGGTCACACTGGTGCTTTCTATCTTTAAGCATCTGCTGCCCTGGAGCTGTAATAATGTTAATAGCGCTGCATCTATAACTATATATATTTCAAAAGGATACCAGAAAACTCAGCCCCCACTTGACAGGTTTTTACTTACGATCACTGAAGATTGTCCCTCTCTGTGATCCATCCGGGCAGTCTTGCTGCTCTGAGATGTTCAGTGTTACATCAGTAAAAAGGGCGGGAGGGGTATACTAGATCATTCAATTACTCTTGTACTACAACTCTGACAGTACTTAAATAACACTCTCTATGGCCCAAATACTATGAAGATTAATTGGAGCTGCTTTTATGGTGAAACATTACTATCCCTTTAAGTACCAGAGTGGTACCCAACGCATCTCTCTGGCACTCAAAGGGTTATGAAGGGCCATTTCTGCGTTTCCAGTTTTCAGATTAATTCTCTCCGCAGTGTCCTTGGATGGTCTCGTATCATGTGGTCTAAGATAAACCGCAAAGGGGAACAGTAAAGCCGGATAATCTTGTATCTACAATTTGCTCATTTTAAAAGATTCCTTACATTTCTTTCCATATCAAATGGGATTGCTCTGCAGCTGCAGAGCCCCTTTGTCAACATGGGATTAATCTCTGTACACTAGATAGGTCTCCAGTGCAATGCAATGCATTGGAATTCTCTCTCTGGCATACAAAGGGTTAACCTGAAGCCTTAAACATGCAACCCAGTTAAAGTGGACTTGGCTGTCATCCTAAGATAAGTTCGGTTAATTTTTAAAAACAAGTAAAATCGGTCTATTTGTTGCTGTAGCCATTTGTTTTGTAACATAAATCATTTTTGAGAAATACAGTGGTATTTGTTGATGGCACAGTGTGGAACTTTATGCTAATTCAGTTCTGTGCTGGACTAATATTACCACACACTGCGCATTAATGAATCAATGAACCTACACACTGGTACATTTCTACTCACACAGCGAGGGGTAGGTTTGGCCTGACTCAGAAATAATTAACATTCTCTGCAGGGAATTAATAAAGTACAAGACTATGTCACCAGCACACAAAAGTTAATCTCTTAATGACCAGTGGTCCAGGGAAGTTGCCTTCCCTTAAAGGGATAGTAATACTTCGTTTTATCTTTATTTTATCTTGTCGGCATTAAAAAAACATGAATAACGATATAAGCCTTATCTCTCAAACCTTTATGGTTTGAGAGATATTCACAAGCAGAGTTTCCCCTCCCGCCCCTTTTACCTAGTGTAAGCCATCTCTTCTCAGATGTGGAATCCAGTCCATAGACCAGACAGATAACAGAAGGGGACAATCTTCTTCCTATGAGAACAATGAAAGCCCTGCCCCCCTTGACAAGTTTTTCAGGTTTTTCTCTTATCTTAATTGAAGATTGTCCCTCTCTGCCATCTACCTGGGCACCTCCCTTCTGATCTGACTGAGCAGTGTTACATCAGTAAAAGGGGCGGGAGGGGGACACTTTGTCATTGAATTACTCTTGAACTACAACTCTGACAGTATTGAAATAACACTGTCCGTGGCCCAAGTACTATGAAGATTAATTGGAGATGCTTTTATTTTGAAACACTACTATCCCTTTAAATATATTTTGTTAGCTGCCATCTGACCCTTTGAATTCTAGAGCGATTTCCTACACATTGCTAAGCAATTCATTGTATACCCCTCTGGCACTCAAAGGGTTGAAGACGCAGTTTGGCCCATGCTGAAATTGATGATATAGGGTTCCTAGTCTCAGACTTTGCTCAGTTTAACACTTTGAGTCTCTGACACTCAAAAGGTTAACCCTTCGAGTGCCAGAGTGGTACTGAATGCATTGCAAAGAAATGCATTCCGTACCACTCTGGCACTCAAAGGGTTAACTGCTGTTCGTGAAAAAACATGGCGGTGCTACTGAGCAATTCGCTGCCTAATCTGAAACCATCCATTACGTTGTCTTGTGCAGCGATAAGGACAAGGCACGTTATAAAGGAATACAGATGAAGACACAGGAACATTGCAGGGCAAAAATCTAATCAGATCTTATTGTGAGAGTCTGCAGTAAATTATTAGCTTGTGGAATAAAATTTCTCAAAATCAATTTATTTTACAGAAACATGCCCACTACAACGTATTGGCAGATTTTAATTCTCTGTAAAACAAATTAAATTTGCCTTAGGGTGACAGGTTCTTGTTAATTCTCTGAGTGCCAGAAAAGTACATCAAAAGCATTGCAAAACAATGCACACATAGGAGGAATCATTTCTCGCTCTCAAGAGGGTTCCAAAATGTGCATTTCTAATCTATGAACAGCAGGGGGCTCTCTTTACTTCTTTATTTCATAATCACACCAGATCGCTTTATAATAAAGCTGCTGTGTTCATTACTGCACTGAGAATAATTAATGGTCGATACACTAAGTTCATCTTTATAAAACTCTTCCTGATTTTCATATTCATGGGAATAATTAAGATGGGGGTAGACCTCTATTCTTGAAGGTTTGTTTTAACTAGAGACAGATGGCTACTTAGATGGAAATGTACGATATTATAATTTTTTTTATGCGCGCAGCGGTAGACGGCATCTAAACTAAATTGAACTCTGGGGTGTGCTGCAATTTTATTTCACAAGCTAATAATTTATCACAGACTTTCAAAGTAAGATCTGATTAGATTTTTGCCCTGCAATGTTCCCGTGTCTTCATCTGTATTCCTTTATAACGTGCCTTGTCCTTATCGCTGCACAAGACAACGTAATGGATGATTTCAGATTATGCAGTGAATTGCCTGCTCAGGAGCACCGCCATTTTTACGAGCAATAGTTAAACCATACCTCCCAACATTTCAAATGGCCAAAGAGGGGACATATTTGTTTTAGGGCGTGTTGCTGGGGGCGTGACTGGTGAGTGGGACATTACCAGAAATTTATAGGTGATTTTGTGACTTCTGACATCTCTTTGTGTAACTAAACAAATGATCTAGAGCAACAACAAAGTATTTTATTTACACAGACTAATTTATAAACACATATGATGATGTTTAAACAAACATTAATGTGAGTTTTATTGCTGTGGAGAAATGTGATACACTTATTTACACACCACACACTCTGATCTCCTAAACACAGGGACACCAGGGTGATACACTTCTATACACACCACACAGTCTGATCTCCTAAACACAGGGATACCAGGGTGATACACTTTTATCCACACCACACAGTCTGATCTCCTAAACACAGGGACACCAGAGTGATACACTTATATACACACACCATACAGTCTGATCTCCTAAACACAGGGACACCAGGGTGATACACTTATATACACACCACACAGGCTGATCTCCTAAACACAGGAACACCAGGGTGAGACATAGGGTTGCCACCTTTTCTTCAAAAAAATACCGGCCATGGCATTCTGTCCATAGACTTAACATTGGACAGAAGACAATTTTTTACCGGCCTGCCGGTAAAATACCGGCTGGGTGGCAACCCTAGTGATACACTTATTTACACACCACACACTCTGATCTCCTAAACACAGTGACACCAGGGTGATACACTTATATACACACCACACACAGTCTGATCTCCTAAACACAGGGACACAGGGTGATACACTTATATACACACACACCACACAGTCTGATCTCCTAAACACAGGGACACCAGGATGATACACTTATATACACACACCACACAGTCTAATCTTCTAAACACAGGGACACCAGGGTGGGAAAGAGGGACAGAGGGATTTGGGTCTAAAAGAGGGACCTTCCCTCCTAAAGAGGAACACTGGGGAGGTATGGACCCCTAATATCTCCTAAAGAGGAACACTGGGGCAGTATGGACCCCTAATATCTCCTACAGTGGGACACGTGGGAGGTATGGACCCCTAATATCTTCTAAAAAGGAACACTTGTGATGCACAGACCCCAATATCTCCTAAAGGGACACTTAGGAGGTATGGACCCCTAATACCTCCTAAAGAGGGACACTTGGGAGGTATGGACCCCTAATATCTCCTAAAGAGGGACACTTGGGTGGTACGGATCCCTAATACCTCCTAAAGAGGGACACTTGGGTGGTTCGGATCCCTAATATATCCTAAAGAGGGACACTTGGGAGGTATGGACCCCTAATATCTCCTAAAGAGGGACACTTGGGTGGTTCGGATCCCTAATATATCCTAAAGAGGGACACTTGGGAGGTATGGACCCCTAATATCTCCTAAGAGGGACACTTGGGAGGTACGGACCCCTACTATCTCCTAAAGAGGGACACTTGGGAGGTACAGATCCATAATATCTGCTAAAGAGGGACACTTGGGAGGTACAGATCCATAATATCTCCTAATGAGGGACACTTGAGTGGTATGGACCCCTAATATCTCCTAAAGAGGGACACTTGGGAGGTATGAAGCCTTAATATCTCAGAACTGTAGAATGTTGCAGTGCATAAGAAGTGATGTCTCAGAACTGTAGAATGTTATAGTGTATAAGAAGTGATATCACAGAACTGTAGAATGTTATAGTGTATAAGAAGTGATATCACAGAACTGTAGAATGTTATAGTGTATAAGAAGTGATATCAGAACTGTAGAATGTTATAGTGTATAAGAAGTGATATATCAGAACTGTATCATGTTATAGTGTATAAGAAGTGATATCACAGAACTGTAGAATGTTATAGTGTATAAGAAGTGATATCAGAACTGTATAATGTTATAGTGTATAAGAAGTGATATATCCGAACTGTATCATATTATAGTGTATAAGAAGTGATATCACAGATCTGTAGAATGTTATAATGTATAAGAAGTGATATCACAGAACTGTAGAATGTTATAGTTTATATGAAGTGATATCAGAACTGTAGAATGTTATAGTGTATAAGAAGTGATATCACAGAACTGTAGAATGTTATAGTGTATAAGAAGTGATATATCAGAACTGTATCATGTTATAGTGTATAAGAAGTGATATCACAGAACTGTATCATGTTATAGTGTATAAGAAGTGATATCACAGAACTGTATCATGTTATAGTGTATAAGAAGTGATATCACAGAACTGTAGAATGTTATAGTGTATAAGAAGTGATATCAGAACTGTAGAATGTTATAGTGTATAAGAAGTGATATCACAGAACTGTAGAATGTTATAGTGTATAAGAAGTGATATATCAGAACTGTAGAATGTTATAGTGTATAAGAAGTGATATCACAGAACTGTAGAATGTTATAGTGTATAAGAAATGATATCAGAACTGTATCATGTTATAGTGTATAAGAAGTGATATCAGACCTGTAGAATGTTATAGTGTATAAGAAGTGATATCACAGAACTGTAGAATGTTATAGTGTATAAGAAGTGATATATCACAGAACTGTAGAATGTTATAGTGTATAAGAAGTGATATATCAGAACTGTAGAATGTTATAGTGTATAAGAAGTGATATATCAGAACTGTAGAATGTTATAGTGTATAAGAAGTGATATCACAGAACTGTAGAATGTTATAGTGTATAAGAAGTGATATCACAGAACTGTAGAATGTTAAATAGCAGTGGGAAATGTATTCATACCTGGAAAAACGGACTTGTGGAGTCCCTAGAGGGGACTGATGTGGTGCTGATGTGGAGAGACAAATGGAGCAATGTGGTTTAAAAGTGGGCGGGGCTTAATTGCGAGTAGGGGCGGGGCTTAACATACATGTGAAAAAGTGTTAGTAATAGGCTGGGGAAGGAGGAGAAGTGGGAGGGAAATGCAAGTTTACTGTGTGAGGGGTTTGAACACACTCCCTGAGGGGTAAAACTTGATACACAACTCTGTGGCAGTCATTGAGTTAAGTGTGTACCTCATGGCTGTCTGTCCTGTGTCTTGCATGGCAAATGATGACAGTGAAGAAATAACTGAGCAATGAGGGCCTACCTTAACCCTTTGAGTGCCATTTTGTTCCTCAGTGGCTGTAGTACAGGTCCTGCTGAGGCCACTGGGAGTCAGTGTGAGTGACTGTGTGTCAGCCATCTTTCTTTCTGGCTTTGTGTGTGTGTATGGGTGTTTGGTGCTGTGACCAATCACCCAATGGGAACAGTAACTCCTCCTTAATACCACCCCTGGGTGTGTTTGCCAGGCACACAGAAGTCTTCTTTTCAAACCCCTTACACTGTAAACTTGCATTTCCCTCCCACTTCTCCTCCTTCCCCAGCCTATTACTAACACTTTTCCACATTTATCTTAAGCCCCGCCCCTACTTGTGATTAAGCCCCACCCACTGTTAACCCAAATGCTCCATTGCTCTCTCCACATCAGCAGCACATGAGGGACTCCACAAGTAAAAGTTCCAAGGTATAACACACACATGCCCCACTCACACAGCACCAAACACCCATACACACACACAAAGCCAGAAAGAAAGATGGCTGACACACAGTCACTCACACTGACTCCCAGTGGCCTCAGCAGGACCTGTACTACAGCCACTGAGGAACAAAATGGCACTCAAAGGGTTAAGGTAGGCCCTCATTGCTCAGTTATTTCTTCACTGTCATCATTTGCCATGCAAGACACAGGACAGACAGCCATGAGGTACACACTTAACTCAATGACTGCCACAGAGTTGTGTATCAAGTTTTACCCCTCAGGGAGTGTGTTCAAACCCCTCACACAGTAAACTTGCATTCCCCTCCCACTTCTCCTCCTTCCCCAGCCTATTACTAACACTTTTTCACATGTATGTTAAGCCCCGCCCCCTACTCGCAATTAAGCCCCGCACACTTTTAAACCACATTGCCCCATTTGTCTCTCCACATCAGCACCACATCAGTCCCCTCTAGGGACTCCACAAGTCCGTTTTCCCAGGTATGAATACATTTCCCACTGCTATTTAACTCTCACATGCCTCTCTATATCTTAACACTTTGACTGCCAGATGGGTGCACAACTCATGAGTGCATGTGTTTCTTCTCATATATGTTGTGTGTGTACATCTCTGTTACATATGTGTGTCCATCTCTAGTGTGTCTGTGTGTGTGTGCGTGTCTTTTGCATGTCTCTGCCGCTCACTGTGTGTATGTGCATACCTCCCAACATTTCACATGGCCAAAGAGGGACACTGTAGTTTTAGGTGATATTGTTGGGGGCGTGGCTGGTGGGCGGGGCATTCGTAAGAATTTTTAGGTTATTTCATGACCTATTACTGACTATTTATGTAACTGAATAAATGATTTAGTGCGAGACTAAAGTATTTTCTTTGCACAGACTAATGTATAAGCACATTTACTGACGTTTATTGCTTTATTGCTGTAGAGCAAAGTAATACACGCCACACAGTCAGGGCTGGTGCAAGGATTTTTGCCACTCTAGGCAAAACCTAATTTTGCCGCCCATTTCGCTCCGCCCCTTGTGTCCCACCCTTTTATACCCTGCCTACTTATACCCAACCTCTTTTCATGATTATCCTCTCTGTGCCCCCTGAGCCACTCTGCCCCTGGTCTGGAGATGCCTGTAAGAGATGCCCCCCACCAGCTCCAACTTGCCCCTTATCAGCTTCACTTTGGCCCACCAGCTCCACTTTGCCACCATCAGATCCAACTTGCCACCATCAGCTCCACTTTGCCCCCCATCCACTCCAACTTGCCCCCATCAGCTCCACTTTGCCCCCCATCCGCTCTAACGTGCCCCCAACAGCTCCACTTTGCCCCCCATCTGCTCTAACGTGCCCCCACCAGCTCCACTTTGCCCCCTCAGCTCCACGTTGCCCCCATCAGCTCCACTCTGACCCCCATCCTCTCCAACTTACCCCCATCAGCTCCACCTTGCCCCCCATCCGCTCTAACTTGCCCCCCATTCCCCCCAACTTGCCCCCCATCCGCTCCAACTTGCCCCCACCAGCTCCAACTTGCCCCCACCAGCTCCACTATGCCCCCCATCCGCTCCAACTTGCCCCCCATCCGCTCCAACTTGCCCCCCATCCGCTCCACTTTGCCCCCCCTTCAGCTCCACTTTGCCCCCCTCAGCTCCAACTTGCCCACCCTCAGCTCCACTTTGACCCTCATCCGCTCCACTTTGCCCCCATCAGCTCCAACTTGCCCCCACCAGCTCCACTATGCCCCCTCAGCTCCAGCTTTCCCCTAACAGCTCCAACTTGCCCCCATCATCTCCACTTTGCCCCACATCCGCTCCAACTTGCGCCCTCAGCTCCACTATGCCCCCTCAGCTCCAACTTGCCCCCCATCACATACCTGTAGCTCCCGCGCAGTCTTCTCTTCAGTAATGCAGAGCGCGGCGGGAGATCATGACTCCCAGCGCGCTCTGCATTACTAAAGATCCGACCAGATGAGGGAGCGCTGTAGCAACACAGACCTGACTGTGTTGTGGTTCCCTGCGTGTTGTGTGCGGGCGCAGCTCTTCTCCGCTGCATGCCCGCACCCCCAGTACGTGTGCGCCCTAGGCCGGCGCCTACCTTGCCTATAGGTGGAGCCGGCCCTGCACACAGTCTGACCTCCTAAAAAGAGGGACAACAGGGTGGGAAAGAGGGACAGAGGGATTTGGCCCTCAAAGAGGGACTGTCCCTCCTAAAGAGGGACACTTGGGATGTATGGTATGTGCCTGCCTGTATGTTGCATATGTCTGTGTTTATCAGTGTGTCTGCATTTCACACACGTGCGCCATATGGTCATAACATGACGGGCAACGCCGTCCCACGTTGCTAGTAGTATATAAGAAGTGATATATCAGAACTGTAGAATGTTATAGTGTATAAGAAGTGATATCACAGAACTGTAGAATGTTATAGTGTATAAGAAGTGATATCAGAACTGTATCATGTTATAGTGTATAAGAAGTGATATATCAGAACTGTAGTATGTTATAGTGTATAAGAAGTGATATCAGAACTGTAGACTGTTATAGTGTATAAGAAGTGATATATCAGAACTGTAGAATGTTATAGTGTATAAGAAGTGATATCAGAACTGTAGAATGTTATAGTGTATAAGAAGTGATATATCAGAACTGTATCATGTTATAGTGTATAAGAAGTGATATCACAGAACTGTAGAATGTTATAGTGTATAAGAAGTGATATCACAGAACTGTAGACTGTTATAGTGTATAAGAAGTGATATATCAGAACTGTAGAATGTTATAGTGTATAAGAAGTGATATCAGAACTGTATCATGTTATAGTGTATAAGAAGTGATATCTCAGAACTGTAGAATGTTATAGTGTATAAGAAGTGATATCAGAACTGTAGAATGTTATAGTGTATAAGATGTGATATCACAGAACTGTAGAATGTTATAGTGTATAAGAAGTGATATCACAGAACTGTATAATGTTATAGTGTATAAGAAGTGATATCAGAACTGTATCATGTTATAGTGTATAAGAAGTGATATATCAGAACTGTAGTATGTTATAGTGTATAAGAAGTGATATCAGAACTGTAGAATGTTATAGTGTATAAGAAGTGATATATCAGAACTGTAAAATGTTATAGTGTATAAGAAGTGATATATCAGAACTGTAGAATGTTATAGTGTATAAGAAGTGATATATCAGTAATATAACATGGTATAGTGTATAAGAAGTGATATATCAGAACTGTACCATGTTATCAGTTCCATGAGGACTGACTGGATCATCCCTGGGTTACAGCAGACATTGGCATAGCACCAAGAGTCTACTTTCTTTTGAGCGTTATGGGTTAATATTTCAAATATCTCAGGGTGAGCTAATTTCAAAGGTTCCCAGGTATGTGTATTTATGTATGTGTGTTAGTGAGTTATGTGTGTTTGTCTATTTGTGTTTGCTTGAGTCAGTGTGTGTGTGGGTGTGTATATTTGGATGCCTTTGTGTATATTTATATGTATATGTGTGTCTGTGTACAAATACATGGATGTACAGTATATGTGTGTGTGATATATTCCACCAGTTGGGCAGATTAACCCTTTATGGTAATTATACAGTGATTACTGTTAACCCATTGCATGCTAGAGAGGTCTCCAATGCAAGGGGTTAAGGACACCAACTTGCCCTTGCATAAAGGAAATAAATCACTCAGAATGAACGTTGCAGAAATAAAATCCTAGCAAAGTGCTTCCTATTTATGTGATGACATTTTCCCATCTCACCTGGTTTAATAGACATGATGGATGTTTATACGTGTGTTTGAGAATTCACATTTGCAATTTCCAGCATCCCTGATCTCCGCCGCTGCATAATTCTTACCTGACAGCAGCAGATTGTCAGGCGATGGCGTTTTGTCACATCACATCTGACCTTATTCCTGCCGTCACTCCCCATGCTTCATCTGACACTCAAAGAGTTAATTAGAGGGACGCACACACATCCAAAATCCTTCATCTAACATTAAAGCACCCGCTTCGTGATTCAGATCTGTCCGTGATTAGAGAATTGACATTGAGACACAAACAGACAGGAGCAAAGCAGAGAATAGATAGTGAGACACAAACGAATTAGACACCAAACATATTGGAGAAAAGCAGCTCTACCACAGGGGTCAGATAAAAAAAAATCCCCAAGCATCCTGGTGATTTAAAGGGATAGTAATACTTCATATATTAAAGCTTTACCTCGTGTCCTTTTAACAAAAAAAAAAAAAGTTGCCTCGCCGCCCACATTAACCCCCCCACCGCCCAGTCAGGTCTGTGCCTCCTTCAGGACAGACCTGTAGATGCTGCGCTCCCTCGTCGGTTCTTTAGTATTACACAGCGCTGGGAGATGACATCATCACCCAGCGCTCTGCATGAAGAGAAGACCACGCGGGAGCTCCAGCAGCTACAGGTCTGTGCCAAAGGAGGCACATACAGACCTCTCCTGCCCCTGGACCACCAGGGAAAAGGTAGGAAACGGACACTGGGGGGCAATGTGGAAATGATGGGGCAATATGGATCTGATGGAGGGCAAGATGGAGATGATGGCAATGTAGAGATGATGGGGCAATGTATGTGAGGGTAAGTTATATTTGATGGCAATATGGAGCTGATGGGGGGCAATATGGAGATAAAAGGGACAATGAGGGTAAGTTGGAGCTGATGGGGCATATGGAGCTGATGAGGCAATATGGAGCTGATGGGGGCAATATGGAGATGATGGGGGCAATGTGGAGATTACGAGCATTGTGGAGGTGTCCAGTGGAGATGGCCGATGGGGGTGGGGCGCTTCAGATTTCTGTGCCTACAGGCTCCTGAGATGTAAATTCTTTTCTTTTTTTTTAAATATAAATTTGGAATAAATAATTATGAGAAGTGCCCTTTTTTTCATTTGAGCCTCTGCCCCCCCCCAAATGTCTGTGAACGTCCCTGGTCCTCTGTCACACCACTTGATGGGAATGGGAAATATCCTTAGAAACAATCCTGAAAGTTGTTCAGCGACCAATCGATTTCTTAACCCTTTGAATGCCAGAGCAATGCGTTCCGTACCCCTCTGGCACTCGAAGGGTTAATGTTCTGTCCGCTAATTAGACTAAATTTGATAGGAAGATCACTGTGACATTGACAGAATTAATGGCCTGGGGCAGTGGCAATCTATCTGGTGTTAGTGAGATGCTATTAATTGTAATATTAGTTGGTTCGGAATCAGAGGGCCATTGTCTGTAAAGTCTCCGGAATGTTCTTTAGCTGTTAGATTGGACAGTATCTAACCTAATAGAGAATGAGGCTCATGTGCTAAGAAAATGGTACAATTTTGAAGCAAACCAACTATGGTATAGGGGGACAAAATTTCCCTAAAATGCCATGGATTTAAAGGAGCAGTGAACTTTGTTTAATATGAAAAAATAAATGTTATATTGCACAGATAGTCTGTTGTTTTTGTATCCAGATGGACAACAACTCCCATCATCTCCTGCTAGGCATCGGCTCCAACAACTGGAGGTCCAACGACTGACTTCTCCTCTTATCGCATGTTCACCGCTGAGTACAACAAGGGCTGTCCTGCTGCTGGGAGATGTTTTATTCAAAACTGATTACAGCTTAAATATACTTTCTTTTTACAAACGTTTACCAGCAGAATCAACAGTCACAGGAATACCAGCAGCACCAGCATTACCAGCAGCACCAGCATTACCAGCAGCACCAGCAATACCAGCAGCTCCAGCAGCACCAGCATTACCAGCAGCAACAGCATTACCAGCAGCACCAGCATTACCAGCAGCACCAGCAATACCAGCAATACCAGCAGCACCAGCATTGCCAGTAGCACCAGCAGCAACAGCATTACCATTAGTACCAGCAATATCAGCAGCACCAGCATTACCAGGAAGGCCAACAGCACCAGCATTACCAGTAGCACCAGCAATACCAGCAGCACCAGCATTACCAGTAACAACAGCATTACCATTAGCACCAGCAATATCAGCAATACCAGCAGCACCAGCATTACCAGCAGCACCAGCATTACCAGTAACAACAGCATTACCATTAGCACCAGCAATATCAGCAATACCAGCAGCACCAGCATTACCAGCAGCACCAGCATTACCAGCATTACCAGCAGCACCAACATTACCAGGAAGACCAAAAGCACCAGCAGCACCAGCATTACCAGGAAGGCCAACAGCACCAGCATTACCAGCAGCACCAGCATTACCAGGAAGGCCAACAGCACCAGCATTACCAGCAGCACCAGCATTACCAGGAGGGCCAACCACACCAGCATTACCAGCAGCACCAGCATTACTAGCAATACCAGCAGCACCAGCATTACCAGGAGGGCCAACAGCACCAGCAGAACCAACAGCACCAGGAGTATCAGGAGCATCAATAGCAAAAAAAAACAGCACCAACATAACACCACTAGTACCAGCTCCACCAGGAGCACCAACACAAAAACAACACCAACAGCACCAGCAGCACCAATTCAACAGCAGCACCAGTAGCACCAATGTCAGCAG
The DNA here is from genome assembly GCA_037306005.1 of Rhinophrynus dorsalis. NCBI lineage: Eukaryota > Metazoa > Chordata > Amphibia > Anura > Rhinophrynidae > Rhinophrynus > Rhinophrynus dorsalis. The sequence goes on from CM074725.1 coordinate 253,653,123, forward strand.
CAGCACCAATGGCAAAAACAGCACCAACAGCAAAACACAGCACAAGCAGGACCAACATTACCAGCTGCAAAAACAGCACCAAAAACACCAACAGCATCAATGTCAGCAACAACAGCATCAACAACATGAGGAGCACAAACAGCACCACCAGCACCAGGACAGCACCAATAATATCAGCACAGCACCAATAGTATCAGCACAGCACCCACAGCACCAGCACAGCACCAATAGTATCAGCACAGCACCAAAAGCACCAGCATCACTAATGCAAAAACAACACCAACAGTACCAGCAGAACAGCTGTCAGCAGCAGCACCAGGATTGCCAACAGCACCAGGAGCCCCACAAGACCAGCAGGACCAGCAGCAACATCAACAACACCAGGAGCACCAACTGCGACAGCATAGCATCAACAGCACCAGCAGAACCAATGGCACCAGCAGCACCAACACCAGCACCAAAAGCAGCATAAACAGCAGCAACAACATCAGTACCAGCAGCACCAATGCCACCAACAGCACCAGCAGTGCCAATGGCACAAAATAGCACCAGCAGCACCAGCAGCACCAACAACAGCACCAATAGCAGCATCAAGAACACCAGCAGCACTAATAGAACCAGCACAGCATCAACACCAGCAGCACTAATAGCACCAGCACAGCATCAACAGCACCAGCACCAATGGCACCAGCACCAACTGTAACACCACAAACATCACCAACAGCATCAACAGCACCAATCACTGGCACCAGTATGTGGGGAATCCATACCCCCCCAAGTGTCCCTATTTAGGAGGGACAGTCCCTCTTTGAGACCCAAATCCCTCTGTCCCTCTTTACCACCCTGATGTCCCTCTTTTTAGGAGATCAGACTGTGAGTGGTATATATAAGTGTATCACATTGCTCCACAGCAATAAAACTCACATTAAGTTTGTTTAAACATCACTATATGTATTTATAAATTAGTCTGTGTAAATAAAATGCTTTATCCTTGCTCTAAATCATTTATTCAGTCATACCACGAGGTATCAGAAGGTCATAACATTACCTAAATATTATCAGTAATGCCACGCCCCCAAGAACACCACCTGAAACAAAAGTGTCCCTCTTTGGCCATTTGAAATGTTGGGAGGTATGGGAATCTGTGGCTACCAACAAGGAACACTGCCCACTATAGGCTAAATTGGCAATTACAGGTAAATGGATATAGATAATGGATACCCTCTCAGGCACAATATAGTGTAGGAGCATATACTGTCACAAGACAGGCAAAATAAGAAACAGTAGTGGCACAAGGGTTAAAGTCCTAGGTAGGTAATCAGTCTCTGTTGTGGTGTGTTTAGACAACGCCCAGTAGATGGTAAGAGCAGCAAGAGACTGTGGTGTATGGCGTGAAAGCACCTTAGCAGTGAGGCAGAACTGACACACTCCAAGGACAGGCAATGAGCGGAATACCCAACACTCTGCAAGAGCTGAATGGAACCAGAGCCAATAGCACCCTCCCGGTGCGGTAACGGAGTCACAAACACTGCAAGAGCTGAATGGAACCAGAGCCAATAGCACCCTTCCGGTGCGGTAACGGAGTCACAAACACTGCAAGAGCTGAATGGAACCAGAGCCAATAGCACCCTTCCGGTGCGGTAACGGAGTCACAAACACTGCAAGAACTGAATGGAACCAGAGCCAATAGCACCCTTCCGGTGCGGTAACGGTATCACAAACACTGCAAGAGCTGAATGGAACCAGAGCCAATAGCACCCTTCCGGTGCGGTAACGGAACCCTGTACACTGCGAGAGCAGAAGGAATTGCCTAACAGCACCACTCGGTGCGACAACTGCTATACTGTGCAAGTAAGGTGTTAAGGGGAAGCACAGTTAACGGAGGCCACAAATGCTTTGCAAGTGTAACGGAAGGCTCGGTATAACGGAGGCAACAGTGCTCAGCAAGTGTTAACAGACAGGCTCAGTATCGGAGGCAACAGTGCTCAGCAAGTGTTAACAGACAGGCTCAGTATCGGAGGCAACAAGCTCTGCAAGGGTTAACTGGATGCTCAGTCTGCACAGCACTGCACACAAAAGTTCAAAATGTCGCCAGGCTACATAGAATCAGGATCTTCAGCAGGAACACTCTCAGGACAACAGGATAACCGGAATCAGGTCACGGAGCAGGAACGTCAGCCAAGCCGGGTCAATCACGGAGCAGGAACGTCAGCCAAGCCGGGTCAATCACGGAGCAGGAACGTCAGCCAAGCCGGGTCAATCACGGAGCAGGAACGTCAGCCAAGCCGGGTCAATCACGGAGCAGGAACCAGTAAGAATAGTCAGAAGGGCCAAATCGGTACACAGGAACACAGCAACGGAAGCACTGGTACAGGAACACCACGAAAGGGCACCTGACAGGTGCCAGAGGCCCGGTATATGAAGGCCACACTGGGCGGGCTAAACAAGCTCCGCCAATGGGAGCGCACCACAGCAGAGAGTGACAGCGAGATCACGGGAACCGTGATAGACAGACACTGTAGTTGGGGAATCTGTGGAAGGGACAGGCAGTGTATTTGGGGAATCTGTGTCCAGGGCTGGTGCAAGGATTTTTGCCACCCTAGGCAAAACCTAATTTTGCTGCCCATTTGGCTCCGCCCCTTGTACCCCACCCCTTTATACCCCGCCTACATATATATTACAATATTCATGATTGTCCTCTCTCTGCCCCCTGGCACAGTCTGCCCCTGGTCTGGAGATGCCTCTAAGAGATGCCCCCACCAGCTCCACTTTGCCCCCTATCAGCTCCACCTTGCATCCACCAGCTTCAACTTGCCCCACCAGCTCCACTTTGCCCCCAGTCAGCTCCACTTTGGCCTATCAGCTGCAACTTCCCCCCCCCCACTCCACCTTGCCTCCACCAGGTCCACTTTGCCCCCTATCAGCTCCACTGTGCCCCATCAGCTCCAACTTGCCCCCCATCAGCTCCAACTTGCCCCCAGCAGCTCCACTATGTTCCCTCAGCTCCAACTTGCCCCATCAGCTCCACTTTGCCCCCCATCCGCTCCAACTTGCCCCCAGCAGCTCCACTATGCCCCCTCAGCTCCAACTTGCCCATATCAGCTCCAACTTGCCCCCACCAGCTCCACTTTGCACCCCATAAGCTCCGACTTACCCCCCATCATATACCTGTAGCTCCAGCGCCTTCTTCTCTTCAGTAATGCAGAGTGCGCCGGGAGATCATGACTCCCGGCACGCTCTGCATTACTAAAGAGCAACCGCGATGAGGGAGCGCAGTGGGAACACAGACCTGACTGTGTTGCGTTCCCGTGTGGTGGGTGCGGGCGCAGCTCTTCTCCGCTGCGTGCCCGCGCCCCCAATACGTGTGCGCCCTAGGCCGGCGCCTACCTCGCCTATAGGTGGCTCCGGCCCTGTCTGTGTCTACCAGTGGGCAAGGGGAGAGTTTCTTTATTGGGGGGGCCTCTTTGTACAATTATGCTGGGGACCTCAGAAGGTCCTAAAACAGCCGCTGGTCTTAAAAGTGGATGCGGTTTAATCCACTGTCATATCATCAGTTATTTTCTCTTAAATCTTCCTCTAGCCAAAATAAAAACAGTCTAAACTCAGAGATAACAGCTTAAAATACTATTAACAGACAGGAGAAGAAAATAGCAATATGGTGTTAACTGCTAAAAAAATGTCTTTATTTCTTTGAAAATGTGTTGTTTTAAAGACAAGACATTTTAAACATCAGCATTTTTAAGGGCAATTTTCATCAAACTCGTCTTACCATAATTTTACTTCTTTTTTTACGACACATTTTCAAAAGTGACAGATTTACCATCCTCCTTATACCACCCCCCCCACAGTCATTTTGTTTTTTGATATGTCAACTTTTTGAACATTGTGCCCCCTAGTGAGAGAGTAGAGAAATGCGTGGCATAATCACTCCTCAACGTGAAAACCTAGGTATTTAACCCTTTTTTAGTGCCAGAGAGGTATCCAACGCATTGCATAGCAATGCTTTGGATACCTCTCTGACACTCAAAGGGTTAATAAAATTGAACAAATCAACTGCGGGGTAGGGAAGAAATATGGGGATTTAAGCCCCTGGATTGCTAGAGCGGTATCCAGTTCATAAACGTTCAAGGTCTTAACCCCCTAAAGCAGAACTACCACGCTAGGTAAAGTCGCCCTGCAATAATCAGGCAGGTGGCTACTAGCTTAATAATAGTTATTTTACCTCTCAAAAGTAGTCAATTGTAAAGTAATTATTAATCTTACGAGACCGGAAGTCAGACACCAGTGCAGACATGTTGTTTGTTCACCTGTGCTGTCAGTCCCGGTCTCCCTTCAGCAGAATTGCACTGGCCCGAACGGCGCTGGAAGGGACTGACAGCACAGGGGTGCAGACAACATGTCTGCACTGATGCCTGACTTCCGGTCTAGGAAGATTAATAATTACTTTATGTAACGGAAGCTGAGAAGGGACCGCGTCGCCTTCCACCGTCGTTCCCGGGTCTCTCCTTCTTGACGCCAGATAAGCTCCGTCAGATGCACCGGTTGAAGTATGGACGGTCACTGGAAACAGTCGCAGGATCGCTGGAAGCAGGGAAGCATGGAAGAGTCCACGTCGCCGCCTGACAGTCCACGAAGTTAGGTCGCAGGAAACTGGCAGCAGGCGGTCGACGATTCAGGATACTTGGTGCAGATGGGTATCAGAGTGAACACTTTAGACCATAAGCAATACAAGACTCCAGGACTCCTTGTTCACTCCAAAAACATAACTCTCTTTATTGGCAAAGACCACAGATATTTATACACAGTACAGTACATTGGATCACATGGGGAACCCGATACAATAGGGAACATGATTAAATCATAACACATCAGACAAAGGCCAGCAACAGATGGTCTTAACAGATACAATAACTCAGACATGATTACATTTCAGATACAAAAGGGTTTGATTGAATAAAGACTTGAGGGGCGTGAACTGATTACCACACGGCAGGGGGTCTGACTGCAGTTCACAATGGCTAAGTTAACACCCAGCAGGAGGTCTGGCTACAGTACACATAGTCAGTTCCTTGAGGGACTACAATATACATTGGAATAATTAACCCCTCACTGCCATCAGTCTACCACAGGGCAGTAATACAGTCCATTTCCTCATTCACATAAAGCATATACAAACTATTTTTAGTGCATAACCAGAAAAAAATGTCCACAGTTATTGGTTAAACAAACTTATGGCCAGACAAGGCTCAAGTAACCGGTAGGATCCGTTACACTTTACAATCGACTACTTGTGAGACGTAAAATAACTATTATTAAGCTAGTAGCCACCTGCCTAATTATTGCAGGACTTTACCTAGCGTGGTAGTTCCACTTTAAAGTGGATGTATCCCCTATGCACAACATCCCCTAAATAGTTAGGTGACACATCCAATAGCATTAAAACCTTATTATTATTGTTTTTTAAGCTTCCGTTTGGTTTAAATGTAACTTACAAAAGTATCTGCTGCAGACACTTCCGGGTGACTGCGGTTCTCTGTGGTTTCTCCGCGGTTACAGAGCTCCGCCTCTGCTCCCCTCCCTCCTCCAATGACGGAGGCGTCTGTCAGTAAACTGGAGCGGTCTCATTGGCAGAGATCGATATCTAGCCAATGAGAGAGCTCCAGCTTACAGACAGAAGCCTCGTCATTGGAGGAAGGAGGAGAGCAGAGGCAGAGCGTCGGGCTGCAGTCTATATGGAAGTGGCTGCCACCCAGACTTTTGTACATTTCATTTAAACCAAACGGAAGCTTAAAAATAATAATAATAACGTTTTAACCCTTTGAGTGCCAGACGGGAACGCAACGCATTGCTTTGCAATGCGTTGCGTACCCCTCTGGCACTCAAAGGGTTAATGCTATTGGATGTGTCACCTATTTAGAGGATGTTGTGTATAGGTGATACATCCACTTTAAGGACTCGTGGTCCCGGGAAGTTACCTTCTGTTAAAGGGATAGCAATGTTTCATAATAAAAGCAGCTCTAATTAGTCATCATAGTATTTGGACTTTGGAGAGTGTTATATCAATTCTGTCAGAGTTGTAGTTCAAGAGTAATTCAATGACAAAGTATCCCCCTCCCGCCCCTTTTACTGATGTAACACTGCTCAGCCAGATCAGAAGGGAGGTGCCCAGGTAGACTGCAGAGAGGGACAATCTTCAATAACAATAAGGGAAAAACCTGAAAAACTTGTCAAGGGGGGCAGGGCTTTCATTGTTCTCATAGGAAGAAGATTGTCCCCTTTTGTTATCTGTCTGGTCTATGGACTGGATTCCACATCTGAGAAGAGATGGCTTACACTAGGTAAAAGGGGCGGGAGGGGAAACTTTGCTTGTGAATATCTCTCAAACCATAAAGGTTTGAGAGATAAGACTTATATCGTTTTTCATGTTTTTTTAATGCCTACAAAATAAAATAAAGATAAAACGAAGTATTACTATCCCTTTAAGTACCTCTTTGATGTATGCCGACTTGCCGGCACACATGACCTGTTACATGTGCTGGAGTGCCGAGCAGGTGTCTGAAAGAAACCGCTCCTGTCTTGGATCGGTCAATTTCACATACCATTTGTCCTTATAACACTCCCTCAGGAGCTCTGTAAGTAAAAAGTACGTGACGTGCTAGAATCATAGTAACATAACATAGTAACATAGTAAATTAGGTTGAAAAAAAGACTTGCGTCCATCTAGTCCAACCCTTTTCCTATTCCTGTTTACCATCGTTGATCCAAAAGAAGGCAAAAAAAACCCCTCAATATAGCAATTTAAAATTCTGCCTTGAATGGGGGGGGGGAATTCCTTCTTGATTCCAAATGGCAGTCAGATTTCTCCCTGGATCAACAAGCACTAACTAAATATTAATCCCAATACTAACGTACATAGCCCTCTATGTTCTGCTCTTTTAAATAAGTATCCAGGCCCCTTTTAAAGGCATCTAATGTATTCGATAGCACCACCTCCTCAGGCAGTGAATTCCATACCTTTATTGTCCTTACTGTAAAGAACCCCTTCCGCTGCTGTAGATTAAATCTCCTTTCCTCGAGTCTAAGAGGGTGGCCCCTTGTTCTGTGTACTGTTCTGTTAATGAACAGGTCTTTGGAGAGCCCTTTATATGGTCCTACAGGGAAAAAAATGGTGACGTCCTGGCATGTCACCAGTCCTGAAGAGGTTAAGAGCCCCATTGAATAAATGGGAATGTTTATATGATGTTGTTGGTTTGGCCCAGAATTTCTCCAGTTCTCCCTGGTAAATCTGCCTCATTGAGGTCTCTTTTCCGTATCACTGGCCTGTCCTCGTTTTGGACACTTTCACATTGAAACGAAAATCACAGTCATAAAACAAGGAAAGATCAGTGGTTCTCTGACTTCCTAATGGGCTTTATACAAAGACATTATGTGATCGGTGGATAATAACGGATTGGACCAGTCACTCTGCCCTTGTACTTTATAATTTATAACATCACATTTTATCATCCGTGTTGTTTTATATTCAAGAACATTTCACATTTATTCTGCTATTTTACCGGACGATGGTCTCAGATTTCAGATCCCGAGCTTTGATTCTCTGTGCTGTACAGATGTGGAGCAATTCTGGTGCAAACATGCCTCTAAATAGTGCATGTATAAAAATCCCCATTAGCTTAAAGGGATAGTAATACTTAAAATGTAAAAATATATATATTGTAGGGTTTATCCCCCTAAGTAAAACAAGAGTACTCCCACTGCTGAAAGGTGTTTCATTCAAAAGTTATTAATTTTCAAAGTTGAATTTTTTAGGTGCAATATCACAGTGGCCTGAAATTGTATAGGATCCCCATAGGATGGTGTAGCAACAGCGCCACTGTACAATTTCAGGCCACTGTGATATTGCACCTAAAAAATTCAACTTTGAAAATTAATAACTTTTGAATGAAACACCTTTCAGCAGTGGGAGTACTCTTGTTTTACTTAGGGGGATAAACCCTACAATATATATATTTTTACATTTTAAGTATTACTATCCCTTTAAATGGGTATTTTAAAGGGATTGTAATGTTTACATTTAAGTTTGTTTAATATTGTAGGCATTAAAAAATAAGTCTTATCTCTCAACCTTTATAACCAGAGCCAGAGATATAACTGGTAAAGTTCCCCCCTCCAGGATGTTTCAGACAAGTCTGCCCTCTAGTGGCAAGCAGAAGATTCTGGTCCTGGGACCAACCAGCGGCTCTTCAGCAGAGCTGAAATTGCGCTATTTAGAAATAAATACTTCATTGGAAAGGTCTACAAAGTGTACCTATTTTGTAAGCACACTTTGTAGACTGTTTCAATGAAGTATTTATTTCTAAATAGCTCAATTTTGGCTCTGCTGAAGAGCCGCCGTCTGGTCAAATGACCGGAATCTGCTGCTGTCCCATAGAGTGCAGTCTTCTCTGAAGCAGCCTGGAGGGGGGATCTTTAGCCTGTTATATCTCTCAAACTATAAAGGTTCGAGAGATAAGACTTACATCGATGTAAACCTTTTTTTAATGCCTACAATATTAAATCAACTTAAAATTAAGCATTACTATTCCTTTAACTTATAAAGAGTGCAGGAATGTACCCCATTTTTTCCAAAATAATTTGCAAAAGGAGGGAACAAAAGTGTACTTATTTTTTTAATGCCTACAATATTAAATAAACTTAAATTTAGACATTACTATCCCTTTAACCACTTGAATGCTAGAGAGGTCTTCAGAGCTGTTTTGTGGACTTTGCTAGCACTGAGGGGGTTAACTGGGTTTTAGTTTATTCCATGTAGTCTAGCTGAGATCTTCTCTGTTCTAATATATATATATATTATAACTAATATAACTATATACTAGAAGTCTGATTTCCCTTTACTGTGTTACTCTGTACCATCACATGATTCTTACTGACTGTCATGTTGTATCCCTCCTAAAAGTCCTCTTTAACCCTTTGAATGCCAGAGGGGAGTGTAACACAATGCTTTGCAAAGCGTGGCTCACATCTTTCACACTCAAAAGGTTAAAGCGGAAATTCTACACTTTGCCCCCAAATAAATACCCATCCGGCGGCTAGCTGCTCAGTAGCGCTAGTCACCAGAATTATTACCGTGTTATAGAGAATTATACACTGCTCCCGGACTGACAGCCAGGAAACAGCGCAGACATCTTTTCATAGTGACTCCTGTGCTGTCAGTCAGCTCTAGGAGGCGTTGCTAGGAGCCACACGGCACCAGAAGGGACTGACAGCGCAGGCGCGCAGACGTCACTATGCAAAGATGTCTGCGATGTTTCCTGGCAGCCAGTCCCAGGAGCAGTAGGAATTCTCAATAATGTGGTAATAATTCTGACAACTAGTGCTACTGAGCAGCTAGCCGCTAGATGGGTACTTATTTGGGGGCAAGTTTAGAAAGAGTGGTAGTTCCGCTTTAAAGGGATAGTAATACTTGCAAATTACTAATCCCCATATAGTAACTTTGTTAAAAAGAAACTTATTGTCCCCAGTGTCATCTCTCAAACCCTTATGGTGTGAGAGATGATAGCGCTCAAAGTTCCCCCCTCCCTCCCCCGTCCCTGACTGAATGCTGACTGTAGGGATATCCGGTATTACTTGCATCAGGTGGCTCTGCAGCTGAGCCGAGATCACGTTTATAAAAAAGAAATCTTTCACAACATGGTTTTCTACATGTGTCTGCAAACCAAGTACACGTAGAAGACCGTTTCAGTGACAGAATTCTTTTTTATAAACGCGATCTCGGCTCTGCTGCAGAGCCGCCTGATGCACATAAGACTGTCGTACGACAGCTTCCCCTGCAGTCAGCGTTCAGTCAGGGAAGGGGGAGGGGGAACTGTGAGCGCTATCATCTCTCAAATCATAAGGGTTTGAGAGATGATACTGGGGGCAATAAGTTTCTTTTTAACAAAGCTACAGTATGTGGATTAGTAATTTGCAAGTATCACTATCCCTTTAAATAGGCTTTTTGAACTCTTTTCAAATAAGTGCTTGGCACTTCAAGGGTTACATTAGTTAGACATTACCCTCTGGCGCAGTTGCTTTGATCTAGAATTTCTCCAAATTTATTTGTTCATTAATCTGTTTTGTTTTCGATTATTGGCAATACAAATATATAAACCCAATTTTACTTATTTTTTTTAAATTAGAAATATGCGTTAGGACTGTGTACAATGAGCTGTGTTTCTGTGATACAGTTGCCTACCTACAAAGCATTGTGCTGATTTGTGCCACGTCATGGGCTGGGCAGACTAAGAGGGCTTCTCGGGGGGGCTGGAAGCTTGTTGTCTGGGGGACAAATACAATCAAGTTGTCTATTTCTATTATCCTCCCAGCCCATGGTCCCAGCGCACCCCCTTGTGTTAATTTTAAAATTGGCGTTAATGTTGTGAAGTGAAAGCACCTCTGGGTTACAGCACGTATGGACTTATTGCCCAGAATCTATTTTCTGGGGAACTTAAAGGGTTAATATTTGAATTAGGGGTCAGCCCGGTCCGGAAAGTTCCCTGGTATGAGTAATGACATCATCACAGACGCAGGCTCCAGATTAATGAACCCATATATAAGCACGGCTCATGCACTGAGCTGGAGGATTCGGACGTTCCCTGCACTGCTGAATTCTTCATAATACTTTAACCCTTTCAATACCAGAGGGGAGGTGAACTTCTTCCAAAGTAGGAGTGATTCGCAGACATGAATAATGATCTTTTTGGGGCTCCCGTTAATCACCCCCTTTCTGCTTCAGGTTCCTGAGCTGCGCTGCCAGAGAGTCTGATTGAAGGAATCCATCACCTGTGCTGTGTGACGTGTATTAATATTCCTGGAACCGGTCTGCAGATCACAAGTCTGATAAAGCTCCTCTAGAGACCCACATCCATATGATTTATATATTACACCAGCGCCTGTTATTTATGGCTCCATTGTGCTGCAGGTGTACCCAGGGCGAGCTCATCTATCAGCACAATGTGTGCACGAGGTGTGTGTGTGTGTGTGTGTGTATATGTGTGTGCGTGCATATGTGTATGTATGTATGTGTTTTTCTTAGTGTTTATATGTAGGTTTGTGTATGTATACATGTGTTTGCATGTGTGTGTGTGTGCTTGTGTTTGTATGTTTATATGCATGTGTGTGTCTGCATGTGTACTTTTGTGTGTTTGTATGTCTGTGTATGTGTGTGTATATATGTACGGGTATGTGTGTATATGTGTGTATATGTAGGTATATGTATGTATGTGTCTGTATATATGCGTATTTATGTATGTGCCTGTGTGTGTGTATATGTGTGTGTATGTGTGTATGTATATATGTGTGTGTGTATGTGAGTGTGTGTGTGTATGTGAGTATGTGTGTGTATGTGTGTGTGTGTGTGTGTGTGTGTGTGTGTGTGTGTGTGTATGTTTGTGTGTGTATGTGTGTGTGTGTGTGTGTGTGTATGTGTGTATAAATGTGTTTGTATAAATGTGTATGTGTCACTGTTCATACAAATGAGATCTGGACAGGTACTGTTAGGTAACACAATTTTATTGAAAACAGACAATGAAATGGTAACAACAATATATATATACAGTATGAGCAACACACAACAGTGCAAGCAACACTTGCGGATAGGAGAATGCTTCAGTGTGATGCTGTACGTAGACCCCAGATAGGGAATGGTAGGCCACCGCAGGTCTGCATCTGCACAGACTAACGAAACACGGAGCGAGATATCTGAGCCTCAGGTCCGCACCTGAAGGTACCCCAAATGCTCGGAAGGCAACCAGGAATGAGTCTGCCAGAACCACAGGCCCGCACCACAATGGATATCAGACTAACGGAGGAAATACTGAGAATAGTCAGAGAGTGCCGCAGGTCGGCACCAGAATGGATAGTCAGACAAGCCAAGGGTCGATATGCAATGGGTAGTCAGCCAGAGCCGCAGGTCCGCACCAGAATGGTTATCAGACTATGCCAAGGTCATACACGGAGTGGATAGTCAGACAGAGCCACAGGTCAGCACCAGAATGGATATCAGACTAACGGAGGAAATACTGAGAATAGTCAGATAGAGCCGCAGGATGGCACCAGAATGGTTAATCAGACAAGCCAAGGGTCAGTATGCAACGGGTAGTCAGCCAGAGCCGCATGCCCGTACCAGAATGGTTATCAGACTATGCCAAGATCATACATGAAGTGGATAGTCAGACAGAGCCACAGGTCAGCAACAGAGTGGGTAGTCAGACAGACCAAGGGTCGTACATGGAGCAGGTAGTCAGCCAGAGCCGCAGGTCTGCACCAGAATGGTTAACAGACTATGCCAAGGTCATACACGGAGTGGATAGTCAGACAAAGCCACAGGTCAGCACCAGAACGGGTAGTCAGACAGGCCAAGGGTCATACATTGAGTAGGTAGTCAGCCAGAGCTGCAGGTCCGCACCAGAATGGGTAGTCAGACAGGCCAAGGGTCATACACGGAGTAGGTAGTCAGACAAGCCAGGTAATAAACAGGAACAAACGCTAGGAACTGCACTGGACACCAACGAAAGGGCAACTGAGCCCTGTGTCCAGGCATATAAATGCCTGCCCCCAGGAAGAGGAGGAGCCAGGAGTGGGTGACTGCCCCTTTAAATGGAGCACACGTCCATCTCCCTGGATGTGTGCCCATATGACGCTACGGGAAGCGGCTGGAGCCGCGAGACAGAATGCGGCTGAGCCGCCAAGAGGAATGATGCGGCCAGCTTGCTGCCAGCAGATGCGGCCGCTATGAAAGAGGTATGGCCTGCGGCGCTCGAGCGAGCCGCCGCCAACTGTAACAGTATTTGTGTGTATGTGTGTAAATATATGTGTGTGAGTAGATGTAAAATAACAAACAAAATTAATATCTTGTAATACCTTTTTTATTGGACTAACAGAATTATGGAGTGACAAGCTTCCAGGATAAACTCCCTTTCTCAAGTCTAAAGCATTAGTGAGCACAAGGACACAGAATTCACAGTTAATACAGTTAATACATTGAATTCAAAGCTGTGTTGTTTGCTGGAGTTAACACAGTGGGACTGCTGTGTGTGAGTACGCGTGTATAAGTGTTTGTATATTTGTGTATGTTCATGCGTGTGAGTGCATGTGTGTGTGCGTGTGCTTGTGTTGGGGCACTGTGTCAGGCCATGGACAAAATAAAACCAGCTGATTTATTACACACAAATATATTTTTTTCTTTCCTAAAAAGGCCTCTGCAGATCACCTACCTCCGTACCTGAGACTTTCATTTGTGTCAGTGACACATGCTCAGGGCACACCCACGCACAACATGTGACCCATTAAAGGGATAGTAATACTTTGTTTTATCTTTATTTTATTTTGTAGGCATTAAAAAAACATGAAGAACGATATAAGTCTTATCTCTCAAACCTTTATGGTTTATGAGATATTCACAAGCAAAGTTTCCCCTCCCGCCCCTTTTTCCTAGTGTAAGCCATCTCTTCTCAGATGTGGAATCCAGTCCATAGACCAGACAGATAACAGAAGGGGACAATCTTCTTCCTATGAGAACAATGAAAGCCCTGCCCCCCTTGACAAGTTTTTCAGGTTTTTCCATTATCTTAATTGAAGATTGTCCCTCTCTGCAGTCTACCTGGGCACCTCCCTTCTGATCTGGTTGAACAGGGGGGGGATACTTTGTTTGTGAATATCTCTTAAACCATAAAGGTTTGAGAGATAAGACTTATATAATTCTTCATGTTTTTTTAATGCCTACAAAATAAAATAAAGTTAAAACGAAGTATTACTATCCCTTTAAAGGGTCAGTAAAGAAGGACATATATATTATAGGGCCGTTCCTAATGAGGAGATCAGAGGGATTCTCTCTGCTGGGAGTTCCCATATTCACATGTTATTACAGAGCAAACTGTACCAACTGGCGTTCAGTAGGCAATTTGGTTTCATTGGGAGATCTTGAGTCTTAGACCAAAGCTCTCTGTAGCATGTGATATCAACAGTGCCATCTAGTGACCACAATAGAAAACAGCAGTTTAATAAAAAAAAAAAAAACACAAAACAACAACACACAGTGACAGATGTACTAAGAATAACTAGCATTCCAGGGGTTAAATCAGTTGGAAATTTGGAAAATTATTATCTGTCCCCTGTGGTGTAGTTGGTTGGCTCCAACCGTACTCCAGTTGTCAAATTCATCAGCCTCACCGTGTCTGATCTGTAATAAGTTTTGAAGTCCGTATCTCCCAGCCCTGTGTTGTAGTCAGCATTACATAAGATTTTTTATACGGAAACATTTCTGATTCTTTAACTCCTGAAGGACTGTGTTCTTTTTTTTTTTTTTTTTTTTTTTTTATCTTTTTTGACTGTGGCAGATGTCAGGTTCTAGTATGCTTCAGTTAAACACGGTTTTACTGTTTATTATGAAGTGTTCCCATGAAAGAAACTTGTTTTTTTGCGGGGGATTGCGCAATGCTTTGCGTACCCCTCAGGCAATCAAAGGGTTAAAGTAAGGTTCATTTTGTTATATTAAAAATTATGTCCTTTGAGAGCGCACTCAGTATCATTTCTACATGCCCATTAAAGGGATAGTAATACTTAAAATGTAAAAAAAAATATGTTGTAGAGTTTATCCCCCTGAGTAAAACAAGAGTACTTCTACTGCTGAAATGTATTTTATTCAAAAGTTATTAATTTTCAAAGTTGAATTTTTTAGGTGCAATATCACAGTGGCCTGAAATTGTACAGTGGCGCTGTTGCTACACCATCCTATGGAGATTTATGGTCCCGGGACCAGAGCTGTCCACAGGATCGTGTAGCAACAGCGCCACGTACAATTTCAGGCCACTGTGATATTGCACCTAAAAAATTCAACTTTGAAAATGAATAACTTTTGAATAAAACACCTCTCAGCAGTGGGAGTACTCTTGTTTTACTCAGGGGGATAAACCCTACAACATATATTTTTTTACATTTTAAGTATTACTATCCCTTTAATTGCATGGGGTAATAAGGACCCCGAATAAATCCTAAATATAATAAATTAAGAAAAATGGAACAGATATAACTCCTTATTTTTTTAGACAGAAAAGAGAAAAACACAGAAAAAGAGACTAAAACGAAGACAAGGAAGAGACCAAGGTGACAATAGAGGAGCATATAGATGAGGTTTCTGGGGACAATTTGGTTGTCAATTTGACTGATTTCAGGCTTCAACACGACCATGTCTCTTTGTTGAGAAACGGGTTATCTTTGTCTCTTGGTCACACGGGCAGTAGGTTTGAGGTCATCAAGGACGTTCACTTTTTTCCAGAAAAGTCTTGTTACAGAAATGATATGAGGAAAGGAATACAAGTTAAAAGGGATAGTAATACTTTGTTTTATCTTTATTTTATTTTGTAGGCATTAAAAAAACATGAAGAATGATATAAGTCTTATCTCTCAAACCTTTATGGTTTGAGAGATATTCACAAGCAAAGTTTCCCCTCCCGCCCCTTTTACCTAGTGTAAGCCATCTCTTCTCAGATGTGGAATGCAGTCCATAGACCAGACAGATAACAGAAGGGGACAATCTTCTTCCTATGAGAACAATGAAAGCCCTTCCCCCCTTGACAAGTTTTTCAGGTTTTTCCCTTATCTTAATTGAAGATTGTCCCTCTCTGCAGTCTACCTGGGCACCTCCCTTCTGATCTGGCTGAGCAGTGTTACATCAGTAAAAGGGGTGGGAGGGGGATACTTTGTAATTGAATTACTCTTGAACTATAACTCTGACAGAATTGAAATAACACTCTCCAAAGTCCAAATACTATGATGATTAATTAGAGCTGCTTTTATTATGAAACATTACTATCCATTTGAGTTGATTCTTAGTAAGTGCACTGATTTTAAGTGTATATTAACAAGAAATGCACCTGCTCTCAGATCGTTTTTTTTTTTTCTCTATACATACGTAAAGACTTTCACTGATGCAGTTTTAAAGGATGTGGGTGAAATTGATCCAAATATGATGGAGAGAGACAATCTCGCTAAGGGTGAGTGACAAGCTCTAAGACAATTTCAGGCACATCCAGAGATTATCACAAAACCCTCTGATAAAGGGGTAATGTGGTTCTGTTAACAGGGTGAGACTGCTCATCAACTCAACATGAAGGAGTGTTGTAAGAGATTAAGTCTTGATTTGACATTAGAGATTCAATTAAAACTGAGAAATAAATTGGAAACTGCACTGGAGAATAACTTGATAACAAGACAAGAATTTAACTATGTGGTTGTGGAGAATCCTAGTACCCCTACAATATATATTCCTTTTAAGATCCATAAATCAATGTTGGCTCATCCGGTGGTTTTAGGCATTGATGGAGTTACTGAAAAGTCGATATGTAGACCATAGTTTGAAACCATTTTTGTTGACGCTTCCTACATATGTACAGGATACGGGAGCTATAATTCATCGCCTTGTGGGTTTGCATGTGGGCAAGGAATCTTACCTAGTAACTCTGGATTGTCACGGTTTGCAAGCAAAGACAGGAGTCCGACAGTAAAGTAAAATTGACCTTTATTAAAATAAGGGTACAATAAATATAGTAATACTCAGGATGTAGCAGAAGGTAACCAAAGAGTCAGGGACTCTATCAGAAATAGGAGTATGTCTCCAGATTTCCAGACTGCAGAGACTAGACCGAAGCCAATGATAGTCTCATTCGCCAGTGAGGAGAAGTAGGTCTGAAAGGTCTCTCCTGAGGATGGTAATCGGGAAGACGACTGGTTCACGCCTGCAGCCAGCAAGGGGAACGCCGTCTCCTGATGGAAAGGCAACAAGAGAGACTACTAACTCACGCCTGGAGTCAGTAAGGTCAGGGTCTGCCAGAGCCACAGGTCTGCACCAGATAGGATGTCCACTAAACAGGAGGTAGCATAAAATGTAGCTGGACAGAGCCTCAGGTCAGCACCAGGTTGGATAGTCAGACAAGCCTAGGTCATACACGGAGCAGGTAGTCAGCCAGAGTCACAGGTCTGCACCAGATTGGGTGTCCACTACAAGGGGTAACACAAGAGAGTAGTCAGACAGAGCCACAGGTCAGCACCAGGGTGGATGGTCACACAAGCCAGGGTCATACACTAAGATCAGGAGCAAAGAAACTGAACTGCAATGAACACCAACGTAAGGGTAACTGGATGGAAATCCAGTTCCCTTTAAATACAAGACGCCAGGAGCTGGATCAGATCCCAACGATAAAAAGGTGGCCTGCGTCAAACACGCCCACTCATGCCCGTAATTGACGCATCTCGTGGAGATGCGTCATAAGCCTGAACCACCGCTGCATCAAGTGGAACCTCCGTCCGGTACTGACGCCAAGCGTGCCCAGACCCGGTCCCGGAAGCCAAGTGTGGGATGACGCAGAAGCGTCATTTACAGCGATACAACTCCAGCGCCAGCTGAAGCGGAGGTGCTGGATATAGGTAAGCCGTGACATGGATGTGGAGTCCTTTTACACATCCATCCCTCATGAAGGTGGATTAATGTGTGGATATTTTGAAAACTAGAGGTTTGAGTATTATGAACAGAATATATTCATCTTAGATCTCCTGCATTTTGTGTTGGAAAATTATTTCTTTTTTGTTTACAAAAGCAAGGAGAGGCAATGGTGGCCACTTGTATATCATCACCTTCGCTGGTGGGTGCAGCATGTGGTTTTGGTTTTGCTTTGGTTTGGGGAATATGTGGCCATCTGGTTACGCTTTATAGATGATATTCTTTTGGTTTGGAGTGGAAATTAGACAGAATGTCAAGAGTTCATTTATGAATTAGACTCGAATTAGCTGAACATATATTTGCTTATGAATTGGATTTTCTTGATATTAAGATTTTCAAAGATGGTGAGGAACTAAATAATGTGTGAATATGTCCCAGAATGCTAATGCACAACACCTCCATGTCTAACCTGACACTTGGCTCAGTCTATCCCTGGGAGCAGTAAACCAGCAGCATGTTGCTGAAAATCCAGCCAGGAAGTAAATGCTACATAGGAAGCACCAGCAAAATGCAAGTTTCATATGCAAGAACTTAAAGGGATAGTAATGGTTAATTTTAAGTTGATTTAATATTGTAGACATTAAAAAAAGGTTAACATCTATGTAAGTCTTATCTCTCAAATCTTTATGGTTTGAGAGATATAACTTGCTAAAGTTACCTTTTCCTGGCTGTTTTACTGAAGTCTGCCATCTAGCTGACAGCTGCAGATTGCAGACATTTGACCAGACAGAGGCTCTTCAGCAGAGCTGAAATCACGCTATTTAGAAATAAATACTTCATTGGAACAGTCTACAAAGTGTGCTTGCAAACCAGGCACACTTTGTAGACCGTTCTAAATGAAGTATTTGTCTTTAGATATCGTTATATCGGCGCTGCTGAAGAGCCACATCTGGTCAAGCGACCAGAATCTGCTTCTGACAGCTTTACAGCTCGTCAAGCAGAAAGGGGAGGGACCAGAGAACTTTATTTTCCTATATCTCTCAAACCATAACGGTTTGAGAGATACAAATAAGTGCAAGCACTCTCTTTTAATTGTATATACCATATAGTTAATACTTTTTTTCCTGACATTACTATCCCTTTAAGAATTACATCAATGGAAAAATAGGTTTAGCAATCCAAAAACCACACACTGCAACATATTTTACATTTTAACACTATAAATGATCTTTAAGGATACATCCTACTGCCTCATCTTTTCTCTACAAGAATGCAAAACACACATTCGTGAATGAACTCCGATGGTTCAGTGATTTCTATTTTACTTTATTGAATACCAGAGTATCCTGGGGTAACATTGTATGGATAAATAGATTACTCTGGACCTGTCCCCCACACTTTTGTTACATTTAAAATGATGTAAAATCTTTCTATATGCTGTGCTAGCCATTTGTTTGTAATATAAATGGTTTTCAACACATTTAAAGGAATAGTAATACTTAAAATGTAAAAAAAAATATGCTGTAGGCTTTAAAACAAGGATACTCCCACTGCTGAAAGGTGTTTTAGTCAAAAGTTATTATAGCTCAAAGTTGAAATTTTTAGGTGCAGTATCACGGTGGTCTGAAATTGTACAGTGGCGCTGTTGCTACACCATCCTATGGAGATCTATGGTCCCGGGACCAGAACTGTCCATAGGATGGTGTAGCAACAGCTCCACTGTACAATTTCAGGCCACTGTGATATTGCACCTAAAAATTTCAACTTTGAGCTCTAATAACTTTTGAATAAAGCACATTTCAGCAGTGGGAGTACCTTTGTTTTACTCAG
Source organism: Rhinophrynus dorsalis (assembly GCA_037306005.1). Taxonomy (NCBI): domain Eukaryota; kingdom Metazoa; phylum Chordata; class Amphibia; order Anura; family Rhinophrynidae; genus Rhinophrynus; species Rhinophrynus dorsalis. The sequence goes on from CM074725.1 coordinate 253,672,426, forward strand.
AGGAATAAAGCCTACAACAGAATTTTTTACATTTTAAGTATTACTATCCCTTTAACCTTTATTTGTTGGTGGCACTTTATGCTAATTAGTGTCTGTGCTGGAACAATATTACCACAAACTGTGATTATCTAGACAGAGCCCACATACTGGGGATGTGACTAATAGCACAGTGAGGGAGTCTAGAACACAATTAATTAGCATACAGTGCCAGACTGTTGCACCAACACAAGCATAAGATCTCAAAAAACAATTGGGGAAAAAATGGTCGAAGGTATGAGCAAAGCCAAAAGCCATCATAAGGGTCCAGGCTTCTTCTCATGTGCCTGGGGTGGAGGCCTGGCAGTACAAAGGAATGGATCTCCATATCTGTCTCAGGAAAGCAGAGGGCAGGTGAGGCAGGTTTGGTGTATAATAGCGGAGGGGTTTAGTGTATAAAAGGTGGCATTAGGGATTGGTGGGGCCAGATTTCTTACCTGAGTGTGGCTTGTTGTTTTCCCCACCTACCCTAAACCATGTTCTCTTTTTCTCCTCAGTCCTCAGTCCCTAGCTTCTGCAGCTGGGCCACCATCAGCTACAGAAGAGGTCACAAATAGAACTGAACTCAGCCTGAACTCAGGGTTTAGTGACCACCTAAGGCTAGCAATGTGACACTCCTAGGACCATCCAGTTCAGTTTAGCCACAACGGTTATGGTGCAGAAGATCAGGACAACCTAAAAGCAAGCTAAAATTCACATGAGCACTGAGTTGAAGAGGAGGCATAACAGACTGTTGTAGCTGTGGCAGATCGACAGTGTCCAAATTTCCTCCCCATTATGTAGTGGTAGCCACCACTGGGGTTCATGTTATGCATTTCACTGCAAAGGTGCCTGGACGTTCCTTACACCCTTGTCCCTCCGATGGTCGGCATTGGGCATTGCCAAAGCCCCAAGGCTGCAGGTACGGGTCCGGAGAACTACATTAAAGGTTGGGGAAGGTTTCCCAGTTGATCTCTAAATAGGACAAATCCATTTAATAGAAGCTGTGACCTCCTTAATTTGCTACCTGCATAGTAGTCTATGTATTTATTGTGGTGTATATTGTGTTTTACTTGCAGGGCATGGGGAGAAGGGGGTGGTTAATAAAGAGAAGAGTCAAGTATGTTGGGTCCTTATGGTTATGACAACTTATAGACGGATTGCAATTCTCTGTAAAACAAAATAAACTTGTCCTAGAGAGATAAGTCCACTTTAAGAGACAGATTTTTATTAATTTGTCAAGAGCCACCTTGTTACTTTGTGAAATATGTGATTATATTAACATAGTAACATAACATAGTAACACAGTAATTTAGGTTGAAAAAAGACTTGTGTCCATCCAGTTCAACCCTTTTCCTATTCCTGTTTACCATTGTTGATCCAAAAGAAGGCAAATAACCCTCTCAATACAGCAATTTCAAATTCTGCCTTGAATGGGGGAAAATTCCTTCTTGATTCCAAATGGCAATCAGATTTCTCCCTGGATCAACAAGCCCCAACTAAATATTAATCCCAATACTAACGTGCATAGCCCTCTATGTTATGCTCTTTTAAATAAGTATCCAGGCCCTTTTTAAAGACATCTGATGTATATTGATTTATTGCAGGCTTAAATGGAAAGTAAGACCTGCAAAATCAATGACTGTTTTACTTTAAATTCTGCCTTATGAAAAGGTGACTCAATGCCGTATGTTCAAAAGAAATATGGGGGAGTTCTGGGGCAAACCATTTTCACTACAGGGGGAGAATAAAATATTCCCATTGATTTGAGCCCCTTTTCTGATGGTCGATTGGTTGTTAAGCTGATTCGGATATGCCATAGGCTATTTACGATTTAAAAGTGGGACTTGTCTATGATTTTGGCTTTTTTTTTCATCATGAGTAAGTAACATGCTGGTGCGAAATGCGTTGGTCTGGTTTATCATCTTGCTCTGATATTGTCCAATCCGCTAGTGTCTCCTCATGCCCTCCTATGTCACACCACTCATGCATGAATGGATTTCTCTATTTTTTTATGGATACAATATGGATTCTTTCTGTGACACATTTAATTCCCATTTATTTAATGTAACGTACTACTGTTGTAAAGCGCAGTGTACACTGTGTGGCGCCATATAAATAATGATATCCTATATTATAATTCACTAAGGATGTTTGTCAGAAGCCGCCATGAGCCGTAGAGATGGCTGCGTGTGCAGCAGTCATGCACAGTACTGACTGCCCGCACCGAGGCTGATAAAGAGCGGGGAGCTCCGAATTCAGACCGGTACACGGGCTTTAAAACTAGTACATATATAAAAGGATTATTGCTTTTAATCTTTACATTTCACCTGCTTATTTAAGCTGTGCCAGTCTTTGGTGCGAATATACCTCTCATTTGATGTTCTGGGAGGAATAAAGGGCGTCTCCTTTTTGCACATAGACTGAACTGCATTTTGTGTATATGAGACGAGTCGATACTCAAATTTTTATAGGCATAGTAACACTTATTATGTAAAAAATATATATATTGTATGGTTTTTCCACCTTAGTAAAACAAGGGTATGCCCAGTGTTGGGTGGTGTTTTATTCAAAAGTTATTGCAGTTTAAACTTGATTTTTTAGGTACAGGATCTCAGTGGTTTGAAATGTTAAGTGGTGTTATTGCTTCACCATCCTATGTACAGTTCTGGTCAGCTGACCATAAATCTCCATAGGATTGTGTAACGATAGCGCCACCATAAATTGTCAGGTCATTGAGATACTGTGCATAACAAAATCAAGTGTAAACTGCAATAACTTTTGAATAAAGCACCTCTTAACAGTATGAGTGCCCTTGTTTTACTCAGGAGAATAAACCCTATAATATACATTTTTTAATAGAACCTGCCTGTTCTGCTTACAAGATATGTGTTTCCATAGTGTTTATTCAATTAAGTTTCTTAAACATTTTTTACTTGCTGCAGACAAGAGGATGGCACTGACGCAATTCATGTCATAAAGGGGGTGGGATTTATTGAGTGGGCAGGGCTTAGGCATTTTTGTATCATGATGTGGGGGTGGGGTGGGAAGTGGGCAGAACAGTGTGAGGAGGAGGAGAAGTGGGCGATAAGTGGGAGGAGCAGGGTGGGAATGAGAAGAAGTGGGGGGAACATGGGATGGAGAAGAAATCGGTGGGTAGTGGGAGAAACAGTGTGGGAAGGAGAAGAAGTGGTGAAAAGTGGGAGGGACGGGGTGGAAAGGAGGAGAAGTGGCAGAAAGTGGGTGGAACAGGATGGAAAGGAGGAGAAGTGAAAGAGAAGTAGGAGGAACAGGATGGAAAGGAGGAGAAGTGAAAGAGAAGTAGGAGGAACAGGATGGAAAGGAGGAGAAGTGAAAGAGAAGTAGGAGGAACAGGATGGAAAGGAGGAGAAGTGAAAGAGAAGTAGGAGGAACAGGGTGGGAGGGAGGAGAAGTGGGAGGAACAGGTTGGGAAGAAGAAGAAATAGAAACAGAGACGTAGGAGAAACAGGGTGGGGAGGATAAGTGGGTGGGAAGTGGGATGAACAGGGTGGGAAGGAGGAGAAGTGCGCCAGAAGTGGAAGGAGCAGGGTGAGAAGGAGGAGAAGTGGGAGGGAAGTGGGAAGAACAGGGTGGGAAGGAAAACAAGTGGAAGGAACAGGATGGGAAGGAGAAGAAGTACGAGGGAAGTGGGAGGAAAAGGGTAGGAAGGACGAGAAGTGGGTGGGAAGAGGGAAGATCAGGGTAGGAGAGAGGATAAGTGGGTGGGAAGTGGGAGGAACAGGGTGGGATGGAGAAGTGCTCCAGAAGTGGAAGGAGCAGGATGAGAAGGAGGAGAAGTGGGTGGGAAGTGGGAGGAACAGGGTGGGAAGGCGGAGAAGTGGGAGAAACAGGGTGGGAAGGAGGAGAAGTGGGAGGAACAGGGTGGGAAGGACGAGAAGTGGGTGGGAAGAAGGAAGATCAGGGTAGGAGAGAGGAGAAGTGGGTGGGAAGTGGGAGGAACAGGGTGGGAAGGAGAAGAAGTATAAGGGAAGTGGGAGGAACAGGGTGGGAGAGAGGAGAAGTGGTGGGAAGAGGGAAGATCAGGGTAGGAGAGGGGAGAAGTGGGTGGGAAGTGGGAGGAACAGGGTGGGAAGGAGGAGAAGTGGTGGGAAGAGGGAGGAACAGGGTGGGAAGGAGGAGAAGTGGTGGGAAGAGGGAAGATCAGGGTAGGAGAGAGGAGAAGTGGGTGGGAAGTGGGAGGAACAGGGTGGGAGAGAGGAGAAGAGGGTGGGAAGAGGGAAGATCAGGGTAGGAGAGAGGAGAAGTGAGTGGGCAGTGTGAGGAACAGGGCGGGAAGGAGGAGAAGTGGGTGGGAAGTGGGAGGAACAGGGTGGGAGAAAGGAGAAACTCACCACCGCTGGAGAATCAGCCTCTGTCCTCGGAGACCTGGAAATTCAATCTGAACACTGGAGTCTCCGGGTCAGATCCGGAGGTATTTTGAAAGGTGTCTCAGATGTGAGGGGTTAAAAGCCCCAATTAAACAGATAGGGATTCATATTTGTCCTCTCTAGTGCAGATGGTCTTCTCCAGAATTGCTCCAGTCCTACGTAGTGCATCAGCCTCAGTGTTTCTGTATTTATGGGACATGGACGTTCCATTTGTCCTCATGTGACACCAGACTGCGCTCCTCCACTTGTCCTGATCACATCCCAACGTGTCCTGGTTCCTGAGATGCAGACGATGTCACTTGGTCAGATCTATGACAGTTTTATACCCTGTTCATGTTGTACGTCACAATCCTGACAGCCACATGCTCTTGATTCCTGACAGTTTTCTGCTGTAATGAGTATCAGATGCTGCACGTACACGTTTCTGATCCGTATAACAACACCGGGAACCTTACCGGCCCTCTCACAACTCTGCTGGAGGATTGGGGAATGGATTTAAAGGAAAATCATATCCGTTAGGACATCTATCACCTCAAACATATTTCTTGAATTTGAAAGAGCTTTCAACTGTATCTACTTAATGTATAAAACCAGCTTTTCAGTTATGTAGATGTATAGATGATGGTAATTAAAGTGATAGTAATGTCCAAAAAAGTATTTTGCATATAGAAGAGTTTAAAAAGCTGAGCTATATGCAAAAAACGTACCTCTCAAACTGCTATGGTTTAAGAGATACGGGCGTTTAAAGTTTGATCTCTCCTACTGACAGCTGTAAAGCTGTCAGCAGGAGATTCATGTCGGTCAACACGGTGGCGCTTGAGAAGTGCCGGGATCTCCTTACTTACAAGGAATCCCTTCATTGGAATGGTCTAAAACGTGTGCCTGGTGTTCAAGCATACGTTTTAGACCATTCCTTGTAAGTAACGAGATCTCGGCACTTCTCAAGCACCACCGTGTTGACCGGCATGAATCTCCTGCTGGCAGCTTTACAGCTGTCAGTAGGAGACAGCGAACTTTAAACGCCCGTATCTCTTAAACCATAGCAGTTTGAGAGATACGTTTTTTGCATATAGCTCAGCTTTTTAAGCTCTTCTAAATGCAAAAAAACTTTTGTTTGGACATTACTAACACTTTAAGGCACTTCCTTTCTTATCCTTATATTACCTCCTATAGTCACTGACACTTAACCCATTCAGTGCTAGGGATCGTGGGCAATATATTGCGGAGCAGTGTCAGTGAGTGAAGAGGCAACGTAGGATACAGAAGCTCCTCTACCCTCAATCCGGTTTGCTTAGCCACGCTACAAGGAAGTGCTCAGCAGGAGGAAGCTCTGTGCAGTGAGCTCCCCTCCTGCCGGTCACCCAGCGCCTGTGTCCCCCGGGCTGGTGCACCAAGTGTCTGGTGGGGATTTCTACATTATCTGTCCCCCCGCATGATTTCCTGGAGTGGATGCGTCCCCACCCCATCCCCCCCCGGTTACTACGCCCCTGTGGGTGGGAGATGGAAGGAGAATTTGGGACGTGGGTAAGACCAGCAGAGCTGTGCCGAAGTAATCTTGTGCCGCAGAAAACGGAAGTGGTTACATCAACGGGAAATTTAATATGTGATATCTCTTAAGGCATGAATTTTTTTTTACAAAAAAAAATCACCAATCTGTGCTTCATTGTGGTAGACATAAGATAGATTGTCTTGGCAGTGAAAGTTCCTGATTAAAGTGGATCTGTCTGTGATTTTATTACTTGCGTGATAATTAAAATATTGATACTGTGCTTTTAAATGGTGTCTCTTTGCTCTTTTTTTTATAGATATTTGGATTACTGTTATAATACGTATATATTATATATATACTAATTACTGAAGAAGCAGTGTTTTATCGCTGCGAAACACATTTTATAGTGGGTTGTTTTAATTTGTGGCACTTTTATATTTGTAACAAGTTGTTGCCAAATAAATTGAAATTTTGTTGCTATCTGCTGGAGCGGCTTCATATTTTCTACATAAGTATTAACAGCGGAGTATATTGGAGTTGGATGGGAGAACCTTCAGAGATCCAGGACTGACAGTGTACCGAGCAGGGGCGGTAAGGTACCCTTGCATGCTTGAATTAGCTGTGCTTGCACGTATGTGCTCGTACAGCCATTTTTAAATGTGAGTGCAATTTTCTCCTGTATTTATCTGTACATTGCCTGCTGGATTTAAGGGACAGCCGAAAAAATCCCTGAGCCTTATAGCTGATTAACACATAAGTGTATTTCCAGCACGTCAGTTTGTGAGTACCATTTTTTAAGGTGGTGGTGAGGTGTCCATTTATTTTGAGGATATTGCACCAGGAAGCGCCTCCTGTTTCTTCATGTCATTTCTGTACAATACCCCAGATCTGATTGATTGAGTGCCACTACACAGGAACGAGCGCGACTTGAGTATAGTAGTTGTGTGTGGTAACATTGGCCCAGCATATAGAATTATTAGCATAATGTACCAGACTGTGCCACCATCAAACACCCCAAATAAAGTTTCCCCCAAGAATTACCCATCTAGAAATTAGCTGAACAATAGTAGTATTTGCCAGAATAATCATCATGTTATAGAGAAATCCTACTGCTTCCGAGACTGACAGCCAGGCAACAGCACTTTAGAGGAATCTGCGCGCCTGCGCCGTCAGTCCCTTCTGATACCTTAAAGGAGCAGTAAACTTTTTTTATGAAAACACATATTTTATAGATCATTTCCTGCTGAATAAAACAAGAGCACTGCCATCGCTGTCAGATGTTTTATTCAAAATTTATAGCAGTTCAAATAATCAGGAAGTGAATTTACTGTGTTTACTTCCTGATAGTTCTAACTGACAGGAAGTGAATTTACTGTGTTTACTTCCTGATAGTTCTGACAGGAAGTGAATTTACTGTGTTTACTTCCTGATTGTTCTAACTGACAGGAAGGGAATTTACTGTGTGATTACTTCCTGATAGTTCTAATTGACAGGAAGTGAATTTACTGTGTTTACTTCCTGATAGTTCTAACTGACAGAAAGTGAATTTACTGTGTTTACTTCCTGATAGTTCTGACAGGAAGTGAATTTACTGTGTTTACTTCCTGATAGTTCTAACTGACAGGAAGTGAATTTACTGTGCTTACTTCCTGTTAGTGCTAACTGACAGGAAGTGAATTTACTGTGTTTACTTCCTGGTAGTTCTAACTGACAGGAAGTTACTCAGCAGTTATATAGGATACAGATGGTATCCTATATAATAAAACGCTAGAAAGTTTGTCTGATGCAGTCATGTTCAGTAGAGACTGCACGAACGCACAGAATGCTGGGAGGTGTAGGAATGCTGGGAGCACGGAATGCTGGGAGGTGTAGGAATACTGGGAGCATGGAATGCTGGGAGCAAAGAATGCTGGGAGCATGGAATGCTGGGAACATGGAATGCTGGGAGGTGTAGGAATGCTGGGAGCATGGAATGCTGGGAGGTGTAGGAATACTGGGAGCACGGAATGCTGGGAGCAAAGAATGCTGGGAGCACGGAATGCTGGGAACATGGAATGCTGGGAGGTGTAGGAATGCTGGGAGCACGGAATGCTGGGAGCACAGAATGCTGGGAGGTGTAGGAATGCTGGGAACACAGAATGCTGGGAGGTGTAGGAATGCTGGGAGGTGTAGGAATGCTGGGAACGCAGAATGCTGGGAGCACAGAATGCTGGAAGGTGTAGGAATGCTGGGAACATGGAATGCTGGGAGCATGGAATGCTGGGAGGTGTAGGAATGCTGGGAGCATGGAATGCTGGGAGAACAGAATGCTGGGAGGTGTAGGAATGCTGGGAGCATGGAATGCTGGGAGGTGTAGGAATGCTGGGAGCATTCTGTGTGTTCTGGCAGTCTCTACTGCGCATGACTGCATCGCACTGGCAGAGCAGGACCGGCCTCTTAACCGTTTGAGTGCCAGTGGGGTACGCAATGCATTGCTTAACAATGCGTTGTGTACCTCTCTGGCACTCAAAAGGGATAACATCACCCGGACCTTGGCCCCTGTACACAGGCTTTTACACTAGTCATACCATGAAAGCAGTTTGCAATTCTTTAAAATGAAATACAATTCTCTTAGGGTTTCAGTTGAATTGCATCCACAATTTTATGTTTTTACTTCATGACTATGGCCCTCTGAGCCAAATAATTTGCATAGCTCTCTGGCACACAAGGGGTTACCTGGTCTGATTTCGGACTCCACTCCCCCCGGCCACATCGCTTTATGAACCCAGTGTGAGATTTCGCCGGGCTACAAGCGCTGACTCTGCAGAACAGCCTGGCATTTGCTCAGCACATTTGGAGAAGCTAAGTGGAATTACAGCGATTATAATACATTTTACATACAAATTGGGAACAAACTTTCCTTTTAGCGCTCTCCCCTCCATGACTTTCCTTTTCTGCTTCTGTGACTTTCCTCCAAGCTGCGTTTTAATGTCGCCTTGGAAAGGTCACGCGGATACAGAAAATTCAATCAACAAAAAATGGATTGATGGGGGCTCAATTAATTTGACTCAGTTGCGGATGGTTGAAAGCTGGAATCAGCGCAGGAACAGTCAGAACTTAATGCCACAGACCTATTAAGTGACTCGGAAAGGAAAAGTTGTTTTTATTTTTCTGAAGGATAAAATTACAATTTCTTTTTTAAATATAAAAAAATTCCATCACTAAGAAATAGAATTTAACCTAACCTGCACAATGTGATTTTATTTAAAGCAATCTATCAAACTCATATCTATCTATCTATCTATCTATCTATCTATCTATCTATCTATCTATCTCTCTCTCTCTCTCTCTCTCTCTCTCTATCTATCTCATATCTATTTTTCTATCTATCTCATTTCTATATCTGTCTGTCTATCTATCTATCTATCTATCTATCTATCTATCTCATATTGATCTCATATCTATCTATCTATCTATCTATCTATCTATCTATCTATCTATCTATCTCATACTGATCTCATATCTATCTATCTATCTATCTATCTATCTATCTATCTATCTATCTCATATCTATCTATCTCATATCTATTTATCTGTCTATCTCATTTCTATATCTATCTATCTATCTATCTATCTATCTATCTATCTATCTATCTATCTATCTATCTCTCTCTCTCTCTCTCATATTGATCTCATATCTATCTATCTCATTTCTATATCTATCTATCTATCTATCTATCTATCTATCTATCTATCTATCTAGGTACCTCATATCTATCTATCTTTCAATGTATCTCATATCTATCTATCTATCTATCTATCTATCTATCTATCTATCTATCTATCTCCTATTGATCTCATATATATCTATCTCATACCTAACTCATATCTATCTGTCTGTGTGTCTGTCTGTCTATCTATCTATCTATCTATCTATCTATCTATCTATCTATCTATATCATATCTACAGTATCTATCTATCTATCTATCTATCTATCTATCTATCTATCTATCTATCTATCTATCTATCTCCTATTGATCTCATATATATCTATCTCATATCACTCTCATATCTATCTATTTATCTATCTAACTCATATCTATCTGTCTATCTATCTATCTTTCTATCTCATATCTATCTATCTATCTATCTATCTATCTATCTATCTATCTATCTAATATCTATCTATATCATATCTGTCTATCTATCTATCTATCTATCTATCTATCTATCTATCTATCTATCTCTCTATCTATCTATCTATCTTTCAATGTATCTCATATCTATCTATCTTTCAATGTATCTCATGTCTGTCTATCTGCCTGTCTGTCTGTCTGTCTATCTATCTATCTATCTATCTATCTATCTATCTATCGGTCTCAACCAAGGCATAAAATCCCAATGGCCACTATGAATCAGTTTGGCAAGATTATTTCATCAAAATTCATCTTTAATCAGTGCTCAATATCATGTCCATGGAGACAGATATCATTATTGACACAGAAGTAAACCCTCCACCACTGAATTATTCTTAAGAAGGAAGTGCTCAGTGGAATGTGATTGGGGCTCAAAGAGTTAAAAGCCCTTTTTTTTGTTGTTGTCCCTGCACTAACCTGGTGCAGTTCTACGTGCGTGAGTAGTCTGACACTTTTGCAGTTCTGAGACTTTGAAATATAAGGTCTCTGTATTAACTCCAAAATATGACATTTATAGGAGAGGAAAAGTCTGCTCTGTGGGTGATTTATAAAAAGTTTTTAGACTGAAAAACCCAAATAACATCAAACTTCACAAAGAAAAACATAACTTTGCTTTGAGCATAATTTCTCAGATAAATCACAGACGCTCGGTGCCCTAGATTTGCCATCTGAACACTTTGATAAACAGTCAATTTTTTTATTCTTTCTCTTGGGCTGTGGCTGAAAAGGAGATAAAAATAGGAGGGGGGTGGATGGGACGTAGGAGCGGGGAAAGAGTCAGTCTGCTCCTGTCCTGTTAACCTCTTGGTTGGGTGAGTATTACAGACTATTCTAGGCTACCAAATTGAGTTTTAAGCAAATCCAGTTCAAATTTCTGTCGATTCCCTTCAATTAATCAGATGTAATCGCTCATTTGGTGCATGTAGAAGTCAAAGAACATCTTGAAAAAGGTGTAATAAAACAGGTATCTTTAAGTTCACCAGGTTTTCTAAAGCAATATATTTATAACCCGGAAGAAGGCGTCAGGGCTCAGACCTGTGATAAACCTCCGGAACCCGAACAATTTTGTCCTGTACAGATACTTCAAAATGGAGGTAATCCATTATCTCAGGGATTTCTTACTTCCATCTGACAGCATGGTAAAACTAGATTTAAAAGATGCTTATCTAACTATTCCTATGTCCCCTCTATCTCAACAATTCCTGTGGAAAGGATGATCATTTATCTAGATGACATGATGATCATGTCACAGGAATTGGATATGATCATAACCCACGCCGAGCCGATGATTCAACTCATGACAGACGTGAGTTTCTTGATAAACTGGGAAAACCCGTAACTGCTTCCATCCAGGACAATAGAATTCTTGGGTTTTGTCATAGTCTCAGAGAAGGCTTCCCTTAGTCTACCCAAAATGAAAATCAAATTGATTCATTAGGAGATACAGAGTATTCTGCAGCAGGATCGCATTTCATTGTGAATACTGGCACGGATAGTAGGTTTGGGATCAGCCTTGATTCAGGCGATATTCCTGGCACATCTTCATTATCGAGCGCTGGGAAGATGGAAGGCTCATCTTCGCAGAGGTCTCGGTTACACAAATTCATCAGACGCAAGAGAAGAATTAATTTGGTGGCTAAAGCATTTAGGCTGGGGCGCAAGACAAGGGGGTGTTACAACAAGAGAGAAGTGGTCTCCTCCGGAAGCAGACCTTCACATCTACTGCTTGGAACTTTCAGTAGGCTCTTTTGCATTGCAGAGTCTAGCGAAAGACAAAGTGAATTGTTGCAAGATGGACAGTGTATCTGCGGTAAGGTATATTAAAGGGATAGTAATACTTCATTTTAATTTCATTTTATTTTGTAGGCATTAAAAAAATATGAAGAATGATATAAGACTTATCTCTCAAACCTTTATGGTTTGAGAGATATTCACAAGCAAAGTTTCCCCTCCCGCCCCTTTTACCTAGTGTAAGCCATCTCTTCTCAGATGTGGAATGCAGTCCATAGACCAGACAGGTAACACCAGGGGACAATCTTCTTCCTATGAGAGCAATGAAATCCCTGGCCCCCTTGACAAGTTTTTCGGGTTTTTTCCTTGTCTTAATTGAAGATTGTCCCTCTCTGCAGTCTACCTGGGCACCTCCCTTCTGATCTGGCTGAGCAGTGTTACATCAGTAAAAGGGGTGGGAGGGGGATACTTTATCATTGAATTACTCTTGTACTATAACTCTGACAGAATTGAAATAACACTCTCCAAAGTCCAAACACTATGATGATTAATTAGAGCTGCTTTTATTATGAAACATTACTATCCCTTTAATCAAAACAATTGGTGGGATTGGAAAAATAATTTTGGCATTTTTGCCTAGACAGAAATATCTCTATCCAAGCGGAATATTTAACGGGTTTGTCCAAAGATGTGACCGATTGGAATTCCAGTTACCTATCGGACCACAGCAATTGGATGTTACACAGAGAGATTTTCTCCAAAATATTGTAAATAGGGGTTCATTGCACACACACCTCTTTGCTTACCTGCTGAATCGACAACAGTAGTCCTGATGACTCTCTTTTGGTCAACTCAGCCGTGGTCCTCTACACTTCTGGAGCCGTCGGTTGATTTTTACCCGCTTACTTCCATTGTTTCCGCTACTCCTCAGGGCCATCCACATGAATTACTAGTAAACGTAAACAGAAATCTTTAAAAGATGGGGTGTCTGGTTTTGGGAGTATTGCAACTCTTTATTCAGTTTCAGAATCAGCTCAGAGTCTTTTGGCGGAATCATGGGCTCCGGGCACCAGATGTAGGTACAAATCAGCACGGTCGATTTGGGCTAATTGGTGCATGGAATGGCATTTGGATTCCGTTTTTGCTTGTACAGTAGAGGTGGTCAGTTTCTTTTCATGGATCTTTGATCAAGGAAAGGCTTATTTGTCTATTAATCACAAGTATCGTTTGGCCATTTTGGGTGGTCATATTCTGGTGGAAGGTTCTCCAGTGGGTCAACCTACCTTGGTATGCAGACTCATGCAAGGTATTCAGTTTTCCAGACATCTGCGATCTAGATATTCGTCTCTTTGGAATGTTAATGATGTTCTTCATTGTTTGGAAGCTTGATCGAGTAATTAGTGTTTGTGTCTGAAACAATTGTCTGTCAACTATGTTTTTATGTCTTATCTCTTTCCAGAGAGTTTCAGATGTTGGTGCTTTGGATTTTAATATGTGGATCTTTATCCCTTCCGGAGTGCAGTTCCAGATTCATAGAAGGACTAAAATGCTGATTAGAATTGTATCTTATGCTGCATTTCCTGATAATCCTCAATTGCGCGTGGTTCATTTTTTTTGGGCCATTAATGAACCCCAGACAATTCAAGTTATGGTGGCAATGATGTAATCAGTTATTTATTTTCAGAAACCGCACTCTAGCTAGATGGGTTAGGTGGATTATGCAGTTGGTGGGAATTGATGGTGGTTTCTATGGGGCACATTCTTCTAGAGGTGCCATGGCATCTATGGCCCTTCAGATAGGGGACAGATTGAAAGATATTCTTAGAGAAGCTGACTGGTCTAGTGAATCTACTTTTGGGGATTTTTATTTTAAACCTATTGATCATGTTTCTATGCATAGTGTTGATCAGCTTTAAACTAGCATCATATGAAGCCTCCGTGCTTGCCATATAATGTGTGGATTTTCCTAGCAGTTGTGAAGGAAAGTCAGAATTTTATAAAAGACACGGAGGCGAATATAATCCTCCCATATATCCACCCTTTCACTTATTTTCTATTTTATTTTTTTTTTTAACTCTGTATGGAATGTTTATTCAGTATTGGCCATTTACACAAAGTTTTCATTTTCCGTTGAAGTGGTTACATTTTCTGTGGAATGTTTGCTGTTTGGTGTATCTGACGGTATGCTGTTGGCAAGTTGGATTACTACAGATGAGCTTCGGTCACATCCTGAAGAAAGAGGAAGGGGCTGTTGCTGCACCTCAGTTTGGAGGAGAAGGGACTGTATGATTGGTGAAAAGGGGGGAATGTCATAAACAGAAAGTTTTCTTGTTTATTGTATTTTTTAAATAAAGTTTTCTTTGCTGCTGAGGGCTGTCAGTAGGAAAGATATCCTATATAATAATTCGCTGACGATGTTTGTCAGAAACCGCCATGCACAGTAGAGCTGCATGCACTGCAGTCATGCGCAGTAGAGACTGCCCGTGCCGCGGCTGATACAAGCGGGGCGCTCCGAATTCAGACCGGATTCCTCTCTGCGCCCCTTCCTGGGACCAAGTGGTCCATGAAGTTGCACAGAGTGGACCATGTTCTGAATTCGGAGCGCCCTGCTCCGTATCAGCCGTGGCGTGTTCTGGGAATCTCTACTGCGCATGACTGCAGCGCCGCCAGTGTTGGCTCCTGTACACAGGCTTTTAAAATAGTAGCATAATATTTGCCTCCATTAATAAAATTCTGACTTTCCTTCACAACTGCTAGGAATATCTACAAATTATATAGATACACCTGACTGCTGTATAATGGACTCCTACCTAGGTAAGTGCTTCTGTTACACACAGTAATTATATAGATACACCTGACTGATGTGTGATGGACTCCTACCTAGGTAAGTGCTTCTGTTACACATAGTAATTATATAGATACACCTGACTGCTGTATAATGGACTCCTACCTAGGTAAGTGCTTCTGTTACACACAGTAATTATATAGATACACCTGACTGCTGTGTGATGAACTCCTACCTAGGTAAGTGCTTCTGTCACACACAATCATTATATAGATATACTTGACTGCTGTATAATGGACTCCTACCTAGGTAAGTGCTTCTGTTACACACAGTAATTATATAGATACACCTGACTGCTGTGTGATGAACTCCTACCTAGGTAAGTGCTTCTGTCACACACAATCATTATATAGATATACTTGACTGCTGTGTGATGGACTTCTACCTAGGTAAGTGCTTCTGTCACACACAGTAATAATATAGATACATCTGACTGCATTATGATGGACTCCTACCTAGGTAAGTACTTCTGTTACATACAATAATTATATAAATACACCTGACTGCTGTATGATGGACTCCTACCTACGTAAGTCCTTCTGTTACACACAGTAATTATATAGGTATACCTGACTGCTGCATGATAGACTCCTACCTAGGTAAGTGCTTCTGTTACACATAGTAGTTATATAGATACACCTGACTGCTGTATGATGGACTCCTATCTAGGCATTACACACAGTAATTATATAGATACACCTGACTGCTGTATGACGGACTCTTACCTAGGTAAGTGCTTCTGTTACACATAGTAGTTATATAGGTAAACCTGACTGCTGTGTGATGGACTTCTACCTAGGTAAGTGCTTCTGTCACACACAGTAATAATATAGATACACCTGACTGCTGTATGATGGACTCCTACCTAGGTAAGTACTTCTGTTACATACAATAATTATATAAATACACCTGACTCATGTATGATGGACTCCTACCTACGTAAGTCCTTCTGTTACACACAGTAGTTATATAGAAACACCTGACTGCTGTATGATAGACTCCTACCTAGGCATTACACACAGTAATTATGAAGGTATGCCTGACTGCTGCACAAAGGACTCCTGCTTAGATGAGTTAATCGATTAAACAAAGTAAGAGCCATTAAATTCCCCTTTAATAAAACCTTCAGTTGTGGCATTGTGTCAGCTGCTGTCCCTGTCCCCAAAGTGCCACTAGGTGGCAGTATGAGAGTGTGGATGTCTAACATGCTAGTCCACTGGCTTCTGCACACAGAACTTGTAACTGCATCTAATCAGAACATCAGGTTCCTGAGTTACACATAATATTTCTATGTACACAGAATCGATTATGTGGAAAGGTTCTCAGGCTACACGGATACAATGAATATGTGTAGAACCGCATGTCACATTATTTCATACAAGCTTTTTAATAGGGAAGAATAATACCCATTCATAACCTTAAATAGATGAAATTATGTGTGGCAGCCTTGGGGCTAGCGGGCAAATTATTCTACCAGCCCCGATATCAGCGCTCAGATGTCTACTGCAATTACTGGGCCATATACAGGAAGTTCAAGTGGAGGAATTCTGGACCAAACTATTTGCACTTTAGGAGATAAATAAAATTTCCCTTTTTAAATGGGACTTTTAACCCCTTGAATTCTAGGGACATCCCCAACAAATTGTTTCACATTTAAATCAATTCCCGTTTACACCACTGGGGATTAGGGGAATTTGGAATTGTCCTCTATAATGAAATTCAGTTGCTCCAGAATTCCTCTTAGGAGGAATGAGAAGTGTAGCCACCCGCAAAATGCTGCTGCAGAACCTCTTGACAAACCAACAAACCATGATGTCAATAAGTATTCTGATTCTTGGAGTCCCTAATATATATACAAAGAAGCAGCTCATTTTTAGGGATTTTAGACTGGGAGAAGATCTGATTTGTATCGGGTAGGTTATTCCAGGCTTGCGGAGCTGTGAAGTCAGATGGAGCGGTTTCTTTCTTGTCGTGTGGAAGACTCAGTGAGTTGTTAGTAGTGGAGCTAATCCATCAGTGATAGCGGTGAAGAGTTGTGTATTGGATACACTGCTGACACAGCTCTTACAGCTGATTGACACATTTCAGCCTCTGTCTGTAAAGTGGTAATCATGTTAATTTGTTTCTGGTGCAACATACTAGGCCCAGATCCAACATTAGAGTACATGAAGGGTAGAATTTTGTCAAACCTAAAATCAACAATTCAATACATGAAGGGGGTAAGTGCATCAGACCTAGAACAAGCACTACACTACACGGAGGGTATAAGTGCATCAGACCTAGAACCAGTACTACAATACATGGAGGATATAAGTGCATCAGACCTAGAACCAGCACTACAATACACGGAGGGTAGAAGTGCATCACACCTAGAACCGGCACTAGAATACACGGAGGGTATAGGTGCGACCTAGAACCAGCACTACAATACACGGAAGGCATAAGTGCATCATACACTAAACCAGCACTACAATACACAGAGGGTATAAGTGCATCAAACCTAGAACCAGCTTGTATAAGTGCATCACACCTAGAACCAGCTGCTAGAACCAGCACTACAATACATGGAGGGTATAATTGCATCACACCTAGAACCAGCACTACAATACATGGAGAGTATAAGTGCATCACACCTAGAACCAGGTGGTATAAGTGCATCACACCTAGAACTGGCACTACAATACATGGAGGGTATAAGTGCATCACACCTAGAACTGGCACTACAACACACGGAAGGTATAAGTGCATCGCACCTAGAACCGGCACTACAATGCATGGAGTGTATAAGTGCATCAAACCTAGAATCTACACTACAGTACATGGAGGATATAAGTGCATCAGACCTAGAACCAGCACTTCAATACATGGAGGGTATAAGTGCATCATGCCTAGAACCAGCACTACAATACATGAATGGATTTCTGATTCATCCTTTTGGATAAAGATCTCTTGGGAAGTAAGCGGTTACATTGTTGATGAGGTTAAAGGGATAGTAATGTTTCATAATAAAAGCAGCTCTAATTAATCATCATAGTATTTGGACTTTGGAGAGTGTTATTTCAATTCTGTCAGAATTGTAATTCAAGAGTAATTCAATGACAAAGTATCCCCCTCCCGCCCCTTTTACTGATGTAACACTGCTCAGCCAGATCAGAAGGGAGGTGCCCAGGTAGACTGCAGAGAGGGATAATCTTCAATTAAGATAAGGGAAAAACCTGAAAAACTTGTCAAGGGGGCGGGGTTTTCATTGTTCTCATAGGAAGAATATTGTCCCCTGCTGTTATCTGTCTGGTCTATGGACTGTATTCCACATCTGAGAAGAGATGGCTTACACTAGGTAAAAGGGGCGGGAGGGGAAACTTTACTTGTGAATATCTCTTAAACCATAAAGGTTTGAGAGATAAGACTTATATCATTCTTCATGTTTTTTAATGCCTACAAAATAAAATAAAGATAAAACAAAGTATTACTATCCCTTTAAATAAAGACAAGTTCACCTTTGCCAGATCTACACTGTTAATCCAGACAAAGGAAAACAAAACCACATTGTACCCATTTCCAGTTATTACTTAAATGGGTGAAAAAAGTTGTTCCTGACTCCAGAAGGCACTCAGGTATCTGCCTGGATCAATATCCCCTCTGCACTGAAACCAAGATGCAATTCTGGATCAAACCAACTACAACATAGGGGACAAATGAAAATCCCAGTTGATTTAAGTGGCATTTTTCACTCCCTGAATGTTAGGTGTCTCCAAAGCAAATGCGAAGCAGCAAACTGTAGACCTCTTTAGCATTAACCCTTTGAGTGCCAGAGGGGTACGCAACGCATTGCGGCACTCAAAGAGTAAAAGGGATTAAAATCCCTATGTGGTGTGCTCCAGAACTGCTCCTCCTTTGCTGACTGACTAAGGACTCAGCGGCCATAATTAATTATATTGTTTTTATCTAAAAAGGCGTGCAATGCTTTCTTCAAAGTATCTGCATAATCTGCCAACATCGCCTTCTGAGGATTAGAATTCCACTTCCTTACTACCTTTACTTTAAAAAAAATCACTGCATTTGCTATAGTTGAAGGGACAGTTTGTCTGTTTATAATGGATATCCCCTTGCTCTATGTCAGTTGGAAAGATTTCAGCCTCATATCTGCAGACACTCTCGCTGTGAGCTGAATACAGACGGGTGTAGATGAAGGGAATTATCTCTCATATCAGCGTCTGATCCGTGACAAGCCTAAATAAGACGCAAGTATTTCAGGAGTGATCTAGACATGTTCATTTGTGCCACCCTGGGAGCAAATGAACAGGTGTTTTGTAGCCAAAGAGGAGCCAGACTGTCCCATGGCACCCGATAATCATTTAGCAAACGATTGGGAAAAATGGAACAGTTTGAAGGTAATAGCCGACAGGTGAGTGAACAGCTAAGGAGAATGCTGATCGCTTGTGGAATTCACAGTAAAAGACACTTTAACATGATAAGGCTGACTGAACGCTTTAAAGACCAGTGGGGGGGTGCAAGGCATTGCTCTGAAGCAATTCTGGTGCAAATTAACTGTACTATAGAGAACAAATATCGTTTCCCATCAGATTAAATGGGGATTTTAACCCCTTAAATACTATAGAGGCAATGCACTGGGGACCTCTCTGGCTTTCTTATTATCCTATATAATAATTCGCTAAGTTGTGTGTAACGCTCAACATGCGCAGTAGACACCGCTGCTCGTGCGGCAGTCATGCGCAGTACAGACTGCCCGCGCCGCGGCTGATACAGAGCTGGGCACTCCGAAGGAGCTGCGCGTGACTTCCCCGCAACCGGCTGCCAGAGGCACTGTGGCCCGTGTAACGGGCTGTTCAACTAGTTAGTTATAATTCATTTATGAAGTGCCAACTTAGTCTGTAGAGCTGTACAAACAGGAAAATAATAACAAATTCATTACAAACACAATACGCTAAACAAATGCAGACAAACGGTGGAGAGGACCCTGGTCACAAGAGCTTACAATCTGCAGGGAGAAGGGGGACACAAGGTATGTTCAGATCGGGTTGCTTTTCATTAGAGATTTGGGCCGGGTGCATAAGTCTTCCCCTAGACTGGATGGAAAGGGGCAGGACAATGTAAAGTCGCTACAGTGGCAGCTTTGAGACAGTTCCAGGTATCGGGTTTTACCTTCTCTGAATATATGGGTTCTGAGGGAGGACTTGATTTAGTGAAATCTGAGGGAGAGTCTGACTGAGGGCGGCAGTGAGTTCTATAGATAGGGGAGAGTCTGACTGAGGGTGGTAGTGAGTTCTATAGATAGGGGAGAGAGTCTGATGGAGAGTGGCAGTGAGTTCTATAGATAGGGGAGAGAGTCTGATGGAGAGTGGCAGTGAGTTCTATAGATAGGGGAGAGAGTCTGATGGAGAGTGGCAGTGAGTTCTATAGATAGGGGAGAGAGTCTGATGGAGAGTGGCAGTGAGTTCTATAGATAGGGGAGAGTCTGATGGAGAGTGGCAGTGAGTTCTATAGATAGGGGAGAGTCTGATGGAGAGTGGCAGTGAGTTCTATAGATAGGGGAGAGTCTGATGGAGAGTGGCAGTGAGTTCTATAGATAGGGGAGAGTCTGACTGAGGGTGGTAGTGAGTTCTATAGATAGGGGAGAGTCTGATGGAGAGTGGCAGTGAGTTCTATAGATAGGGGAGAGTCTGATGGAGAGTGGCAGTGAGTTCTATAAATAGGGGAGAGTCTGATGGAGAGTGGCAGTGAGTTCCAGAGATAGGGGAGAGTCTGATGGAGAGTGGCAGTGAGTTCTATAAATAGGGGAGAGTCTGATGGAGAGTGGCAGTGAGTTCTATAAATAGGGGAGAGTCTGATGGAGGGTGGCAGTGAGTTCTATAGATAGAGGAGAGTCTGATGGAGAGTGGCAGTGAGTTCTATAGATAGGTGAGAGTCTGATGGAGAGTGGCAGTGAGTTCTATAGATAGGGGAGAGTCTGATGGAGAGTGGCAGTGAGTTCTATAAATAGGGGAGAGTCTGATGGAGAGTGGCAGTGAGTTCCAGAGATAGGGGAGAGTCTGATGGAGAGTGGCAGGGAGTTCTATAGATAGGGGAGAGTCTGATGGAGAGTGGCAGTGAGTTCTATAGATAGGGGAGAGTCTGATGGAGAGTGGCAGTGAGTTCTATAGATAGGGGAGAGTCTGATGGAGAGTGGCAGTGAGTTCCAGAGATAGAGGAGAGTCTGATGGAGAGTGGCAGTGAGTTCTATAGATAGGGGAGAGTCTGATGGAGAGTGGCAGTGAGTTCTATAGATAGGGGAGAGTCTGATGGAGAGTGGCAGTGAGTTCTATAGATAGAGGAGAGTCTGATGGAGAGTGGCAGTGAGTTCTATAGATAGGGGAGAGTCTGATGGAGAGTGGTAGTGAGTTCCAGAGATGGGGGGAGTCTGATGGAGAGTGGTAGTGAGTTCTATAGATAGGGGAGAGTCTGATGGAGAGTGGCAGTGAGTTCTATAGATAGGGGAGAGTCTGATGGAGAGTGGCAGTGAGTTCTATAGATAGGGGAGAGTCTGATGGAGAGTGGCAGTGAGTTCCAGAGATAGGGGAGAGTCTGATGGAGAGTGGTAGTGAGTTCTATAGATAGGGGGAGTCTGATGGAGAGTGGTAGTGAGTTCTATAGATAGGGGAGAGTCTGATGGAGAGTGGCAGTGAGTTCTATAGATAGGGGAGAGGCTGATGGAGAGTGGCAGTGAGTTCTATAGATAGGGGAGAGTCTGATGGAGAGTGGCAGTGAGTTCTATAGATGGGGAGAGTCTGATGGAGAGTGGCAGTGAGTTCTATAGATAGGGGAGAGTCTGATGGAGAGTGGCAGTGAGTTCTATAGATAGGTGAGAGTCTGATGGAGAGTGGCAGTGAGTTCTATAGATAGGGGAGAGTCTGATGGAGAGTGGCAGTGAGTTCTATAGATAGGGGAGAGTCTGATGGAGAGTGGCAGTGAGTTCTATAGATAGAGGAGAGTCTGATGGAGAGTGGCAGTGAGTTCTATAGATAGGGGAGAGTCTGATGGAGAGTGGTAGTGAGTTCCAGAGATGGGGGGAGTCTGATGGAGAGTGGTAGTGAGTTCTATAGATAGGGGAGAGTCTGATGGAGAGTGGCAGTGAGTTCTATAGATAGGGGAGAGTCTGATGGAGAGTGGCAGTGAGTTCTATAGATAGGGGAGAGTCTGATGGAGAGTGGCAGTGAGTTCCAGAGATAGGGGAGAGTCTGATGGAGAGTGGTAGTGAGTTCTATAGATAGGGGGAGTCTGATGGAGAGTGGTAGTGAGTTCTATAGATAGGGGAGAGTCTGATGGAGAGTGGCAGTGAGTTCTATAGATAGGGGAGAGGCTGATGGAGAGTGGCAGTGAGTTCTATAGATAGGGGAGAGTCTGATGGAGAGTGGCAGTGAGTTCTATAGATAGGGGAGAGTCTGATGGAGAGTGGCAGTGAGTTCTATAGATAGGGGAGAGTCTGATGGAGAGTGGCAGTGAGTTCTATAGATAGGGGAGAGTCTGATGGAGAGTGGCAGTGAGTTCTATAGATAGAGGAGAGTCTGATGGAGAGTGGCAGTGAGTTCTATAGATAGGGGAGAGTCTGATGGAGAGTGGTAGTGAGTTCCAGAGATGGGGGGAGTCTGATGGAGAGTGGTAGTGAGTTCTATAGATAGGGGAGAGTCTGATGGAGAGTGGCAGTGAGTTCTATAGATAGGGGAGAGTCTGATGGAGAGTGGCAGTGAGTTCTATAGATAGGGGAGAGTCTGATGGAGAGTGGCAGTGAGTTCCAGAGATAGGGGAGAGTCTGATGGAGAGTGGTAGTGAGTTCTATAGATAGGGGGAGTCTGATGGAGAGTGGTAGTGAGTTCTATACATAGGGGAGAGTCTGATGGAGAGTGGCAGTGAGTTCTATAGATAGGGGAGAGTCTGATGGAGAGTGGCAGTGAGTTCTATAGATAGGGGAGAGTCTGATGGAGAGTGGCAGTGAGTTCTATAGATAGGGGAGAGTCTGATGGAGAGTGGCAGTGAGTTCTATAGATGGGGAGAGTCTGATGGAGAGTGGCAGTGAGTTCTATAGATAGGGGAGAGTCTGATGGAGAGTGGCAGTGAGTTCTATAGATAGGTGAGAGTCTGATGGAGAGTGGCAGTGAGTTCTATAGATAGGTGAGAGTCTGATGGAGAGTGGCAGTGAGTTCTATAGATAGGGGAGAGTCTGATGGAGAGTGGCAGTGAGTTCTATAGATAGGGGAGAGTCTGATAGAGGTGATGGTTAGTTCTATAGATAGTGGAGAGTCTGATGGAGAGTGGCAGTGAGTTCCAGAGATAGGGGAGAGTCTGATGGAGAGTGGTAGTGAGTTCTATAGATAGGGGGGAGTCTGATGGAGAGTGGCAGTGAGTTCTATAGATAGGGGAGAGTCTGATAGAGGTGATGGTTAGTTCTATAGATAGGGGAGAGTCTGATGGAGAGTGGTAGTGAGTTCTATAGATAGGGGAGAGTCTGATGGAGAGTGGCAGTGAGTTGTATAGATAGGGGAGAGTCTGATGGAGAGTGGCAGTGAGTTCAATAGATAGGGGAGAGAGTCTGATGGAGAGTGGCAGTGAGTTCCAGAGATGGGAGAGAGTCTGATGGAGAGTGGCAGTGAGTTCTATAGATAGAGGAGAGTCTGATGGAGAGTGGCAGTGAGTTCTATAGATAGGGGAGAGTCTGATGGAGAGTGGCAGTGAGTTCCAGAGATAGAGGAGAGTCTGATGGAGAGTGGCAGTGAGTTCTATAGATAGGGGAGAGTCTGATGGAGAGTGATAGTGAGTTCTATAGATAGGGGAGAGTCTGATGGAGAGTGGTAGTGAGTTCTATAGATGGGGAGAGTCTGATGGAGAGTGGCAGTGAGTTCCAGAGATAGGGGGAGTCTGATGGAGAGTGGCAGTGAGTTCTATAGATAGGGGAGAGTCTGATGGAGAGTGGCAGTGAGTTCTATAGATAGGGGAGAGAGTCTGATGGAGAGTGGCAGTGAGTTCTATAGATAGGGGGGAGTCTGATGGAGAGTGGCAGTGAGTTCTATAGATAGGGGAGAGTCTGATGGAGAGTGGCAGTGAGTTCTATAGATAGGGGGGAGTCTGATGGAGAGTGGCAGTGAGTTCTATAGATAGGGGGGAGTCTGATGGAGAGTGGCAGTGAGTTCTATAGATAGGGGAGAGTCTGATGGAGAGTGGCAGTGAGTTCTATAGATAGGGGAGAGTCTGATGGAGAGTGGCAGTGAGTTCTATAGATAGGGGGGAGTCTGATGGAGAGTGGCAGTGAGTTCTATAGATAGGGGAGAGTCTGATGGAGAGTGGCAGTGAGTTCTATAGATAGGGGAGAGTCTGATGGAGAGTGGCAGTGAGTTCTGTAGATAGGGGAGAGTCTGATGGAGAGTGACAGTGAGTTCTATAGATAGGGGAGAGTCTGATGGAGAGTGGCAGTGAGTTCTATAGATGGGGAGAGTCTGATGGAGAGTGGTAGTGAGTTCCAGAGATAGGGGGGAGTCTGATGGAGAGTGGTAGTGAGTTCCAGAGACAGGGGGGAGTCTGTGGAGAGTGGCAGTGAGTTCTATAGATAGGGGGGAGTCTGATGGAGAGTGGCAGTGAGTTCCAGAGATAGGGGGAGTCTGATGGAGAGTGGTAGTGAGTTCCAGAGATAGGGGAGAGTCTGATGGAGAGTGGTAGTGAGTTCCAGAGATAGGGGGGAGTCTGTGGATAGTCTGAGATAAATGGAGCATGGCAGTGAGTTCCAGAGATAGGGGAGATTCAGACGGAGAGTGGTAGTGAGTTCCACAGATGAGGGAGAGTCTGATGTCGCATGAGAGCGAGTAGCGGTGAAATCCGTAGATAATGGAGAGTCTGATGGAGCTTGTTAGTGAGTTTCAAATATATGGGAGAGTCTGTGATAGTTTGAGATAGTGCGATGGAGCGTGGTAGTTCCGGGGACAGGGGAAAGTTGGACTTTTAGTTAACATCACATATAGATAGCTTTGGATGAAGTTTTCAATTATATAAAAAAATTAAGGTGGCAGGTCCACATTAAAGTCAGAAAATGGTAGATCTGTGAAGAGAGAATACCAAATAGCTGATATCTAAATGATTATTTCTGCTCAGTCTTTACAGGAACTCCCATTAGGAAGAAGTACTGTTAATGGTAAATCAGTAGACAGTAGTCTGTTTGCAGATAATGAAGTGTTGCTGATATTATCAAAATAGAAAGTGGATTAATACTCTTCATCCGACAGTATTAGAAAAGCTTAGTTCTGCTTACAGAATCTTTAGCTGTGCTTTCTAACCAATCTATGTTGACAGAAGAGGTTCTGGATGACTGGAAATTGTGAATGTACTGTGAGTACACATGTAGAACACCACTGAGGACTCTGGCAAATACAGGCTCGTGAGTCTGACATCAGTAGTTTAAGAAAATAACATTATTGAAAGGAAGAACTGTCCTATATCTCAGGGCTAATGATATTCAGAGTCCATGAGATCATGAGTTTACAACATGTAGATCTTGACAAATAAATCTAGATTAATTTTCTGATTGTTCTTAAGTAATTAGCAAGGGTAGAGCAGTAGATGTAGCATATATGGATTTTAGTTAAGCTTTTGACACTGCACCACATAAGAAGTGATTCACAAAGTCCACAGCTTAGGACTGGACTCAATGGTAATTGAATGGATAAATAACTGGCTGAAAGACAGGGAACAGTGTGTTGTAATCAATGGTATTTATTCAGTGGTAGGAAGGGTTACTGTGGGGTTCCACAGGGGTCATTGATACGGCCTGTTCAATACCTTCATTAGTGATATGACTAGTGATATTCAAGGCCTTTTTGATGATACAAAATGTGCAACAGGGTTGACTCCCCAGGAGGAATAAATAGAATGCATGAGGATTTAGGTAAATTGGAAAAATGGACAATAGTATGGGAAACATATTTTATTGCTGAAAACAGCAAGATAATGCATTTTGGACATAGACATCTAGAGGTGGAGTACAGGCTTAATGGTACTGTGCTGACAAAAACATCAGACATGGAAGTTTTTACTTCAGATGACTTGAAGGTAAGCAAGGAATGCAGTACAGCAGTGGGAAAAGCAAACTGGGTTCTTGGTTGTATGGAAGAAATATTAGCATTAGGGAGCACCTGGAGTATTCAGGACTGGATTTACATCGCAGCTGCACCTAGACAGGGCACTCTATGCACCCTTAGGTCCATCCACAGTGACACCCTGATGCCTCATATGGCCCTTCCCCCAGTCCTGTCCAACCCTTTCCTGGCACAGAAAATACCCTTGACCTATAACAAGCAACACATTGCTGGGTCTTCATGACACAATGTACAGACTGAAAAAACATAATATGTACAGCTTGGAAGAAAGAAGGAGAGGGCGGATATGAAAGACACCTTGAAATATACAGTATTGAGGGATTTAATACAGTTTAAAAAGGAAGCATTGTTCAGAAAAAGAGGAATACTAGAAATATATGTCATGTCCTAATGTTAGAGGGTGGAAAACTCCGAAGTAATGTGAGTTAAGTGGTAATTTTCAGGATAGGTGATAGACTCATGGAACCGCCTCCCATCAGAGGTGGTAGGGACAAATACTGTGATGGAATTCAAACCTGTCTGGGTTAGACATAAGTCTGTTCTGAGACATGTATAAGACTTCGTGTTTTAAAGTTAGAAATGTTAGTAAAGATAGTAATGTTTCACAATTAATCATCATAGTATTTGGGCCATGGAGAGTGTTATTTCACTACTGTCAGAGTTGTAGTACAAGAGTAATTGAATGATAAAGTATCCCCCCTGCCCCTTTTACCTAGTGTAAGCCGCCTCCCCTCAGATGTGGAATCTGGTCACTTGACCGCACAGATCACAGCAAGGGACAATCTTCTTACTGTGATCATAAGGATAACCCTGCCCCCTTCACAGGTTTTTCAGGTTTTCCCTCATGATCACTGAAGATTGTCCCTCTCTGCAATCCATCTGGACAGTCTTGCTGCTCTGTGGTGAGCAGTGTTACATCAGTAAAAGGGGCGGGAGGGGGATACTTTATCATTCAATTACTCTTGTACTACAACTCTGACAGTATAGTACTGTTTCACAATAAAAGCAGCTCCAATTAATCTTCATAGTATTTGGGCCATGGAGAGTGGTATTTCAATACTGACAGAGTTGTAGTACAAGAGTAATTGAATGATAAAGTATCCCTCTCCCACCCCTTTTACCTAGTGTAAGACACCTCCCCTCAGATGTGGAATCTGGTCTCTTGACCGGACAGATCACAGCAAGGGACAATCTTCTTACTGTGATCAGTATGGTTTGAGCTGGGGAGTGGGGGATGTGATGATATAAAAGGAGATAACTCATGTGCACTAAAGAAAGGAGATGATAGATGTGATGTGCAATGCGTATTGTGTCGTTCCCAGTAGGAAAAAGCAGAGGGTAGATGACAATGTAATAATGAGGGAAGGGCAGTTCACTAAGAAGAAAACAATAGAAAACATAGGGAGAAATGTAACAGCAACGGAAATGTGATAGCAAATTGTTCTTCCATAGTCAGCTGCGGTGGTGAGGTTGACAGTCTCTTCAAGGGGTTAAAAGCCCAATTTAAATCAATAGGAATTTGGTGAATATTTCTTCTCCCCATTTAGAGCAGTTGGATTGCTTTTCTTTAACTTATAGAATACGCCCCCTAGATGTCATTGAGGTGAACTGATCGATGTTATTGAACAAATGTCAGAATAAAATCAGAAGACATAACAGATTGTCTGGCTCAGTGAGTTCCCGGAAATTCCTTGATGTCTGTGATAACGGATTCTGGAAGAACTCAACCTTCACAGCAATTCATTGTCATTGTGTAAATCAGAGATGAGGACAATACGGCACCGATGGAGGGATTTTTCCCTGACCATCTGGTCTGACTGGCTGTATACACAAAGAATTATACTGCGCAGAACAAAAAATCACTTCTGGCTCAATTTGTATCAATAGGAATTGGTGACATTTTCATTTGTTCGTTAGGGTGCTGGTGATTTGCTGTAGAATTGCACTAATTTTTCTTTGTACATGAGTCTCATTGTGCGCTGAGAGGAACAGACTCAAATTAACCCTTTTAGTGCCAGAGGGGTGTTCAATTAATTGCAAAACAATGCATTATGTACCCATCTGGCACACAGACGGTTAGAAGGCTTTTCCTTGTAGGATAGCAATATAGGAAAAAAACTATCATGGCATTCAAACACTAATCCCCAACTAATTCCTATTCAACCTTTGTACTGGGTAATGTTAGCATACTTATAAAATCAATTTATCTCTATTGGTGAAAACAATATTAAAGACATAAGAGAAAACGAAAGGGTAATTAAAAAACAACTTAAGGGAAATTCTCCTTATATTGCTTGTAAAAAGGGACTTTCAGATAATAGCCAGTCGCCATACTTTCATTAAAGGGATAGTAATGCTTCGTTTTATCTTTATTTTATTTTGTAGGCATTAAAAAAACATGAAGAACGATATAAGTCTTATCTCTCAAACCTTTATGGTTTGAGAGATATTCACAAGCAGAGTTTCCCCTCCCGCCCCTTTTACCTAGTGTAAGCCATCTCTTCTCAGATGTGGAATCCAGTCCATAGACCAGACAGATAACAGCAGGGGACAATCTTCTTCCTATGAGAACAATGAAAGCCCTGCCCCCCTTGACAAGTTTTTCAGGTTTTTCCCTTATCTTAAATGAAGATTGTCCCTCTCTGCAGTCTACCTGGGCACCTCCCTTCTGATCTGGCTGAGCAGTGTTACATCGGTAAAAGGGGCGGGAGGGGGAAACTTTATCATTGAATTACTCTTGAACTACAACTCTGACAGAAATTAAATAACACTCTCCATGGCACAAATATTATGATGATTAATTAGAGCTGCTTTTATTATGAAACATTACTATCCCTTTAAATACATGGCGACTAGCTTGAAAATAGATGTCTTACCAAAAGAAATACTTGTGTCTAGAGGAATCCGTCCCGTTTCGGGGCTGACGGGCAGGTTAGTGCAGTCTGTGCACCTGCGCTGTCAGTCCCTTCCGGTGACCATATGGTGGAAAGCAGTCTACTCTGTAAAGACCGGGACTGACGGCGCAGGCGCACAGACAAGATGTTCTGTGCTGTAGCCTCAGTTCCTGTCTCCAAACGGGACGGATTCCATTAGATGCAAGTATTTTTTTTGTAAGACATTCATTTTCAAGCTATTCGACATGCGTTTAATGAATGCCTGGCGACTGGCTATTATCTGAAAGTTCCGCTTTAATGCCGTTTAAACTTCACATTTGAGTGTTTGTGATATATTTCACTCTATATGTGTCCATCAAACAGTAATATATTTGGGGAACTAGTCGGTGCTAGACTGCTTCCACTATTCAGCACCGACTATATCCACAAATATATTACTGTTTGATGGACACATACAGAGTGAAATATATCACAAACACTCAAATGTGAAGTTTAAACGCAATTAAAAACAATATAAGGAGAAGTTCCCTTAGGTTGTTTTTTAATTTCCTTTTCTTTTTCTCTTATGTTCTTAAAGGAACAGTAATGTCCCATAAAAAATGTTTAGAGCTTTTTAGAGATTAAAAAAATAAGCTAAATCCCCGAAATCATATCTCTCAAACCGCTATGATTTGAGAGATATCTTCCGTTAAAGTTCCCTTCTCTTTCCTCTTCTCCTGACGTCAGCTGTAAGCTGACCGCTGGAGTTCTCGGTCTGGGGACCGACGGGCGCAATAGCACAATTTAAAAAGAAATACATCATTGGAACATACCTCCCAACTTTTCAAATGGCCAAAGAGGAACACTTTTGTTTTAGGTGTTGTTGTTGAGGGCGTGGCTTGTGGGCGGGGCATTACCAATAATATTCAGGTCATTTTATTACCTGCTGATACCTCTTGGTGTGACTGAATAGATGATTTAGAGCAAGGGTAAAGCATTTTATTTACACAGACTAATTTATAAACTATATACTGAGGTTTAAACAAACATTACTATTTTATTGCAATGTGATACACTTGTATATACCACTTACAGTCTGATCTCCTAAAAAGAGGGACATCGGGGCAGTAAAGAGGGACAGAGGGATTTATGTCTCAAAGAGGGACTGTCTCTCCTACATTGGGACACTTG
Organism: Rhinophrynus dorsalis; assembly: GCA_037306005.1. Taxonomy (NCBI): domain Eukaryota; kingdom Metazoa; phylum Chordata; class Amphibia; order Anura; family Rhinophrynidae; genus Rhinophrynus; species Rhinophrynus dorsalis. The sequence continues at coordinate 253,702,290 of CM074725.1, forward strand.
GGAGGTATGTTGGAATGGTCTACAAAGTGTCGCTGGTTTGCAAGCACACTTTTTTAGACCGTTCCAAAGAAGTAATTCTTTTTAAAGGGGAACTACCACCCCGCAAAAACGTCATCTTATTTAAGTCTTCATCTGGCGACTAGCTGCTTAGTAGCGCTAGTCGCCAGAAATATTACCTGGTTTAAAAGATTTTCTACTTACTCTTAGGCAGACAGTAGCAGGAAGCACGGACATCTTGCCATAGTGACGTCTGTGCGCCGGCCGGCTCCAAAAGGGACTGACAGCGCAGGCGCACGGACGTCACTATGGCAAGATGTCCGTGCTTCCTGCTACTGTCCGCCTAAGAGTAAGTAGAAAATCTTTTAAACCAGGTAATATTTCTGGTGACTAGCGCTACTAAGCAGCTAGTCGCCAGATGAAGACTTAAATAAGATGAAGTTTTTGCAGGTAGGTAGTTCCCCTTTAAATCGCACTATTGTGGCTCTGCTGAAGAGCCTTCTTGTGTCGGCCGACACGGATCTCCTCCTGTTAGCTTTACAGCTGACATCAGGAGAAGAGGAAATTTAACGGACGATATCTCTCAAACCATAATGGTTTGAGAGATAGGATTTGTGACATTTAGCATATTTTTTAATCTCTACAAAACTCTAAACATTTTTTATGGGACATTACTGTCCATTTAGTATTGTAGTCACCATAAAGTTAATTTCATTTTATATGTATGCTAACTTTACCCAATACAAAGGCTGAATAGGAATTAGTTGGGGATTAGCTTTTGAGAGCCATCATATTGGTTCTTTGTTCTATATTGCTATTCTAACTGAACTCACCATTAGGCACCAACACTTATTTGAGTGGGATAATCCATATATAATAATTATTTCTTGGTGCCAATTTTCCAAACAATATTTTTGCTTTTCTTGTAGTGTAGGCTCCGTCCATAAATGAATTTGATAACTTTCTGTTACCCAAGGAGTTAAATACAATATTGCATTTTGGCTCAGCTTTCCAAGTGCACTTATTTACCGCAGTTTTGGAGTCTGCTGCTGTGTGTTAGTGCCAGAGTAATCTGTTTATGTAAGCAGAATGTGATGTCTCCACTACGTGCCTGCCCAGGTAATGGACTGTATACAGGACTGAACGTTTACATCTGCACTGCGAAAATTACATTTTATTGCAACATTTTTGTTTAGGGATACTTTGGTGTTCAACAATATTTTAGTATATTCATGCCGGGGGCAGCCTTATTTTCCTTGTACAATGTATATTGCTGGATCCTGGTTATGTAGGCAATAGGAGTATAAACCAGTGGTTCTCAATCTTTTTGTTGTGCTGTAACCCATTAGTTTCAAAATAAATTGCCTTGGAGTCCTAATAATCATACTCGTTAAAGGGATAGTAATTGTTAATTTTAAGTTGATTTAATAATGTAGACATTAAAAAAAGGTTAACATCAATGTAAGTCTTACCTCTCAAACCTTTATGGTTTGAGAGATATAACTTGCTAAAGTTATCTTTTCCTGGCTGTTTTACTCAAGTCTGCCATCTAGCTGACAGCTGCAGATTCCAGTCATTTGACCAGACAAGAGGCTCTTCAGCAGAGCTGAAATCACGCTATTTAGAAATAAATACTTCATTGGAATGGTCTACAAAGTGTGCTTGCAAGCCAGGCACACTTTGTAGACCGTTCTAAATGAAGTATTTGTATTTAGATATCGTTATATCGGCGCTGCTGAAGAGCAGCATCTGGTCAAGCGACCAGAATTTGCTTCTGACAACTTTACAGCTCGTCAAGCAGAAAGGGGAGGGACCAGAGAACTTTATTTTCCTATATCTCTCAAACCATAACGGTCTGAGAGATACGAATAAGTGCAAGTACTCTCTTTTAATTGTATCTACCATATAGTTAATACTTTTTTTCTGACATTACTATCCATTTTACCTCTTGGATGCTAGAGAGAGGACCATTCCAGCATCTATGGAGTTAATATAGTATTAATATAAAAGAATCGGAAAGCTAGTTGGTACATATAACTTAAAGCCATACCTGGTAACTTCATCCAATTCAGACCCCAGAGAGGGTTCATGTGCTATGACTGGAGGTAAGTAAATGAGGCAATTCTTGTTGTAAATGGGGTGCGGCTAATTTGGGGGGGTGGGGCTTATTAACATGGTACTTGGGAAGTGGGAGGAACAGGGTGGGAAGGAGGAGAAGTGGGTGTGAAGTGGGAGGAGCAGGGTTAGAAGAGGAAGTGGGATGAACAGGGTGAGAAGGAGAAGTGGGCGGGAAAAGGGAGGGACATGATGGGAAGGAGGAGAAGTGGGTGGGAAGTGGGAGGAACACGATGGGAAGGAAGAGAAGTGGGCAGGAAGTGGGAGGAACAGGATGAGAAGGATAAGTGGGCGGGAAGTGGGTGGAACATGATGGGAAGGAGGAGAAGTGGGTGGGAAGTGGGAGGAACACGATGGGAAGGAAGAGAAGTGGGCAGGAAGTGGGAGGAACAGGATGAGAAGGATAAGTGGGCGGGAAGTGGGTGGAACATGATGGGAAGGAGGAGAAGTGGGTGGGAAGTGGGAGGAACACGATGGGAAGGAAGAGAAGTGGGCAGGAAGTGGGAGGAACAGGATGAGAAGGATAAGTGGGCGGGAAGTGGGTGGAACATGATGGGAAGGAGGAGAAGTGGGTGGGAAGTGGGAGGAACATGATTGGAAGGAGGAGAAGTGAGTTAGAAGCGGTAGTGGGATGAACAAGGTGAGAAGGAGAAGTGGGTGGGAAAAGGGAGAGGCATGATGGGAAGGAGGAGAAATGGGTGGGAAGTAGGAGGAACAGGATGGGAAGGGGGAGAAATGGGTGGGAAGTAGGAGGAACAGGATGGAAAGGAGGAGAAGTGGGAGGAACAGGGTGGGAAGGAGGAGAAGTGGGAGGAACAGGGTGAGAGGGAGGAGAAGTGGGAGGAACAGGGTGGGAAGGAGGAGAAGTGGGAGGAACAGGGTGAGAGGGAGGAGAAGTGGGAGGAACAGGGTGGGAAGGAGGAGAAGTGGGAGGAACAGGGTGAGAAGGAGGAGAAGTGGGAGGAACAGGGTGAGAAGGAGGAGAAGTGGGAGGAACAGGGTGAGAAGGAGGAGAAGTGGGAGGAACAGGGTGAGAAGGAGGAGAAGTGGGAGGGAAGTGGGAGGAACAGGGTGAGAAGAAGGAGAAGTGGGAAGGAAGTAGGAATAACAGGGGAGAAGTGGGAGGAACAGGGTGGGAAAGAGGAGAAGTGGGAGGGAAGTGGGAGGAACAGGGTGAGAAGAAGGAGAAGTGGGAAGGAAGTAGGAATAACAGGGGAGAAGTGGGAGGAACAGGATGGGAAGGAGGAGAAGTGGGAGGGAAGTGGGAGGAACAGGATGGGAAGGAGGAGAAGTGGGTGGGAAGTGGGAAAAACTGGGTGGGAAGTGGGTGGGAAGTGGGAGGAACATGATGGGAAGGAGGAGAAGTGGGTGGGAAGTGGGAACAGGGTGGGAAGAAGGAGAAGTTGGAGGGAAGTGGGAGGAACAGAATGGGAAGGAGGGGAAGTGGGAGGAACATGATGGGAAGGAGGAGAAGTGGGTGGGAAGTGGGAGGAACAGGGTGGAAGGAGGAGGAGTGGACAGTGTTTTCTAGGAAACTCATCATCACTGGACAATCAGCCTCTCAAAGATGCAGTTTTAAATTTTAAAAACTGGAGTCTCTGGGGCTGATCCAGTGAGTTCCCAGGGATGCTAAAAGGGAACCTGCTACTAGATAATTGCCCTGTCAGCAGATTTGCCCCCATGGGAGCAAACATACCAGTTAAGCTGGGGCTTCATTGTGAACTCCGGTGCCAAGAGAAGAGCAGAACAAAGTTCTGAAAGGAGACCCCACATGTTCCCCTGGTGTATCTGCAGCTGATTGGTCATTTCAGTTTCCTGTCTGGCACGATGTACCCCACGGACCTACTGAGGGTCTGACACAGCAAGTCTATGGGGAATGTGCATACAATCCAGGGGGCTGTAGCTGAGAACCACAGACTTTCAGTTTGCTTTTTGACCCCCCTTCCCCCCCCAAGGGTTGATAGGAGTCATTCTGGGGCTGCACAGGGCAGCTCTGGCCAATTTTAATAAATCTGCTCCCATCAGAGCAGACTTAGTAAAACCTAATCATTTATTCTTAAAGGAGCAGTAAACTTTTTTATGAAAAATATATATATTGTAGGGATTTTCCTACTGAGTAAAATAAGGTTACTCCCACTGCTGAGAGATTTATATTTCCAGAGTTATTACAGTTTAAACTCATGTTTTTTTACATTAGCAGTGCCCTCTAGTGGTCAAATTCTAATTAGATTTCCTATTAGATTCTTATGGAGAGGAAAGTCAGAAAAGTCAGAGACATACAGTTCTCCATAGAATGTGATAGACACTGCTGAGTCACTTCCTGCCAGTTAGAACTATCAGGAAGTAAACACAGTAAATTCACTTCCTGTCAGTTAGAACTATCAGGAAGTAAACACAGTAAATTCACTTCCTGTCAGTTAGAACTATCAGGAAGTAAACACAGTACATTCACTTCCTGATTATTTAAACTGCTATAAATTTTGAATAAAACATCTGACAGCGATGGGAGTGACCTTGTTTTATTAAGCAGGAAATGCTCTGTAAAATATGTGTTTTCATAAAAAAAGTTTACTGCTCCTTTAAGGACCACGGAGCATTGTTTTTTTCACCCAGATGGATTCAAGGTACCCCGAACAGCGTGCAGCCTGGCGAGGAGCCTTGAAATCCATGTCGTGCTAGGACTGTCACTGGTCCTTTAGGGAAGTTTTCCCATGATGGTTCTGGCACATCAAGGGTCCTTAAGAGGATAAAATAATCCATATTATATTCTTCATTACACTGGGATATATACCTATATATTTTATGTGTGGTCTATTTCTTTTATTTTTCAATAAAAACAATCAAACTTTTGTTCCAGATCATAGTTACTTTTTTTGTGTTTAAAGGGATAGTAATACTTTGTTTTATCTTTATTTTATTTTGTAGGCATTAAAAAAACATGAAGAATGATATACGTCTTATCTCTCAGAACTTTATGGTTTGAGAGATATTCACAAGCAAAGTATCCCCCCCCTTGTTCAACCAGATCAGAAGGGAGGTGCCCAGGTAGACTGCAGAGAGGGACAATCTTCAATTAAGATAAGGGGAAAACCTGAAAAACTTGTCAAGGGGGGCAGGGCTTTCATTGTTCTCATAGGAAGAAGATTGTCCCCTGCTGTTATCTGTCTGGTCTATGGACTGCATTCCACATCTGAGAAGAGATGGCTTACACTAGGTAAAAGGGGCGGGAGGGGAAACTTTGCTTGTGAATATCTCTTAAACCATAAAGGTTTGAGAGATAAGACTTATATTATTCTTCATGTTTTTTTAATGCCTACAAAATAAAATAAAGATAAAATGAAGTATTACTATCCCTTTAATGAATCCATAGATATTATAAGTTCCTCCCAATCTTATGAACAGATAAATGTCTGCCTTGCTCTAGTTCAGGACGATAACGCGCAGTCAGCCATTTCTCGGACATTTTAAAAATTCGATGATGGCCTTTTAGAAGTTTTATGGGCTTTTCTTATCTTGGCATTAACGACAAAGAGGGCAGCGTGATAAGATATGAAAATTGTAACCCTGGTCATAAAACAGAGAACAGGAATGTTTGGAATGTAAAAGTGCTCATGTAATATTAACCAGTGATGAACCGTTACACTTGGCATCCGCTGACTTCACTGCAGGCACAAAATGTCAAGGAGATAATAGAGATTTGTGTTTACTTGCTATATTATTGTTAGATTTTTCATTCATTGGATGCTATGAAACAATGTTTTGCAGGTTTTCTTTAGAATTTAATGAATTACATTTGAACAGTGCCTATAGGGATAAGTTTATTCATCATTTGTTTAACAGAAGAATATTACATGAGACTGATATTAACCCCTTAAGGACCCATGACGGTCCTGCACCGTCATGGGTTGTTATACCCTTAACGACCCATGACGGTCCAGGACCGTCATGGCTTAAATGATAGCAGCGTGCCTCCATGCACGCCGCTATCATTAAATCCAGGCTGAGACTGAGTGCTCCAAGACCGGAGCATTCAGTCTCAGCCCTTCTTCCTTCTTCCGGTTCATGCGATCGCTGTATCAGCGATCACATGTACCGGCATAGTGACAGACAGAGACAGCATGCAAAGCATGCTGTCTGTGCCTGTCTCGTCTGCCTCTGTCTCCCTTGCTCTCAAAGTAAGGGAGACAGAAGTAGACAGGAGACACCTAGTGGTTAAAAAAATACAGCAGTTGGGGGTATTAACCCCTTCACTGCTGGTGCAGGAGGCTAGCTAAATGCAGGTCAATTTTTGACCTGCAATTTTACATTTTTTTTTTTTTTTTTCAAAAAAAACACAACACTTTTTTTTACAAAAACATTTTTATTTTAAAAAAATATATATAATTAAACAATATTGCAAGTGTGATTGTTGTGGAGCCATGTAATACACTTATATACACCACTAAATGCCAGGGACAAAAAAGTGTCAAAATAGGGTGGGAAAAAGGGACATGGGGATTTTCACCCAGGGGGGACAGTGGCCGCTTTAAACTGCGCATTTTGTAGGTATGACTGACCGGTCATACCTTTCATGCAGTCGCCATAACAATTTAACCCTTTGTGGCCAATTGAGCCCAAGAGAAAAATCAAAAATGGTGGGGTTTTTTTACATTTTTTTACCTTTTTTTTTTATTTTAATAAAGTGAATGGTGGGTTATCCATATAAGTGTGGTATCAAATGAAAGCCCTATTTATGCTTAAAAAAACAGTATATAATTTATGGGGGTGGAATAAAAGCCTAAGAGGGAAAACACTGTTGAACAAAGACATAGTCAAAAAGGTCAGAATTGCTCCGGTCCTTAAGGGAAAACGACCTCAGATTTTCCCGGTCCTTAAGGGGTTAAATAAGAACAGCTGTTCAATGCACCATTACATGTAACCAGAATACTATTACGTGGCAACAGCAGAGAAATTCACCATTACATAAGGACAGCAGACTATTACATGGCAACAGCAGAGCAATGCACCATTACATGACACCAACATAGAATTATATTACAACAGCATAACAATGTACTATTACATGAGAACAGCACAGTATTACACAAGAACACCAAAGCAACAGACCAATAAATGAGACCAGAAGAGAATGACATGATAACATGAGTGCAATTCAACATTACATGAAATCAGAGTATTACATGAGAACAGCAGTGCAATGTACTGTAGCATGAGACCAGCAGAGTATTACATGGGAACAGCAGAGCAATGTACTGTAACATGAGACCAGCAGAGTATTACATGGGAACAGCAGAGCAATGCAGCATTATAAGAGACCATCATTGTACTACAAAAGAACAGGAGTGAAATGCACCATTTCATAAGATCATCAGAGTATTGCATGAGAACAAGGATGAAATGCACAAAATTATGAGACCAACAAATTATTACACAAGGACAGGAGAGCAAAGCACTATTACACGAGACCAGCAGAGTACTACATGAGGACAGGAGTATAACGCACCATCGCATAAGACCACAAGAACATTACATAAGAATAGAAGTGAAATGCACCATTACACCAGACCAGAAGGGCAATAAACCATTACAAAAAACAGCAGAGAATTATTAGAGATCAGCAGGGAATTACACCATTATATGTGACCAGCAGGTTAATGCACCATTGCATGAATCTGTCAGAATATTACATAATAATTACACAATGCATCATTACATTGGACTAGCAGACTATTACATGGAAAAAGCAGAGGAATATATATACCATTGCATGTGATCATCAGGGTGTTATATGATTACAGGAGTGAAGTACACCATGACATGAGACCAGCAGATTATTACATAAGAACAGGAGTGAAGTACACCATAACATGAGACCAGCAGAGTATTACTTAAGAACAGGAGTGTAGTGCACCATTACATGGGACCAGCAGACAACTCTATAAGAACAGGAGTGCAATGCACCATTAAATGAGACCAGCAGGTTATTATATGAGGCCAGGAATGAAATGCACCATTTCATGAGACCAGAAGGACAACAAACCATTAAAGGGATAGTAATACTTTGTTTTATCTTTATTTTATTTTGTAGGCATTAAAAAAACATGAAGAACGATATAAGCCTTTTCTCTCAAACCTTTATGGTTTGAGAGATATTCACAAGCAAAGTTTCCCCTCCCGCCCCTTTTACCTAGTGTAAGCCATCTCTTCTCAGATGTGGAATCCAGTCCATAGACCAGACAGATAACAGCAGGGGACAATCTTCTTCCTATGAGAACAATGGAAGCCCTGCCCCCCCTTGACACGTTTTTCAGGTTTTTCCCTTATCTTAATTGAAGATTGTCCCTCTCTGCAGCCTACCTGGGCACCTCCCTTCTGATCTGGCTGAGCAGTGTTACATCAGTAAAAGGGGCGGGAGGGGGATACTTTGTCATTGAATTACTCTTGTACTACAACTCTGACAGAATTGAAATAACACTCTCCAAAGTCCAAATACTATGAAGATTAATTAGAGCTGATTTTATTATGAAACATTACTATCCCTTTAAAGGAGAACATCAGAGTAGTACATGAGATCAGCATGTCAATAAACCAGAATATGAGACCAGCAGGGTGTTGCATGTCACCAGTAGAGCAATGCACCATTATAGTACATCAGGAAATATATCATAAACGAGATTGGCAGAGTATTACAAGATACCAGTAGGGCAATGCGTCCATTGGTCTAATGTATTATCCTGCTGGTCTCCTTTAAATAAGGAACCTAAAGGTTACTGAATCACTGACCTGGCAGAAAATCAGCCCCAGAGAGAAGAGGCTTCTGGATATTGTGTTCCTGATCTGTCTCAATTTCTGGGGCAAATCCAAATGCATCTCCACAATCAGTCTATTGTGCATCTGTTTATACTATTGATTGTTTTGTGTGGTATGAGCATCCATCATTGTTAAATCCCGAGGCACTTGTCTGTTTTGGAAACATAATTTGTTATTTATTTTAAATGTAAGTATCATTTGCGGCACGGCTTCACCCACGCAATGAACTCTTGTTTGTATTTTAATTTTAATTATGATTGTATTCTTAAAGTGGTACTTTCACATAAATTCAAGAGCTCATATTTGAAAACTGCATTAAAAACATCCTATGTGTCATGTTAGACCAGTAAATGTATAGTTAAAGGGATAGTAATGGTTCATAATAAAAGCAGCTCTAATTAATCAAAGTATTTGGGCCATAGAGAGTGTTATTTCAATTCTGTCAGAGTTGCAGTACAAGAGTAATTCAATGATAAAGTATCCCCTTCCCGCCCCTTTTTCTGATGTAACACTGTTCAGCCAGATCAGAAGGGAGGTGCCCAGGTAGACTGCAGAGAGGGACAATCTTCAATTAAGATAAGGGAAAAAGCTGAAAAACTTGTCAAGGGGGGAAGGGCTTTCATTGTTCTCATAGGAAGAAGATTGTCCCCTGCTGTTATCTGTCTGGTCTATGGACTGTATTCCACATCTTAGAAGAGATGGCTTACACTAGGTAAAAGGGGCGGGAGGGGAGACTTTGCTTGTGAATATCTCTCAAACCATAAAAGTTTGAGAGATAAGACATATAGTGTTCTTCATGTTTTTTTTAATGCCAACAAAATAAAATAAAAATAAAACAAAGTATTACTATCCCTTTAAGGAGATATTCACACTTTTTACTATATGCTAATGTGTGCTAACTGCAGTACCGTGAGGTACTAGTGACATTTTAATATGCTAATTTAACTTGTCTGTGGCTATTCATATGATGCCTTTTCGGTGACATGTCATATGCCAATGAAGGTTTTACTGACATTCCATATGATAATGAAGACTTTTCAGTGACATGCCATATGCTAATGAAACTCTGTGTAGTACCAGGAAATGTTCACTTTCACTTTGCTCAGAAATAAAAGTGTAAATATCTCCTTAATGGGATAGTAATACTTCGTTTTAACTTTATTTTATTTTGTAGGCATGAAAAAACATGAAGAAAGCTATAAGTCTTATCTCTCAGACCTTTATGGTTTGAGAGATATTCACAAGCAAAGTTTCCCCTCCCGCCCCTTTTACCTAGTGTAAGCCATCTCTTCTCAGATGTGGAATCCAGTCCATAGACCAGACAGATAACAGAAGGGGACAATCTTCTTCCTATGAGAACAATGAAAGCCCTGCCCCCCTTGACAAGTTTTTCAGGTTTTTCCCTTATCTTAATTGAAGATTGTCCCTCTCTGCAGTCTACCTGGGCACCTCCCTTCTGATCTGGCTGAGCAGTGTTACATCAGTAAAAGGGGCGGGAGGGGGATACTTTGTCATTGAATTACTCTTGTACTACAACTCTGACAGAATTGAAATAACACTCTCCAAAGTCCAAATACTGTGATGATTAATTAGAGCTGCTTTTATTATGAAACATTACTATCCCTTTACCTGTACATTTGTTGTTTTTTTGGTTAACATGACATACAGGCCGTTTTTAATGCAGTTTTCTAATATGCAAACTTGAATTAATGTGAAACTTCTAGTTTTAACATTAGACCTCTTGGTGGGTCATGAAGACCCCTCCTGATGTCCAGCAGCTATTGATCACCCAGTGGATTCAGCTGGGAGATCAATAGAGGCGACGCAGGGGAACAACAGGGATCGCCTGCTTCCATTCTGGAGCAAAGCAACTTCACCCCTCCTTCTCCCCGGGGGGAGAACCCTGGTCTCTGTAATCTCTGTTGTCCTTTGGTTGACTGGCGTCTCCTCGCTGGGAGAGTCGTTGGTCCCGCACACTCATGCACAGTCTTTCTGGTTCCTTTTTTACTGGCTTCCGCCATGATGACCCCCTCCGTGCTAACTTGTACCACTCCTCACTCTCTTTGTTTAACCTCTTGGAACATTGGAGTCGTACATAGTCCAATCAAATGTAAGCAAATACTAGGTAATTTATGCCGCTTGCACACTCAGGTGGCCCTACTGCAGGAAACCCATCTCTCTGATGTAGAGCATACTAAACTTAAGAGGGACTGGGTGGGACATTGCATTGCTGTTTCATACACCAATAAGAAACGTGGCCTGGCTATTCTGGTCCACAGTGGCGTAACTAGCAGCCACCGGGCCCTGGTGCAGAAATTGCCGCCGGGCCCGGGCCCCCCCCCAATCATCACGTTGCCCCATGTAGATCACTTACCTCCATCTCCCGCGCGGTTCTCAGTTATGCAGAGCGCTGGGAGATGATGTCATCCCCCAGCGCTCTGCATTACTAGAGCGTCGGGAGATCACCTGAGCTGCTGCGGGCGAGTGACGATGGGTTCGCAGGGGGCGGCCGGGCCCCTTGGAGTGACGGGCCCGGTTGCAGGTGCGACCCCTATTGTTACGCCACTGCTGGTCCATAAATCCCTTGCTTTTGTCCCTTTACACACCATTAGTGATCCAGAGGGACGATATCTGTTGGTACACTGTGAGATAAATAAAAAACCTTTCTTGATTTGTAACATGTATGCTCCCAATTATCCCATCTCTCCCTTTTTTGCTTCTCTCCTTCCTCATTTGTCACCACACATCTCGGGCACTATTCTATTAGGAGGGGGACTTCAACACAATTTTGAACCAGGGGTTGGATAGGAGTGGGCATCCCACCATCTCCGGTACTTCTTCTTCGAATCCTTTACAACGCTTTATAGACCCAATTCCTCTCACTGATATATGGCGACTTTGTCACCCCACTGACCGACAATATAGTTTCTTTTTCCACTCCCATGATACTTTCACCAGGATTGACTACTTTTTGGGTTCAGCGACTGCTCTTCCACACATACTTATCTCAATCTTAATCCCCTGATTTTTGTTCCAGCCTTCGGAATGCTTGGTTAGCTTTTGAATCGGACATTGCTTCTCATTCATCGGATCCGTTGGTATTTTGGCCGGCTGCAAAGGTGGTTCTGACAGGTCACATTATTTCCTATGTGGCAAAGCTAAGTAAGGAAACTGTGAATAAACTCACTCAACTGCAGTGCACACTGTCAGATAGGCACTTGGCTTATCTTGCTAGGGACTCCATACAGAACCGTTTCAGATATCTTGATGCTAGGAAGGCCTATGAGGCGGTACTGCATACAGTGGCACAGTTTCACCTAGCCAAATGCTCAGCCCTTTACTATCAAAAGGCCAACTTAAACCATAAGTGGCTAGCGCATCTTACTAAACTTACACATGGTCCCATTGTTATTCGTTCGATACAACCACAACACTCGGCAGTCACTACCGATCAGATTGATATAAATGCTTCTTTTGTTACATATTTTACAAAATTGTCTGGCCCGGAACCGGTCGATGTTGCGATCCACTCTGGCTTTCTTGGCCAACTATCTTTTCCAGTACTTACGGAAGAACAGCGATCCCTCTTAAATTAGCCTATCTCTGCTAGAGAACTGGAGTTGGTGCTTAAGTCATTGCATTCTGCTAAATCTCCTGGTCCGGATGGTCTTCCTACTGAGTTCTACAAGATCCTTTGGGATGACATCGCCCCTATCCTGCTGTCTTTATATAATGTTGTTTTTGATACTCATAGCATGCCTCCTTTTTCTACCCTTGCTAGGATTATTCTGCTACTTAAACCTGGGAAGGATCCTAACCAGGTTGAATCATATAGACCGATATCACTTTTAAATACAGACTACAACATTTTTAGTAAAATTATGGTGAATAGGCTTAATCAGTTGTTGTGCCGGAACAAACAGGTTTGATCCCAGTGTCCGATCCGCAATAGCGGCTCTTCTTAAATCTGCAGATTTTCCATCCAATAATAACCTGCTTATAAATCTAGATGCCGAAAAAGCTTTTGATAAAATACTCTGGCCTTATTTGTTTCAGGTTTTATCAGCGCAAGGCTTTGGTCCGCAGTTTCGGGCACTGATCGCGCTTATATTTATACTAACCCTCAAGTCACCATTTCACCCAACTCAGTTAATTCTCCTCTATTTCAGCTTCATAGGGGCACCAGACAGGGTTGCCCCCTTTCCCCACTCCTTTTCAGTTTAGCACTTGATCCCCTTCTCCGCACATTACAGTCATTACCGGACTTTCAGGGCATTGCGGTAGGTGGTTTGGCGACCAAGATTGCTGCTTTTGCTGACGATCTGCTGCTCTTTATTAGTAACCTCTTCCATCAATCTTGCGGGTCTTTGAGGTCTTTCAGAAGGTGTCGGGCTTCAATTTTAGTAAGTCGGATGCAATGTGGCTCTCCCCACGTGTCCCACCTTCTCTGTCCTTTCCACGCCCACTAAAATGGACTACGCATCACCTAAAATTCCTGGGTATCCCTTTACCTCGAGATGTGTCTACGCTTCATCAAGCCAGTCTTGGTTCTTTGCTAACTAAACTTACCTCAGATTTACATTCCTGGAGGCCCTTACCTCTAACGCTTATTGGCCATATTAACTTGATTAAATTAATAGTCTTCCCACACCTTTTGTATTTACTACAAATGCTCCCTATATATCTCTCAAGCACTGATCTTCAATTACTTAACCACCGATTTCAGGGTTTCATCTGTGGTGCTAAGCGCCCTCGGATGAGTTTGGTCAAGTTGACCCATCCCAAACGGTCAGGGGGGTTCAACTTCCCACACTTGCGCTATTATAATGTAGCCTCTCTTCTTCGTTATGTGAAAGAGTGTCTAGATCACACTTCGATCTATACCAATTCAAATATAGACATATGTTCCTGCCCGTCCCTCAGCCTTTCTTATCTTTGCATGCTCCTTTGACTACTCTACCTCCTCTTTGTGTCTCTAATCCATTATTGGTTTCAACGATTAAGGCATGGCAATATATGCGATATTTACTCTTCAAGTCACAGTTTATTTCTCTTTTTCTACCTTTCATTCAAAATTCCTCTTCCAGTTGGGTGACCCTGATCCCCGTTTTTTTCACTGGGCCTCTCCAGGTATTACATCGGTGGGCCATTTGTTAGACCCTTTGACCAAGTGGGTATACTCGTTTCCCGACCTGCAATCCAAATACCATCTACCATCTAATCATCTCTTTGCTTTCTACAGCTTAAACACTATGTTCATTCTCTCTTGCCTACACTTTCTGCACAACTCGAGGACAACCCATTAGACTGTTTGATTAAAAAGCTTTCGGCAACATCCTTTAAAATTTCACATATCTACAGGACTATTTTTTCAATGGTCCACGCTACACGGACACTGTTGTATTCTTCCAAATGGTTGGAGGATATCCCCACTCTGACAGTGGACCTACTTGAAGCCTGCTTCTTACACAGATTGTGTTGCTGCATAGAATTTATGTGACTCCTTCGAATGTCCATCGTATTGGTCTGGCCTCAACTTCATCCTGCCCCAAATGTCAGGACTGTAATGTGACCTTGCTCCACATGTTATACTCTTGCCCACATATTTATTCTTTCTGGTCCAAGTTTTTCTCTTATATTACATCCAGGGTTGGATTCCCGATTGATTTTGCTTCACCATCATTTCTCTTAGGTGTTTATGACTCTTCGTGTCGGATAACGTCATGCCAAATTAAATTAATGGACTTTGCCATACTAGTGCCACTGAAGTGTATTCTCACGCTTTGGCTATGCCCCCAACCTCATCTACTCCGACACTGGATACTTAAACTCTTTCACTTTACTAGACTCCACTGGATGCTTGCTCTCACTGACAAGGAGATGGTGGGCGCCCATTTTGTCACCCTCTGGGAACGTTTTATTCTACCCCTTCCTGCCTCTTGCCAAGCAGTTTTTTTTACCGCTGCTTTAGATATACTTTGTGGGTAGAGGAGAGATTATTGACTGATGAGACTTTGCAATCCCTCTTGGAGGCTGATGGGATGACTGCTGACACCTCATTTCCACATGTAAGTATAGAGGGGGAGGGTGGTGACTTGGCTGGGGCTGACATCTCGCTTTGAGCCTATTTTTCTCTGCCTTTAGGGGGGGTGGTCTGGGCTCCCCGGGGGTGTGCACCTTTATTGTGTTTTATGTATTGTTAAAGGGGATCTCTCACCTATATATAAGTAATGCTCATTAGTCAGAGCATTTATCCAAAACATTAAAACATTGTTCATTTTTAAAAAAAACATTATAAGTGCAAAAATTTATATTTAAAAAGTGCCCAGCAGCCTACTTCCGGTTTGCCAAAACTTGCCGAACAGAGGCTGCTCCCGTCTCACTACCCATCATCCTCCGATGACGGAGGCTGTCTGTCACTAAGCTGAAGCAATCTCATTGGCTAGATATCGATCTCTGCCAATGAGATCGCTCCAGCTTAGAGAAAGAAAGCCTCCGTCACCGGAGGATGCTGGGTAGTGGGACGGGAGCAGAGGCAGTGCTGCAAGCAGGAAGTAGGCTGCCGGATACTTTTTAAACATACATTTTTTCGCCGATAATGTTTTTTTTTTTTTTTTTAAATTAACAACGTTTGAAATGTTTTGGCTAAATGCTCTAACTAATGAGCATTACTTATATAGGTGAGATATCCCCTTTAAGTCTTGTTTTTGTCAGTCATCTCTACGATGATAGCAGCATGTGAAGGTGTTTTGCTGGAGACCAACTGGCAATTTTCCCATACCTTACCACAATGTTACCTTTAATAAACGACTCCAGGTTACTAATATATGTTTATCATCACTGTCTGTGTGTGACGGCTTGTTCTGTTACGGGGAGTGTTTCATTGTGTATACCCTGGTATGCTGACACTGGGTTGTGTTTTGTATTAACAAAGTTGGCTTAATAATTTGTCCTAAACTCGGACTCTGACATGTATGTGTTGTATTGGATAAAACTGTTTCAATAAAAAGTTTATATAAAAAAAGCCCATTTTAAATAAATGGGAACATGAGGGAGTTTTGTGTACCCTTTCAATCGGTAGGCCCCAGAATGATACCTATTTAGCTTAATAAATATGGCCTAAAGTATGTTCAAGCAAGTTGGATAAAAGGGTCTTTTGCAAAAAAAGTTGAAAAGTTCTAGTGCAAGCCAATTGTACCACAGGGTAGGGATAACATTTCAGAAAATTCCCATTGATTTAAACAGGAATCTTAAACCCTTGCTTGCAGTTGTGTAACAATAGGGGTAGCAACTGCGACCAGGCCCCTGCCAGGGGCCCGCCCGGCACCCAAAACTATCTGAGGTCTGTACCTTCTTCGGCACAGACCTCTATTAGCAGCTGAGCTCCCTCTCTGTCTCCGACACTCTAGTAATGACTTCATCTCCCAGGTCTCTGCATTACTGGAGAGAGGACCGTGCGGGATCTCCAGCTGCTAATAGAGGTCTGTGAAGAAGGAGGCACAGACCTCTTCTGCCACACCGCTGGACCACCAGGCATTGTGGAGGTGGGCAAATGATTTGGGGCAGTGGGGAGGTGGATATTGGGGGCAATGTGGAGATGGCCAATGGGGACAATGTAGAGGTGGCCAGTAGGGGTAATGTGGAGGTGGACATTGGGGGCAATGTGGAGATGACCAATGGGGGCAATGTGGAGATGACCAATGGGGGCAATGTGGAGATAATCAATGGGGGCAATGTGGAGGTGGCCAATGGGAGCAATGTGGAGGTGGCCAATGGGGGGCAATGTGGAGGTGGCCAATGTGGAGATGGCCAATGGAAGCAATGTGGAGGTGGCCAATAGGGGCAATGTTGTTGGGGGTCCCCATGGCAATTTTTGCACCAAGGCCCGGGTGGCGTCTAGTTACGCCTCTGCTTGATCTGCTTGAATGCTAGAGGTCTTTTGCAACGTGTTGGAGACCTCTCTAGCTTTCAGTTGATTTAAAGCCCAATTTTATTAAATGGGAATTTGGGGGAATATTATTTGTTCCCTGTGGTGCAGCTGGTTTGCATCAGAATTGCTCCCCATTTCTTCCTGAATACAGCCCAATGTCCTTGCCCATTTGTACATATCAGGAGTTTACTGCACTGATCGATGTGGGAGACGGGAAGCGTTCAATCACTGACCTCTTCTACAAACAGTCTATTGATTGTTCTATTCCCAACCCTGGCACATGTGACTGGCATTGCACTGGCAAGGACATTTTTTCCTTGGGTGCAGTCTTGATGGCATTAGGCCACATGTACGGCTTTCTTCTGAATGTTTCTAGTGTTGTGACCATGGGGACTGTGCAGAAGAATTATCTGTATCTGCAAAACTATTTGTAGTGGATGTGAAATATGGTGTAGTTGTGTATCGCTCGGCTGGTTCTATGTAACGGTGTGTGGTCAGCTGGTGGCATGTAATGGAGTATTACTCTGCTGGTATCATGTAATAGTGTATTGCTATGGTGGTATCATTGTATGGTATATTCAGGGCTCAAAATTTACACTCGCCACTTGCCAATGGCGAGTGAAAATTTAGCCCTGGCGAGTAGAAATTCAGCCCTGGTGGGTATGTTATGGCTTGCAGTGGCGAGTTACCTTTCAGGTCTGGCTAGTAGCAAAGGACTTCAAATTTTAAGCCCTGGTATATTACTCTGGTGCTCTCATGCATTGGTGTGTTGCTCTGCTAGTCTCATTTATATTAAATTAACAAGGTACCGGGATGTTTAAGTGACTGATAATCAGCACTGTGTATATTATACTTACAAAAACAAACGGAATTCAGCACGCCTACTTGCCAGCCTTCAACTGAATTGAGGATTGAAGAAATGTTATAATAGAGCAATTTCTTGTTCACAGTAATAAAGCATATATCAACACCTTATATAGTAAGTTCACAGTAAGAAAGCAATTATCAATCACCTTATGTAGTAAGTTCACAGTAATAAGGTATTTATCAACCACCTTATATAGTACGTTCACAGTAATAAAGCATACATCGACACCTTATATAGAAAGCTTACAGTAATAAGGTATTTATCAATCACCTTATAGAGTAAGTTCAAAGTAATAAATCATACATCAACACCTTATAGAATAAGATCAGTATAATAAACCATATATCTGATACCTTATAGAGAACTCTCTGATTAATCCGTTGAGTGCCAGAGGGGTACGCAACCAGGACTATTTTAAGGACTTAAACGGATCCCCGACACTGGAATATTTTGGGATCCCATTAAGTTCACTATATTTATCATTATGCTAGTTAATGTGAATGAAAGAGCAGTCAGCTCATTACATTGTACACCCAAAATTGACTCACTCCTCCCCAACTGTCTGACCATGGGAATATTCAACTGTTCCATGCTGAAAAACTGGACTGTCAATAGCCAAAGATTATATCCCATGGAACACAAGGCCACAGCAAATGCCTGGCCTTAAAATGCCCCCGCAAATGACAGAAAATGCTGATGATTTAATGAATGTGTCAGTGTATGTAATCTCTAGCATGCAAAGAGTTAAAGGGTTAGTAGTGTCAGAAAAAAGTATTAACTATATGGTATATACAATTAAAAGAGAGAACTTGCACTTATTCGTTTATAGGAAAATACATTTCTCTGTTCCCTCCCCTTTCTGCGTGACGAGCTGTAAAGCTGTCAGAAGCAGATTCTGGTCACTTGATCAGATGTGGCTCTTCAGCAGCGCCGATATAACGATATCTAAAGATAAATACTTTATTTGCAATGGTCTACAAAGTGTGCCTGGCTTGCAAGCACACTTTGTAGACCGTTCCAATGAAGTATTTATTTCTAAATAGCGTGATTTCAGCTCTGCTGAAGAGCCTCTGTCTGGTCAAATGACTGGAATCTGCAGCTGTCAGCTAGATGGCAGACTTGAGTAAAACAGCCAGGAGAAGGTAACTTTAGCAAGTTATATCTCTCAAACCATAAAGGTCTGAGAGGTAAGACTTACATAGATGTTAATCTTTTTTAATGTCTACAATATTAAATCAACTTAAAATTAACCATTACTATCCCTTTAAATGCATTAATAAAGTACATTACCTATTTTTTCCATTATTTTCTAATACAATTTTATTAAATAGACCCTCCTCCCCCCCAAAACTACAGTTGTACATAGAAAGTTATAGTAGCATACCACCTGGTGACCACAACTGTAAATTGCAGATTAAATAAAACATAAAAAAATGAAAAATAATGTTTGGCAGTAATAGTTTTAGTTAGCCATAATAACTTTAGGATGAATTTCACTTGGTAGGAAAATTGTATAGCTGACTGTCATCCAATAGCTGGCAAAGGATTATGGGTTGTGTAGTCCAACCACAGGTGGAGGGCCATAGGTTGCCCAGGGTTTACCAGACAACAAAAATAAAGACAAACACAAATAAGTATTGTAATTAATAATAATAATAACATGAATCATAATATAACGACTTTGATTCTAGGGACATCT
Organism: Rhinophrynus dorsalis; assembly: GCA_037306005.1. Lineage (NCBI taxonomy): Eukaryota > Metazoa > Chordata > Amphibia > Anura > Rhinophrynidae > Rhinophrynus > Rhinophrynus dorsalis. Next base: position 253,721,709 of record CM074725.1, read on the forward strand.
GCAGTGTATTGCAAAGCAATGCGTTGCTGATGTCCCTAACATCAAATGACTTAAAACTAATTGTCCCAGGTTTTATTAGGGAGAGTTTCAGAATTTGCCCTGTGAGCAGGAATTCCTCCGGCCTCGCTCGGTGCGTATTAACCTGTTAGGAATTGTCTTCTGCACGCAGAGAACACAGTGAATATTGTATGGAATTTGGGTTACGTCCTTAGACTGGTGAAAGGTCAATGTCCCGATTCTGACCTGTTAAACACTTTCACTGTGATAGTATAAACGTGTCTTGGGAGATGGTGAAACTTCAGGAGGCTGGGCCGAATTTCAAGGGTGGAAAAATATATCACATTTAATCCTTCGAGTGCCAGGGAGGTATGCAGCGCATTGCAATGTAATGAGCTGGATAAACCTGCGGCACTCAGATTAGGGTGACCACGGGTCCCGGAACGTCCGGGACTGTCCCTTATTTCAGGGCTATGTCCCGCGTCCCGGGTCCCCTTCAACCGGGACAATGAAGTGTCCCGGAATGAAGCCAAGCCGCCCTGGATGTCAGCCTGCAAGCGGTGTGTCACATCATGGACGCCGCTCGCGGCGTCCATGATATGACACACCGCTTGCAGGCTGACATCCAGGGCGGCAATGCAGCTTACCTGGAGGCAAGCGCTCTAGTAATACAGAGCGCTGGGAGATGACATAGTCTCCCAGCGATCTGCATTACTGAGCATACCGCGCGGGAGCTTCAGCTCTGTGCCGGAGGAGGCACAGAGCACATTCCACGCCGCTAGACCACCAGGGACTTAAGGTATGACGGGGCAACTAGGGTGACCACGTCCCGGAATGGCAGAAGGGAAATGTGGTCACCCTAACTCAGATGGTTAATAGGGACCTCACTACCTCTTGTTTTTTGTCTCTCACAATAATTGTTTCAAGTGTTACTGTCTTTATTGTTTGTCGCCCCATTGTACAGAGCTGCGGAATATACTGGTAGTCAATAATTAAAATAAATAAACATTTAAAATTGAGGGCTTATCCTATATAATACTTCACTAAAACATGTGTAACGATAAAGTCATGCGCAGCATCCAGCTGTGGAGGGTCCAGCTCTGTATCAGCCGCGGCACGGGCAGTCTCTACTGAGCATGACTGCCCCGCGACCGGCTGGCAGCGGCACTGTGGCCCGTGTAACGGGCTGTTCAACTAGTTAATTATAATATGGGGTAAAAAAGCTATTTTTAACATATTAGGGGTGTACTAATATGACTCAGGGCTAATATAATGATTAAATAGATTTTTTTATGTGCTGCTTTTATCTATTTCCTATGTACTAGGCCAGGGCTCAAAATTTCCACTCTCCACTAGCCAATGGCGAGTGAAAATTTAGCCCTGGCGAGTAGAAATTCAGCCCTGGTGGGTATGTTTTAACTTACAGTAGCAAGTAACTTTTCAGGTCTGGCTAGTAGCAAAGGACTTAAAATTATAAGCTCTGTACTAGGCGATGTACTAATCTGTGCTGAAATAGTACTTGTGCCAACAACAAGGGTAGTGGGGAGAGTAAGGAAACATGCCTAACCACATGGATGTTAGTGTGCGCAGATGTGCATCAATCAACCGCAAATTAATACCCCCTGCTGCATTAGTATCCCCTTTCCTGACAGAGATGTGAGTGAAAATAACAGAGGGTTATATCCATCTGTTTCTCGTGCTTCGATATTAGCTGCATAGTCTAAGTCAGAGCTCGTATCAATTCTGTCCTTCCCTGTACTGGTAGAATGATACATTTGTATTAGTGTTGTGATTTGTAATTAATGAATCATTCTTCCTTTACAGGGAAAGACAGCAGTGATATTGTCTCTGTACATCAGCACTGCTGTGTTTGTGACAGACCCAAGGGACAGAATAAGTTGTCCAGCAGGCTGCAGTTTGCCCGTCTCTGGGTTAACCCTTCTATCGGCAGGTACAGGCTTGCCAGATCATCCCTTAAAAAAGGGACAGATATGACATATGCATGATGCAGTGCAGCACTGAATAATACTACACTGAAGTGAGTCCTCAGGAATCCTCATATGCAGATTTATGGTCAACTGACCAGAACTGTCCATAGGATGGTCTAGCAACAGCGCCACTGTACAATTTCAGGCCACTGTTATATTGCAACTATATAATTCAAGTTTCAATAACTTTTGAATAGAACACCTGTCAGTAGTGGGAGTACCCTTTTTTTACTGAGGATAAATCCTGCAAGGTGTATATTTTTTTACATATTAAGGGTTACTATCCCTTTAATAAAAATATTACAATGTGCTTTGAGCCAATACCTTTAAAGAAGTAAAATCTCCTGATAATACCCCAACTTACTTTCCTCTGACATTAGCAAGAGAGGGTACCAGCTCACCCGCAGGATTCCTCCATCAGAGGAGGAGATGGTAAAGGGGAACAACTGGGTGTGGGGGGGACGAGGTGGTTATTGATAGGCTGTGGTATAGAGCCGGGGGGGGGACAAGGTGGTTATTGACAAGCTGTGGTATAGAGCCGGGGGGGACGAGGTGGTTATTGACAGGCTGTGGTATAGACCTAGGGGGGGAAGAGGTGGTTATTGACAGGCTGTGGTATAGAGCCGGGGGGGGGGGAACGAGGTGGTTATTGACAGGCTGTGGTATAGAGCCGGGGGGGTGAGGTGGTTATTGACAGGCTGTGATATAGAGCTGGGGGGGACGAGGTGGTTATTGACAGGCTGTGGTATAGAGCTGGGGGGGTGAGGTGGTTATTGACAGGCTGTGGTATAGAGCCGGGGGGGTGAGGTGGTTATTGACAGGCTGTGGTATAGAGATGGGGAGGGATGAGGTAGTTATTGACAGGCTATGGTATAGAGCTGGGGGGGGGATGAGGTAGTTATTGACAGTCTGTGGTATACATCTGGTTGGGGGGGACGAGGTGGTTATTGACAGGCTGTGGTATAGAGCTGGGGTGGGCGAGGTGGTTATTGACAGGCTGTGGTATAGAGCTGGGGGGGGGGATGAGGTAGTTATTGACAGTCTGTGGTATACATCTGGTTGGGGGGGACGAGGTGGTTATTGACAGGCTGTGGTATAGAGCTGGGGTGGGCGAGGTGGTTATTGACAGTCTGTGGTATAGAGCTGGGGGGATGAGGTGATTATTGACAGGCTGTGGTATAGAGCTGGGGTGGGCGAGGTGGTTATTGACAGGCTGTGGTATAGAGCTGGGGTGGGCGAGGTGGTTATTGACAGGCTGTGGTATAGAGCTGGGGTGGGCGAGGTGGTTATTGACAGGCTGTGGTATAGAGCTGGGGTGGGCGAGGTGGTTATTGACAGGCTGTGGTATAGAGCTGGGGGGGGGGGACGAGGTGGTTATTGACAGGCTGTGGTATAGAGCTGGGGGGGGGGGACGAGGTGGTTATTGACAGGGTGTGGTATAGAGCTGGGGTGGGCGAGGTGGTTATTGACAGGCTGTGGTATAGAGCTGGGGAGGGACGAGGTGGTTATTGACAGGTTGTGGTATAGAGCTGGGGGGGGACGAGGTGGTTATTGACAGGCTGTGGTATAGAGCTGGGGAGGGACGAGGTGGTTATTGACAGGCTGTGGTATAGAGCTGGGGGGGGACGGGGTGGTTATTGACAGGCTGTGGTATAGAGCTGGGGAGGGACGAGGTGGTTATTGACAGGCTGTGGTATAGAGCTGGGGGGGACGAGGTGGTTATTGACAGTCTGTGGTATAGAGCTGGGGGGTGGGCGAGGTGGTTATTGACAGTCTGTAGTATACATCTGGTTGGGGGGGACGAGGTGGTTATTGACAGGCTGTGGTATAGAGCTGGGGGGGGATGAGGTGGTTATTGACAGGCTGTGGTATAGAGCTGGGGGGGATGAGGTGGTTATTGACAGGCTGTGGTATAGAGCTGGGGGGGGGGCGAGGTGGTTATTGACAGTCTGTGGTATAGAGCTGGGGTGGGCGAGGTGGTTATTGACAGTCTGTGGTATAGAGCTGGGGGGGATGAGGTAGTTATTGACAGTCTGTGGTATAGAGCTGGGGTGGGCGAGGTGGTTATTGACAGGCTGTGGTATAGAGCTGGGGGGGACGAGGTGGTTATTGACAGTCTGTGGTATAGAGCTGGGGGGGACGAGGTGGTTATTGACAGTCTGTGGTATAGAGCTGGGGTGGGCGAGGTGGTTATTGACAGGCTGTGGTATAGAGCTGGGGGGGACGAGGTGGTTATTGACAGTCTGTGGTATAGAGCTGGGGGGGATGAGGTAGTTATTGACAGTCTGTGGTATAGAGCTGGGGTGGGTGAGGTGGTTATTGACAGGCTGTGGTATAGAGCTGGGGGGGACGAGGTGGTTATTGACAGGCTGTGGTATAGAGCTGGGGGGGACGAGGTGGTTATTGACAGTCTGTGGTATAGAGCTGGGGGGATGAGGTGATTATTGACAGGCTGTGGTATAGAGCTGGGGAGGGACGAGGTGGTTATTGACAGGCTGTGGTATAGAGCTGGGGGGGACGAGGTGGTTATTGACAGTCTGTGGTATAGAGCTGGGGGGATGAGGTGGTTATTGACAGGCTGTGGTATAGAGCTGGGGGGGGGCGAGGTGGTTATTGACAGTCTGTGGTATAGAGCTGGGGGGATGAGGTGATTATTGACAGGCTGTGGTATAGAGCTGGGGGGGACGAGGTGGTTATTGACAGGCTGTGGTATAGAGCTGGGGGGGGACGAGGTGGTTATTGACAGGCTGTGGTATAGAGCTGGGGGGGACGAGGTGGTTATTGACAGGCTGTGGTATAGAGCTGGGGGGGGACGAGGTGGTTATTGACAGGCTGTGGTATAGAGCTGGGGGGGGTGAGGTGGTTATTGACAGGCTGTGGTATAGAGCTGGGGGGGGTGAGGTGGTTATTGACAGGTTGTGGTATAGAGCTGGGGGGGACGAGGTGGTTATTGACAGGCTGTTGTATAGAGCTGGAGTGGGCGAGGTGGTTATTGATAGGCTGTGGTATAGAGCTGGGGGGGGGACGAGGTGGTTATTGACAGGCTGTGGTATAGAGCTGGGGAGGGGACGAGGTGGTTATTGACAGGCTGTGGTATAGAGCTGGGGGGGGGGACGAGGTGGTTATTGACAGGCTGTGGTATAGAGCTGGGGGGGACGAGGTGGTTATTGACAGGCTGTGGTATAGAGTTGGGGGGGGCGAGGTGGTTATTGACAGGCTGTGGTATAGAGCTGGGGGGGTGAGGTGGTTATTGACAGGCTGTGGTATAGAGCTGGGGGGGATGAGGTGGTTATTGACAGGCTGTGGTATAGAGCTGGGGGGGACGAGGTGGTTATTGACAGGCTGTGGTATAGAGCTGAGGGGGTGAGGTCAGGGGCGGACTGACCAGTCGGGCATTCGGTCACGGACCGAGGGCCCGTGACCGAGGGGGGCCCGCAGCCTTTGCCACCAGTAGCATTTATAATTCAATATGTAATGTATGTCTGCCTGCAGTTTAGGTGCCCGCTCTGATTTTAAAACATGCCGCTTTCCTCAGGCTGCATATAGCCACTGTCATGCCACACACAATCTACCGCAGGCACATTCAACATATCAATGCGTCTTGCTGAGTCGTGCTAGTACTATTCCCTCTTCTCTATGCATGCCTACGCGACCTTTTGGTCTGCGCTGCATGCATATCATGTCATCACGGCCTGCCGGGGCTCACGATGATGGGGGGGGGGCGGAGTTGAGGAACTCAGGGAATCAGAGCCAGCTTTGGGGACATCAGCCCGCCAAGGAGGATGCACGTCAGCCTCACCAGCTCAAGAAGTATCAGGGCTGGAGGACTCGCTCACCCCAGGCCCCAACCAGAAATCTGCAGCACAGCAGTGACACTGAGAGCAGAGTGACCCATGCAGCACAGATAAGCCAGTACCAGTTATGACACAGTCAGGACCCAGGCAAGGGGGTGTTCAAATACAAATCCTCTTTAAAATGGAGCTAATGGAGATGCACCTGTCTTTCCTCTCTATATTAAGTTGTCTATGCTGAGAATCCTCCCATGGAAATGCTTCACCTAAATTACACAAGTTTGAGCTGCAATAAGTTTTGGGAGAGAGTGTAATTTTTTTTCCAGCAGAAAAAAAAACATGCAAATCGGCTACTGGGTTTAACGAATGCATCATTTCCTTGTAATGTAGGTATTAAGTCATGCATTACAAGGACATAATGCATGAGTTAGAACCAATAGCCAGTTTGCTTAATGTGGTACACTTGGGCAGTGGGTTATCATTTTTTTTGGTGGTTGGTGGTGCATCACCACAAGGCAGAAATAGGGGAGCCTTCTCTGATCCAGAGGTATCAGTAGTAAATAAGGATGGTGCCCAGTAACAGTCAGAATGTGATTTTTGTGTGTGTTTGAGAGTATCAGCGAATGCAAACAGGGGAAGCTCAGTGTTTAAATGACTAGAAGCAGGGGACATTGGATGCTCTAGCTGTTGAGAAGACAACCCTCCAGGGATAAGTGGTCACCCTACCCCCAAGGCCATCCAATACCCCCCAGCACAGTTATGTCATTGGGCAGGGCTTAGAATGTCATGGGGTGGGGGGCCCAGACCTCTTTTTGGACCAGGGGCCCTGGGTCATGTCAGTCCGCCCCTGGGTGAGGTGGTTATTGACAGGCTGTGGTATAGAGCTGGGGGGGACGAGGTGGTTATTGACAGGCTGTGGTATAGACCTGGGGGGGCGAGGTGGTTATTGACAGGCTGTGGTATAGAGCTGGGGGGGACAAGGTGGTTATTGACAGGCTGTGGTATAGAGCTGGGGGGGACGAGGTGGTTATTGACAGGCTGTAGTATAGAGCTGGGAGGGGGCGAGGTGGTTATTGACAGGCTGTAGTATAGAGCTGGGGGGGGGACGAGGTGCTTATTGACAGGCTGTGGTATAGAGCTGGGGGGGACAAGGTGGTTATTGACAGGCTGTAGTATAGAGCTGGGGGGGGGGACGAGGTGCTTATTGACAGGCTGTGGTATAGAGCTGGGGGGGGACAAGGTGGTTATTGACAGGCTGTGGTATAGAGCTGTGGGGGGGGACGAGGTGGTTATTGACAGGCTGTGGTATAGAGCTGGGGGGGGGGAGGTGGTTATTGACAGGCTGTGGTATAGAGCTGGGGGGGGGTGAGGTGGTTATTGACAGGCTGTGGTATACAGCTGGGGGGGGGACGAGGTGGTTATTGACAGTCTGTGGTATAGAGCTGGGGGGATGAGGTGGTTATTGACAGGCTGTGGTATAGAGCTGGAGTGGGCGAGGTGGTTATTGACAGGCTGTGGTATAGAGCTGGGGGGGGGATGAGGTGGTTATTGACAGGCTGTGGTATAGAGCTGGTGGGGGACGAGGTGGTTATTGACAGTCTGTGGTATAGAGCTGGGGGGATGAGGTGGTTATTGACAGGCTGTGGTATAGAGCTGGAGTGGGCGAGGTGGTTATTGACAGGCTGTGGTATAGAGCTGGGGGGGGGATGAGGTAGTTATTGACAGGCTGTGGTATAGAGCTGGGGGGGGACGAGGTGGTTATTGACAGGCTGTGGTATAGAGCTGGGGGGGGACGAGGTGGTTATTGACAGGCTGTGGTATAGAGCTGGTGGGGGACGAGGTGGTTATTGACAGGCTGTGGTATAGAGCTGGGGGGGGACGAGGTGGTTATTGACAGGCTGTGGTATAGAGCTGGGGGGGGGACGAGGTGGTTATTGACAGGCTGTGGTATAGAGCTGGGGGGGGGACGAGGTGGTTATTGACAGGCTGTGGTATAGAGCTGGGGGGGGACGAGATGGTTATTGACAGGCTGTGGTATAGAGCTGGGGAGGGGACGAGGTGGTTATTGACAGGCTGTGGTATAGAGCTGGGGGGGGACGAGGTGGTTATTGACAGGCTGTGGTATAGAGCTGAGGGGGTGAGGTGGTTATTGACAGGCTGTGGTATAGAGCTGGGGGGGATGAGGTGGTTATTGACAGGCTGTGGTATAGACCTGGGGGGGCGAGGTGGTTATTGACAGGCTGTGGTATAGAGCTGGGGGGGACAAGGTGGTTATTGACAGGCTGTAGTATAGAGCTGGGGGGGGGGACGAGGTGCTTATTGACAGGCTGTGGTATAGAGCTGGGGGGGACGAGGTGGTTATTGACAGGCAGTAGTATAGAGCTGGGGGGGGACGAGGTGCTTATTGACAGGCTGTGGTATAGAGCTGGGGGGGGACAAGGTGGTTATTGACAGGCTGTGGTATAGAGCTGGGGGGGACGAGGTGGTTATTGACAGGTTGTGGTATAGAGCTGGGGGGGGACGAGGTGGTTATTGACAGGCTGTGGTATAGAGCTGGGGGGGGACGAGGTGGTTATTAACAGGCTGTGGTATAGAGCTGGGGGGGGATGAGGTGGTTATTGACAGGCTGTGGTATACAGCTGGGGGGGGACGAGGTGGTTATCGACAGGCTGTGGTATAGAGCTGGGGGGGGGACGAGGTGGTTATTGACAGGCTGTGGTATAGAGCTGTGGGGGGGGATGAGGTGGTTATTGACAGGCTGTGGTATAGAGTTGTGGGGGGGGACGAGGTGGTTATTGACAGGCTGTGGTATAGAGCTGGGGGGGACGAGGTAGTTATTGACAGGCTGTGGTATAGAGCTGGGGGGGACGAGGTGGTTATTGACAGGCTGTGGTATAGAGCTGGGGGGGGATGAGGTGGTTATTGACAGGCTGTGGTATAGAGCTGGGGGGGGGACGAGGTGGTTATTGACAGGCTGTGGTATAGAGCTGGGGGGGGATGAGGTGGTTATTGACAGGCTGTGGTATAGAGCTGGGGGGGGGGACGAGGTGGTTATTGACAGGCTGTGGTATAGAGCTTGGGGGGGTATTGACAGGCTATGGCATACAGCTGGGAGGGGGACGAAGTGGTTATTGATAGGCTGTGGTATAGAGCTGGGGGGGACGAGGTGGTTATTGACAGGCTGTGGTATAGAGCTGGAGGGGGGGCGAGGTGGTTATTGACAGGCTGTGGTATAGAGCTGGGGGGGGGGACGAGGTGGTTATTGACAGGCTGTGGTATAGAGCTGGGGGGGATGAGGTGGTTATTGACAGGCTGTGGTATAGAGCTGGGGGGGGATGGGGTGGTTATTGACAGTCTGTGGTATAGAGCTGGGGGGGGATGGGGTGGTTATTGACAGGCTGTGGTATAGAGCTGGGGGGGATGGGGTGGTTATTGACAGACTGTGGTATAGAGCAGTACCGCAGCAAATTCAAAGACATTTCTTAACCCCTTAACTACCCTTGACGGTCATAGTACGCCATGGGTAGATCTGAGTTAACGACCCATTACGTACTATGACCGTCGTGGAATTCCGGGCTCCCACGCGGCTGCACGCCGTTCGGGGAGTACGGAACAGGAAGCAACAACAACAAAAAAATGCTCCGTGGTCCTTAAGTGACCGCCGCGTGCATGCGCGGACGGTCGTTAAGGGGTTAAAGAGAATCTCAGCTTCTGTCCCAAATCTTCGTGGATCACAGAGACAGAAACAAAATTCAGGAAGAATCCAGCGCACAATAGGGATCAAATACAAATTCCCTTTCATTTCACCCTATGAGTGCCAGAGGGGTATGCATCGCATTGCAAAGCAATGGAGTAAAATGTAGTTTAACCCCTTAAATGCAGGTGACGTGAGGATGGTCACCATTTTTTTCCATTAAGGACCGGTGACATCATGTACTTTGTGCTTACGTCTCTCCGGGGGGAGCACCATAAGCATTAGCACGGTCTGAAATTCACTGCCTCAAGACCAGAGTGGTGTCTCTCAGACCACTGCTTGGCGCGCCTGTATACGCCATCGGTCACATATGCCAGCATGTGGGCATAGATCAAAGAGGTCCTTAAGGGAAGGTAAATTCCCAGGACCACTCGATCTTAATGGGTTAATGGGGCTTTTAACCCCTCCAATGCTATTTGTCCCTTAATTACAGCTGAGTTGACCCAGAGTGACTCCACTTTTCTCATAATACATATGGCCTTATGTGGGTGAGAAAGTTCATCTCTGCTGGGGTCATAGGGGCCGGATTTTATAACTCTGAGCCGATAGGGCCCTATGTTATGGTGTCGTTATTAGCGCTATCACTGTGTGTATTATATTGTGGTTATAAATGCACCGTATAGAGGGGAGGGGAGAGGAGACGGGGAAGATAGGAGAGCAAGTGTCACATGGCCGTAAGCAGTGCCAGAGATCGCACGCTCCTATCATCAACTATACAGTTCTGGGGCAAACCATTTTCACTATAGGGGTGAATTGAAAATGTGACAAATTCTCATTGATTTAAATGGGGATTTTTAACCCTTTGATTGCTAGAGAGGCCTCCAATGTATTGCTCCACAATGCGCTGGAGACCTCGCTAGAATTCAAGGGGTTAAAAGCTCTATTTAAATCAATGGGAATTTTTATTTCTCCCCCATAGTGCAAATGCCCAAGAACTCCTCCACATACAGCCCTTTGAATGTCAGAGGGGTGAGGATGGGGTAGTAATGTTTATCCCCTTAAGGACTGGTTGGACACGCACGTGGCGGTCACTTAAGGATCATGGAGCATTTTATTTTTAACCCATCGGATACCGGACTCCTCGAATGGCATGCAGCCTGGAATTCCATGGCATACATTACGTCCTTGGTCCTTTAGGGACCGCAACCCCATGACGTACATGTACGTCATGGGTCGTTAAGGGGTTAAATGAGAACTTACACTTCCTATTAATAACACCCCACCAACACACTTATCTTACTATGGCCAGAAACTCCCAATGGCCCCTACAAAATTTCCCCTTACTCCTTAGTTTATGAGAAAACCTCATCATACCTGGAAGTCATGTAGATGGAGGCAGCTAGCAGGACCACAGGACCTCAAACTCCTCCCACTGCTCCCCACCCAAGTGTCCCTCTTTAGGAGATATTAGGGATCCATACCACCCAAGTGTCCCTCTTTAGGAGATATTAGAGGTACATACCTCCCAAGTGTCCCTCTTTAGGAGATATTAGGGGTCCATACCTCCCAAGTGTTCCTCTTTAGGAGATATTAGGGGTCTATACCTCCCAAGTGTCCCTCTTTAGGAGATATTAGGGGTCCATACCTCCCAAGTGTCCCTCTTTAGGAGATATTAGGGGTCCGTACCTCCCAAGTATCCCTCTTTAGAGATATTAGGAGTCCGTACCTCCCAAGTGTCCCTCTATAGGAGATATTAGGGGTCCGTACCTCCCAAGTGTCCCTCTTTAGGATATATTAGGGGTCCATACCTCCCAAGTGTCCCTCTATAGGAGATATTAGGAGTCCGTACCTCCCAAATGTCCCTCTTTAGGAGATATTAGGAGTCCGTACCTCCCAAGTGTCCCTATTTAGGAGATATTAGCGGTTCATACCTCCCAAGTGTCCCTCTTCTTGAGATATTATGGATCCTACAGGTGCGTCTCTGCGTGGGGGCTAATGGGACTGATGCCCCAAGTGTGCCAGTTAGGGTTGCCACCTTTTCTTCAAAAAAATACCGGCCATGGCATTCCCTCCATAGACTTAACATTGGACAGAAGCCAATTTTTTACCGGCCTGCCGGTAAAATACCGGCTGGGTGGCAACTCTAGTGCCAGTGTAAAGCCACGAAAGCAGACTGTGGCATGATGGCATCTTTGTGTACCCTGCTTGTATTAACCTATTGCAAGGAACAGGGGACCTGTATGGGAAGATCTGTGTGGTGGGGCTTTCTCCATCAGAAGGGGCGCCACTTTCAAACTTGCACTGAGAGTCTATCTCCTTGGAACAAGACTGAAAGTGGTGCCACTGATGGAGAGAGCCCCATCATGTAGATCTTCCCATACAGGTCCCCTGTTCCTCCACATAGTTTAAAGGAGCAGTAAACTTTTTTTTATTAAAACACATATTTTATAGATCTTTTCCTGCTGTATAAAACAAGGTCACTCCCACTGTTGTCAGATGTTCTATTCAAAATGTATAATAGTTCAAATAATCAGGAAGTGAATTTACTGTGTTTACTTCCAGATAGTTCTAACTGACAGGAAGTGAATTTACTGTGTTTACTTCCTGATAGTTCTAACTGACAGGAAGTGAATTTACTGTGTTTACTTCCTGATAGTTCTAATTGACAAGTGACTCAGCAGTTTCTATCACATTCTATGGAGAACTGTATGTCTCTGACTTTTCTGACTTTCCTCTCCATTAGAATCTAACAGGAAATCTAATTAGAATTTGACCACTAGAGGGCACTGCTAATGTAAAAAGAATATGGGTTTAAACTGTAATAACTCTGGAAATATGAATCTCTTGGCAGTGGGTGTACCCTTATTTTACTCAGTAGGAAAATCCCTATAATATATATATTTTTCATAAAAAAAGTTTACTGTTCCTGTAATGCTAGTAGGGAACACAAACATGACCTGGCAGCCTCTGATGGAGTCATGGGCAGTTTGAAAATAGGTGAGTGAGTTGTCACCTTCCAGGAAACTAACCATGCAGCAGCATTGTGCAGAGTCCTGTTTTATGCTTATTCATTGCTTTAAAGCGGAAGTGCCCCCCCCACACACACACACAATAATTAGGCATATGGCGATTAGCTTCAAAATAGTGCTATTATCTCACACAAGTACCTGGTTCTCAAGTAACCCTTCTTTTTGGAGACTGACGGCCAGGCTTCTTGCTTTAGAGCCGTCTGCTCGCCTGCACTGTGTCAGTCAGTTCCGGTGCCTCCGGCACTCAAATGGTTAAACCAATAGTGAAATGGCCACTGGGCGCAAAGGTAATAATAACACTACCACGCAGTTCCTTCCCATTAGATAAACAAAAAAACAATCCTGCGCTACTCTATATAAAAAACTAATGTGTGCCCTGTAATGGGCATATATAATAATTCTTAGTAAATGAGTGAAATTCTGTGTCACAGATTGGCCAAGTTGTGGGTAATCTTGCCACCAACGTCAAGGTATTTCACTTTCGGCAAGCCCTACTCTAACAAACCTAAAAGCCCTATCTAAAAATTAAAATAAAAAAAGCCTTGAGAAAATATTCTTATAAACGCGTTAACAAGCGTGGAAAGCTTTAAATATGCTCTTTTTCATTTGTGTGGGTCCAAGTGTAGTGCAATTAAAAACAGACATACAAGTACAGTCCTCTTACTTCTACACAATGCAGGCCCCTTTTTGGGGCCTGATGTACCAGGTAAGTCCCTCATACAAACATTTTTATTACTTGTATGTCTGTTTTTAATTGCATTACACTTGGACCCACACAAATGAAAAAGAGCATATTTAAAGGTTTCCACGCTTGTTAACGCGTTTATAAGAATATTTTCTCAAGGCTTTTTTGATTTTAATTTTTAGATAGGGCTTTTAGGTTTGTTAGAGTAGGACTTGCCGAAAGTGAAATACCTTGACGTTGGTGGCAAGATTACCCACAACTTGGCCAATCTGTGACACAGAATTTCACTCATTTACTAAGAATTATTATATATGCCCATTACAGGGCACATGTTAGTTATTTATATAGAGTAGCGCAGGATTGTTTTTTGTTTGTCTTTTCACTTTGGGTTTCTGGCCTAATGTTTGGGGGTCTGGAGAGACCCCTTATTCCATGCTGCTTTCTATATATCTATCTTTATAAGTTTCTTAAAGTTGTATTCATTGTAAGGATATCTTAAGGTGAGTTGGAGCTGTGAGTTTCCTCTTTTTTTTCCTTCCCATTAGATAGAAGGCGAAAGCATTACCTACACCGCACTCCAGAATTCTCCCTAATTACGGATCCTAAATGTGGGACACAAGTGAAGGAGAAAAAAAGAGAGAAATACTATAAAAACTTGTATCTCTATTCAAACATGTTTAAAGGGATAGTAATACTTAAAATGTATAAAAAATATGCTGTAGTGTTTATCCCCCTGACTAAAACAAGGGCATTCCCACTGCTGAAAGGTGTTTTAATCAAAAGTTATTACAGTTCAAAGTTGAATTTTTTAGGTGCAATATCACAGTGGCCTGAAATTGTACAGTGGTGCTATTGCTACACCATCCTATGGAGATTTATTGTCCCGGGACCATAAATCTCCATAGGATGGTGTAGCAACAGCGCCACTGTACATTTTCAGGCCACTGCGATATTGCTCCTAAAAAATTCAACTTTGAGCTGTAATAACGTTTGAATAAAACACCTTTCAGCAGCAGGAGTACCCTTGTTTTACTCAGGGGGATAAACCCTACAACGGTCATTTAAAGGGACAGTATTGCTTGAAAATAATTTCATTTTATATTGTAGGCCTTAAAAAAACATTAAAAATGATATAAGTCTTATCTCTCAAACCTTTATGGTTTGGGAGATATTAGCAAGTAAAGTTTCCCCTGGAGTGACGTCACTGCTCAAGCCTTCAGATTTGGAATCCGGAACGTGGACCGGCCGCGGCTCTTCAGCAGTGCCGAGATCATGATCTTTAAAAATAATTTCTTCACTGGAATGGTCTGCAAAGCGTGCTTGCAAGCCAGAAACACTTTGTAGACAGTTCCAATGAAGTAGTTCTTTTTAAAGATCGTGATCTCTGCACTTCTAAAGAGCTGCCGGCTGATCTGTGGACTGGATTCCATATCTGTCCACTAGATGGCAGACTTGGCTAAAACAGCCAGGAAAAGGGCACTTTACTTAAAGGGATAGTAATACTTCATTATTACTATCCCCCATGTTGTAGCCCTTAAAAGTCTGAATTCAACTATACCAGTGGCATCTCTCAAACCTTTATGGTCTGAGAGATAATCGCTTTCAATGTTCCCCCTTTTTGCCTTTGCGCTGACTTAAACTTTCTAGCTGAGAGCAGGGGAATCCAGTCCCGGGACCGGCGGCGGTTCTGCAGCAGTGCCGAGATCTAGTTATAGAAACAGAAATCTTTCACTAAAATGGTCTGCTACGTGTGCTTGCACACCAAGCACACATAGAAGACCATTTTATTGAAGGATTTCTGTTTCTATAACGTGATCTCAGGACTCCTGCAGAGCCGCCGCTTGCTCACTGACCAGATTCCCCTGCTGTCAGCTAGAACGCTGACGTCAGTGGAAAGGCAAAAAGAGGGAACTTTGAAAGCGGATATCTCTCAGACCATAAAGGTTTGAGAGATGCCGCTGGTATAGTTGAATTCAGAATTTTAAGGGCTACAACATGGGGGATAGTAATAATGAAGTATTACTATCCCTTTAACTTTACTTGCTAATATCTCCCAAACCATAAAGGTTTGGGAGATAAGACTTATATCATTTTTAATGTTTTTAAGGGCTACAATATAAAATAAAATTATGTTCAAGCAATACTATCCCTTTAAGACCCATGGCATGCAACATGCAGAGTACTCAGTGCTACAGGGACAGTGTTACAATGTATCACTGTCCTGCTATAGAGATCCACTAACCAGAAATCTCTCTGAAAAGAGTCCCAGCAAGTTCACTGCTCAAAGACATAAACGTGTAAAAACACAAATATGGAATTTTACTTTATATATTATGCCCTTGCAGAGTACGAAAAGTTAAAATAAAATGTTGTTATCTCTTTAACCATTGAAGAACAGAAGGTTGTGAAGCAAATAGCTTCACCTTGCACTGTATATCCCTTAAAAGGATAACGCATGCGATATATAAAGGCAATTAAGATTTATTCTTCACAACAAACTGATTACAGGTGCATTCGTATTTCCTGGACCTTTGGAACTATAATATGAAGATCGATAATGAGCGCACGTATCAGAAGCTTCACCCAGAGACAGCAAATCCTCTCTGTCTATGGAAAAGATTAAATGAATAATTACGTTTTATCAAAATGTGTAATCATTCACTAACGGTTTATTAATTGATTCTACCGCTTTTATGTTCTTTCAGTATTTATTCTCACTATCAATTGGTTATTTCAGTTCCCCAGCCTGTTTCTGCTTTCAGTGCTGTGAGCGCCCTCTACTTGTGGTGTGCAAAAACAGCCTGCTACTCAATAGTGTCTCTTCAAAGGCTCATCACAGTGATGTGTCCCGTTCACTAGTAAAAAGCAAATGGAGAGCGTACGGGGTTTATGTGTTAATTAACCCTTTGAGTGCCAGAGGGGTACGCAATGCATTGTGTACCCTCTGGCACTCAAAGGGTTAAAACATGGAGTCAGCTGAAACATATGAAACAAAAGAAATAATAATAATAAAAAAACCCTCCCATTCAGTTAACCCTTTGAGTGAAACAGAGGTGTACAGCACATTGCTTTGCAATCTGTTGGACACCCTTCTGACACTCAAAGGGTTACATTGAGATTTCAATCTCTTGGTTGCTAGGGAAGTCTCTAACCCATTGTGAAGCAGTGCACTGGAAACCTTTCTAGAACCCGAGGCGTTAAATTTAGGAATGTGGTGGAATAGTTCAGCGTTTGTGCGTATCTGCCAGAGTTCTTACCGTTCTAAGTGGGCGCAGTGGAAAAAAAATGGTTTTCTGGGCCATGATAATGGTCACCCCATTTCATAGACGTTAATGCTTCAGATGCACCAAAACACTGGTAACAAATCCATTCACAAACTCTCTACCATCCAAAGGCTTAAAGGGATACTGATGTCTTATAATAAATTTATGTGGTATTGTACATTTTAAAAAAATAAATTATGTGCTGAAATTCCCATCTCTCAAACCTTTATGGTTTGAGAGATATTCGCATCGAAATCCCTCCTCCCTCCTCTTCTCCTGATGTCAGTTGTAAAGTTGAAAGAAGCAGTACATAGAGGGCTATGTACGTTAGTATTGGGATGAATATTTAGTTAGTGCTTGTTGATCCAAGGAGAAATCTGATTTACCATTTGGAATCAAGAAGGAATTTTTTCCCCCCATTCAAGGCAGAATTTGAAATTGCTGTATTGAGGGGTTTTTTTTTCCTTCTTTTGGATCAACGATGGTAAACAGGGATAGGAAAAGGGTTGAACTAGATGGACGCAAGTCTTTTTTCAACCTAAATTACTATGTTACTATGTAGATTTGAGTCGGCCGACTCGAAAAGGCTCTTCAGCAGAGCCAAAATTGAGTTATTTAAAAATAATTACTTCATAGGAACGTTCTATAAAGTGTGCCTGGTTTGCAAGCACACTTTGTAGACCGTTCCAATAAAGTAATTTTTTTTTAAAATAAAGCAATTTCAGCTCGGCTGAAGAACCTACTCTAGTCAGCCGCCTCAAATCTCCTGCTTTCAACTTTACAGCTGACATCAGGAGAAGAGGAGGGAGGGGGGATTTTGATGCGAATATCTCTGAAACCATAAAGGTTTAAAGTGTTAGTAATGTCTAAAAAAAACTTGTTTGCATTTAGAAGAGCTTAAAAAGCTGATCTAAATGCAAAAAAACGTATTTCTTAAACCGCTATGGTTTAAGAGATACAGACGTTTAAAGTTTGATTTCTCCTACTGACAGCTGTAAAGCTGTCAGCAGGAGATTCGTGTCGGTCGAGGAGGAGCTTGAGAAGTGCCGGGATCTCGTTACTTACACGGAATCCCTTCATTGGAATGGTCTAAAACGTGTGTCTGAACACTAGGCCTGAACACTAGGCACATGTTTTAGACCATTCCAATGAAGGGATTCCGTGTAAATAACGAGATCGCGGCACTTCTCAAGCGCCAGCGTGTCGACCAACACGGATCTCCTGGTGACAGCTTTGCCCATCATTTTGGAACTGGACTGCCCTTTTGGGCTGGATTAGTCTAATATGTATGTGGAAAGTTTTCCTCTGTAATGGCAGTAGATAGCTAAAATGTGATGCTTCTGGGCATTGACTAGCTGTAGAACAGGCCATTGTGCTGTTGTTCATTCCCAGAAGCCTCTCACATTATGTATGTTTATTTGAATACTCTTAGGGGGTCTCCTTTAGAGTGAAAGGTAATCCAGACGTGGACCCCTTGCTCTCAGTGCCTAGGTAATCCAGATGCACCTTCCCGATGAGACCCAACTAGGCTGAAACCTACGTTGGGGGCTAGCCCATCATTTTCTAACTGGACTGCCCTTTTGGGCAGGATTAGTCTAATATGTATGTGGAAATTTCTCTTCTGTATTGCCACTAGAGAGCTAAAAAGTGATTCTTCTGGGCGGTGACTAGCTGTAGAACAGGCCTTTGTGCTGTTGCCCATCATTTTGGAACTGGTCTGCCCTTTTGGGCGGGATTAGTCTAATATGTATGTGGAAATTTCTTCTCTGTAATGGTACTAGAGAGCTAAAATGTGATTCTTCTGGGCGGTGACTAGCTGTAGCACAGGCCATTGTGCTGTTGTTCATTCCCAGAAGCCTCTCACGTTATGTATGTTTATTTGAATACTCTTAGGGGGTCTCCCTAAGAGTGAAGGGTAATCCAGATGTGGACCCCTTGCTCTCAGTGCCTAGGGAATCCAGATGTGGGCCCCATGATCTCAGTCTCTAGGGAATCCAGCTGCACCTTCTGGATGAGGCCCAAATTGGTCGAAACATATGTCGGGGGTTAGCTTGTGTTCCCATGCAGGGGGGACTTGCCCATCATTTTCTGACTGGACTGTTGTTTTGGGGGGGATTAGTCTAATATGTATGTGGAAATTTCTCCTCTGTATTGGCACTAGAGAGCTAAAACGTGATGCTTCTGGGCGGTGACTAGCCGTAGAACAGGTCATTGTGCTGTTATTAATTCCCAGAAGCCCCTCACATTATGTATGTTTATTTGAATACTGTTAGGTGGTCTCTCTAAGAGTGAAGGGTAATCCAGATGTGGACCTCTTGCACTCAGTGCCTAGTGAATCCAGCTGTACGCTCCTGATGAAGCTCAACTAGATCAAAATGTACATTGAGGTTTACCTAGTGTTCCCGTGCAGGGGTGACTTGGCCATCATTTTGGAACTGGACTGCCCTTCTGGGCAAGGTTAGTCTAATATGTATGTGGAAATTTCTCCTCTGTAATGGCGCTAGAGAGCTAAAATGTGATGCTTCTGGGCGGTGACTAGCTGTAGAACAGGCCATTGTGCTGTTGTTAATTTCCAGAAGCCTCTCACATTATGTATTTTTTATTGGTCATCATTTTCTGACTGGACTGCTGTTTTGGGGGGGATTAGTCTAATATCTATGTGGAAATTTCTCCTCTGTGTTGGCACTAGAGAGATAAAACGTGATGCTTCTGGGCGGTGACTAGCTGTAGAACAGGTCACTGTGCTGTTGTTAATTCCCAGAAGCCTCTCACATTATGTATGTTTATTTGAATACTGTTAGGTGGTCTTCCTAAGAGTGAAGGGTAACCCAGATGTGGACCTCTTGCTCTCAGTGCCAAGAGAATCCAGCTGCACCCTCCTGACGAGGCCTAACTAGGCCAAATCTTACATCGGGTTTAGCTAATGTTCCCGTGCAGAGAGGACTTGGCCATCATTTTTGAACTGGACCGCCCTTTTGGGCGGGATTAGTCTAATATGTATGTGGAAATTTCTCCTCTGTAATGGCACTAGAGAGCTAAAATGTGATGCTTCTGGGCGGCGACTAGCCATAGAACAGGTCATTGTGCTGTTGTTCATTCCCAGAAGCCTCTCACATTATGTATTTTTATTTTAATATTCTTAGGGGGTCTCCCCTTGCTCTCGGTGCCTAGAGAATCCAGCTGCAGTCTCTGAACGAGGCCCAAATTGGTTGAAACATATGATTGGGGTTAGCTGGTGTTCCCGTGCAGGGGGGACTTGCCCATCATTTTCTGACTGGACTGCAGTTTTGGGGGGATTAGTCTAATATGTATGCGGATATTTCTCCTCTGTATCGGCACTAAAGAGCTAAAACGTGATGCTTCTAGGCAGTGACTAGCCGTCGAACAGGTCATTGTGCTGTTGTTAATTCCCAGAAGCCCCTCACATTATGTATGTTTATTTGAATACTGTTAGGTGGTCTCTCTAAAAGTGAAGGGTAATCCAGATGTGGACCTCTTGCTCTCAGTGCTTAGGGAATCCAGCTGCACCCTCTGGATGAGGTCTAACTAGGCTGAACTGTATGGCGGGGGTTAGCTGGTGTTCCAGTGCGGGGGGGGATTTGCCCATCATTTTGGAACTGGACTGCCCTTTTGGGCGGGATTAGTCTAATATGTATGTGGAAAGTTCTCCTCTGTAATGGCAGTAGATAGCTAAAATATGATGCTTCTGGGCATTGACTAGCTGTAGAACAGGCCATTGTGCTGTTGTTCATTCCCAGAAGCCTCTCACATTATGTATGTTTATTTGAATACTCTTAGGGGGTCTCCTTTAGAGTGAAAGGTAATCCAGACGTGGACCCCTTGCTCTCAGTGCCTAGGTAATCCAGATGCACCTTCCCGATGAGACCTAACTAGGCTGAAACCTATGTTGGGGGCTAGCCCATCATTTTCTAACTGGACTGCCCTTTTGGGCAGGATTAGTCTAATATGTATGTGGAAATTTCTCTTCTGTATTGCCACTAGAGAGCTAAAAAGTGATTCTTCTGGGCGGTGACTAGCTGTAGAACAGGCCTTTGTGCTGTTGCCCATCATTTTGGAACTGGTCTGCCCTTTTGGGAGGGATTAGTCTAATATGTATGTGGAAATTTCTTCTCTGTAATGGTCCTAGAGAGCTAAAACGTGATTCTTCTGGGCGGTGACTAGCTGTAGAACAGGTCATTGTGCTGTTATTCATTCCCAGAAGCCTCTCACATTATGTATGTTTATTTGAATAATCTTAGGGGGTCTCCCTAAGAGTGAAAGGTAGTCCAGACGTGGACCCCTTGCTCTCAGTGCCTAGGGAATCCAGATGCACCTTCCCGATGAAACCCAACTAGACCGAAACCTATGTTGGGGCTAGCCCATCATTTTCTAACTGTACTGCCCCTTTTGGGCAGGATTAGTCTAATATGTATGTGGAATTTTCTCCTCTGTAATGGCACTAGAGAGCTAAAATGTGATTTTCTGGGTGGTGACTAGCTGTAGAACAGGCAATTGTGCTGTTGTTCATTCTCAGAAGCCTCTCACATTATGTATGTTTATTTGAATACTCTTAGGGGGTCACCCTAAGAGTGAAAGGTAATCCAGATGTGGACCCCTTGCTCTAAGTGCCTAGGGAATCCAGATACACCTTCCCGATGAGACCCAACTAGGCCGAAACCTACGTTGGGGTCTAGCCCATCATTTTCTAATTGGACTGCCCTTTTGGGCAGGATTAGTCTAATATGTATGTGGAAATTTCTCCTCTGTATTGGTATTAGAGAGCTAAAACGTAATTCTTCTGGGCGGTGACTAGCTGTAGAACAGGCCTTTGTGCTGTTGTTCATTCCCAGAAGCCTCTCACATTATGTTTGTTTATTTGAATATTGTTAGGTGGTCTCCCTAAGAGTGAAGGGTAATCCAGATGTGGACCCCTTGCTCTCAGTGCCTAGGGAATCCAGCTGCACCTTCCAGACGAGGCACAGCTAGGTCCAAACATATGTCGGGGGTTAGCTGGTGTTCTTGTGGAGGGGGGTCTTGCCCATTGTTTTGGAACTGGATTGCCTTTCCACTCCATACCCCTTTCCTTATGTCTAGAACAATCCCCCTTTGTCTTTAAGTCTACCCTGAATTCTTATCTTCTGGCGCTGTGTACATATAAATAAAGATATACATACATACTAGAAGGTTTGCAGTTTAAGTAAAGTGATGCTAGTGATACTATAGAGCTTTCAAGGTAAATGTGTTATGTATTAGTGTAGCACAATTTGGACTGTAGCTCTGTGGTATCATTTGTGAATCTCCATTTCAATTGTAAGCTCTGTGGTATCACTAGTGTAATTCCATTTACAGCAGCGACCTGGAGATGAGTCAGTCAGTGGCCCACCAGCCCAGGTATCTGAATGGCCCAGGGAAAATTGCCTCCCAGGTAAGCCATCCCCTGCTGGCCATAACGACGTAAGTGGGGTTATTATTATGAGGTGCTAATTATCATTTGACAGTAAAAACTAGGCTCTCCATCTCCAGATCATTTCCCTATAGGGAACCTAGATAGCAGCCTAGAGTGCCTCAGCTGAAGGGCGCCTCAGCTGTGCTGGCCACACCCACAGTCTGAAGTGTGGGTGTGACAATAGCAATCTCAATTGCCCTGCACCAATTTTATGCCTTTTTACAGGAAATTATTTAACCCCAATGGATGCTAGACAGATCTCCATTGTGGACCAATGCATTAGAGATCTCTCTAATAGCCATTTTTAATTCCTGCTTGATAATCCAAGGGTATTTTCTGTGCTAGGAAACTGTGGATGGGACTGGGGGTGTGGTCATGTGGAAAGTGGGGTGTGGTCATGGGCGGAGCTAAGGACACCTACAGTTCCTTGCCTAGAGGCACCAGTCAATTTCTGTCAAGTTCCTCTAAGCCTTGTCAGCACACATCTATACAGAAGACGCAGAAAACGTGTAGTCTTCCCCACCTCCCCTCTCATCATGCAAATGGTGTAAAGAGGAGATATTTCTGGCGTATGCAGCTCAGTAAGTTGGCATTAGGCAGGTTTAGCTGTAACGATCAATAATAGTGCCTGTTCTTTCTTGGATGCCTTCGTACAAGATGGGTACAGTTGGAACACATGGTAATGCACCCATACCTGGCACCTCTCCAGATCTGGGGGAGATGCACTAAGGAGTGATAAAGAGGTGATTCAGTGGAGATGACTTCTCCAGTGATATCACTTCTCCTTTTCCTATGTTACTCTATGGAGGTTGTACACTATCTATCTCCCACTTGAGTAATCTCAGTGAATTGTCTCTATAGAATAACATAGGAACTGGAGAAGTGATATCACTGGAGATGTCATCTTTGTGTTATCACCTCTTTCTCACAACAGTGCATATTCCCCCCTGATCCGGAGACTCCAGTCTCAAAACTTAATTATTGGGTCTCCTGCTGTCACCGCTTGCCTGCTCACTGCTTGTCCCCAGCCGCTTCTCTCTGCGGCGGCAGTGCTTCTGGGTTTCGGCTTGGTTGGGCCGCTCATGCGCGGTTCTCTGCTGCCCCCTGCTTGTGGCTGCGCATGCGCCCGGTCCGGCGCCTGGTTTGTCAGGCTGCTCATAACCTGCTCAGCTCCTAGGCGAGCCCTCCTCTCAGCCCCGTCCATTGGTTATCATTTTGGACAGGACTGCTCTTTTGGGCTGGATTAGTCTAATATGTATGTGGCAAGTTCTCCTCTGTAATTGCACTAGATAGCGAAAACGTGATGCTTCTGGGCATTGACTAGCTGTAGAACAGGCCATTGTGCTGTTGTTCATTCCCAGAAGCCTCTCACATTGTGTATGTTTATTTGAATATTCTTAGGGGGTCTCCCTAAGAGTGAAAGGTAATCCAGACGTGGACCCCCTTGCTCTCAGTGCCTAGGGAATCCAGATGCACCTTCCTGATGAGACCCAACTAGGCCGAAACCTACGTTGGGGGGGGCTAGCCCATCGTTTTCTAACTGGACTGCCCTTTTGGGCAGGATTAGTCTAATATGTATGTGGAATTTTCTCCTCTGTAATGGCACTAGAGGGCTAAAATGTGATTTTCTGGGCGGTGACTAGCTGTAGAACAGGCCTTTGTGCTGTTGTTCATTCCCAGAAGCCTCTCACATTATGTTTGTTTATTTGAATATTGTTAGGTGGTCTCCCTAAGAGTGAAGGGTAATCCAGATGTGGACCCCTTGCTCTAAGTGCCTAGGGAATCCAGATACACCTTCCCGATGAGACCCAACTAGGCCGAAACCTACGTTGGGGTCTAGCCCATCATTTTCTAATTGGACTGCCCTTTTGGGCGGGATTAGTCTAATATGTATGTGGAAATTTCTCCTCTGTATTGTTATTAGAGAGCTAAAACGTGATTCTTCTGGGCGGTGACTAGCCGTAGAACAGGCCTTTGTGCTGTTGTTCATTCCCAGAAGCCTCTCACATTATGTTTGTTTATTTGAATATTGTTAGGTGGTCTCCCTAAGAGTGAAGGGTAATCCAGACGTGGACCCCTTGCACTCAGTGCCTAGGCAATCCAGCTGCACCTCCCAGACGAGGCACAACTAGGTCCAAGCATATGTCGGGGGTTAGCTGGTGTTTCTGTGCAGGGGGGTGTTGCCCATCGTTTTGGAACTGGACCACCTTTCCGCTCCATACCCCTTTCCCTATGTCTAGAACAATCCCCCTTTGTCTTTAAGTCTACCCTGAAATCTTATCTTCTGGCGCTGTGTACATATAAATAAAGATATACATACATACATACTAGAAGGCTTGCAGTTTAAGTAAAGCGACACTAGTGATACTATAGAGCTTTCAAGGTAAATGTGTTATGTATTAGTGTAGCACAATTTGGATTGTAGCTTTGTGGTATCATTTGTAAATCTCCATTTCAATTGTAAGCTCTGTGGTATCACTAGTGTAATTCCATTTACAGCAGCAACCTGGAGATGAGTAAGTCAGTGGCCCACCAGCCCAGATATACAAATGGCCCAGGGAAATTTGTCCCCAGGTAAGCCCTCCCCTGCTGGCCATAACGACGTAAGTGGGGTTATTATTAGGAGGTGCTAATTATCATTTGACAGTAAAAACTAGGCTCTCCATCTCCAGATCATTTCCCTATAGGCAACCTAGACAGCAGCCTAGAGTGCCTCAGCTGAAGGGCGCCTCAGCTGTGCTGGCCACACCCACAGTCTGAAGCGTGAGTGTGGCCATAGCAATCTCAATTGCCCTGCACCAGTTTTATGCCCATTTACAGGCAATTGTTTAACCCCAATGGATGCTAGAGAGATCTCCATTGTGGACCAATGCATTAGAGATCTCTTTAATAGCCATTTTTAATTCCTGCTTGATAACCCAAGGGTATTTTCTGTGCCAGGAAACTGTGGATGGGACTGGGGGTGTGGTCATGTGAAAAGTAGGGTGTGGTCATGGGCGGAGCTAAGGACACCTAGAGTGCCTTGCCTAGGGGCACCAGTCATTTTCTGCCAAGTTCCTCTGAGCCTTGTTAGCACACATCTATACACATCTATTGATCCTGTAGTCTTCCCCACCTCCCCTCTCATCATGCAAATGGTGTAAAGAGGAGATATTTCTGGTGTATGCAAGCTTAGTAAATTGGCATTAGGCTGGCGTAGCTGTAACAATCAATAACAGTGCCTGTTCTCTCTAGGATGCCTTCGTACAAGATGGGTACAGTTGGAACACATGGTAACGTACCCATACCTGGCACCTCTCCAGATCTGGGGGAAGATGCACTAAGGTGTGATAAAGAGGTGATAACGCGGAGATGATTTCTCCAGTGATATCACTTCTCCAATTCTGATGTTATTCTATGGAGCCTATTCACTAAGATTTCTTCAACTTTGGAGATCTTAGTGCATAGGATCTATAGAATAACATAGGAACTGGAGAAGTGATATCACTGGAGAAGTCATCTCTGTGTTATCACCTCTTTATCACGACAGCGCATATTCCCCCCTGATCCGGAGACTCCAGTCTCAAAACCAGTGGAGTAACTATAGGGGAGTGCACGGGCCTGGCGTCCCCCTGCGACCCCTCCGCCTGGCGCCCGCAATCTCCCGCCGGCGCTCTAGTAATGTAGAGTGCTGGGAGATGACATCATTTTCCAGTGCTTTGCATTACTAAGAGGACCGCACAGGAGCTCCAGGTAGGAGTTAGGAGATGGGGGCATTGTAGAGATTGATGGGCATTGTGGAGGGGGCCAGTGTGGTGGTGGGGGTTCTCGTGGTACTTCTTGTACCAGGACCCGGAGGCTTCTAGTTACGCCTCTGCTCAAAACTTAATTACTGGGTCTCCTGCTGATTGTCAGAGCTCCCTTGTAACTCTGCCCACTTTGCTGCCAGTTCCATTCCTTCTCCTCCTTGTTCTACCAGCTCTTCACTCATTTTAAGGGCAAACCTCCCAATTCCACCCACCCCAATCAAGCACCATCCACTTTATGATGCAAATAGTGTTACTTGGACACTCCTGAGGCTTAGGACAACATGGTCCCCTGGTATAATGGTTCTAAAAATTCATTAGGGTAACCAAACCCCAGGCCCTCCCTTAGCACATTCTTTCCACTTTTCTTATTCACCTAAATTCCAAAGGTTCATAGTGCGTCGGGTTCTTGAACCCCTGTGCAATGGTAATCACGTATCTGTAAATAAATAAAATAACACAATTTACTTATACAACTGCAGCGATCAATAAGGATCAGATTCTCCTGAGAAGCAAAGAAATCTTATCTTACACAACTAGCGTTTGTATCTATACAGCGATAACTGTATTATAAACACAAGATTGTTACTATATATTTATATTATATGTTAAATACCTATGTGTCCATTTTTATCTGTGCAGAGATAAGTGTATTATAAACACAACATTGTTATAATATATTTATTTTATATGTTAAATACCTATGTGTCCATTTTTATCTGTGCAGAGATAAGTGTATTATAAACACAACATTGTTATAATATATTTATATTATATATTAAATAACTACGTGTCCATTTTTATCTATACAGCGATAAGTGTATTATAAACACAACATTGTTATTATATATTTATATTATATGTTAAATACCTATGTGTCCATTTTTATCTGTGCAGAGATAAGTGTATTATAAACACAACATTGTTATTAATAAAGATAAGAGAATGTGATTTGGACCCAGAGATACATCAAGTACACACAGGGAAACCTCACACTAATAGCAGAGGCCCTGCCAGGACTCACTCACTTTCTCTTTGAGGAATTAGATTTGTTAACTCTTTTGCTACCAAATGGGCTTCTACAACACATAAGTAAGCATTTAATAAAGCAGAACTATCATGCTTCCATAAATTATGCCCAATTAATTGTTAGGATCTTGTTAATAATGGCAATAGCGTAATAACGTTTCTTAACCCTTTGAGTGCCAGAGAGGTACGCAACGCATTGCAAAGCAATGTGCTGCGTACCCCTCTGGCACTCAAAGGGTTAAGTGCCAGCATGAGCTGGAATCATAACATCAAATGAAACTTACATCAGTGACGACGATACATCTTTGCACCTGCGCTGTCTGCCCCTGTCTGTATCTTACGGTACAATGTAACTCCCCCGTTGACAAATAACCTATCAGTGATGAGATGGGATGGACAGCACAGACGGACAGCACAGACGCACAGATCACTCTTCACCAGGATGTCTACTCTGTCCTACTGCTGTAAGTTTTATACAATGTTATAATTCCAACTCATGCCGACACTTAAGCAATGTTATTACACTATTTCCATGATTAACAAGCTACTAATAATTAATTGGGGATAACTTAGGGAACAGTGGCATAACAATAGGGGTTGCACCTGCGACCGGGTCTGCCACTCCAGGGGCACGGCCGTCCCCTGTGTAACCCCCACCCGCACCCTCAGCAAGCAGGTGAGGTCTGTGCTTTCTTCTGCACAGACCTCTAGCAAATGATCGCTCCCTCTTTGGCACAATAGTAGTAATGAAGAGCGCTGGGAGATGACATCATCTCCTAACGCTCTGCATTACTGAAGAAAGGACCATGTGGTAGCTCCAGTTAAAGAGGTCTGTGCAGTAGGAGGCACAGATCTCTCCTGCCATGCCGCTGGACCACCAGGGAGATAGGAGATGGGCACTGGGGGATGTCAATAGGGGCAATGTGGAGGCGATGTGATGATTCGGGGCAATGTGGAGGCAATTAGGGGCAATGTGGAGGCAATTGTGGAGATTGGGGGCAATGTGGAAGCAATTGTGGAGATTGGGGGCAATGTGGAAGCAATTGTGGAGATTGGGGGCAATGTGGAAGCAATTGTGGAGATTGGGGGCAATGTGGAGGCAATTGTGGAGATTGGGGGCAATGTGGAAGCAATTGTGGAGATTGGGGGCAATGTGGAAGCAATTGTGGAGATTGGGGGCAATGTGGAGGCAATTGTGGAGATTGGGGGCAATGTGGAGGCAATTGTGGAGATTGGGGGCAATGTGGAAGCAATTGTGGTGATTGGGATGCAATGTGGAGGCAATTGTGGCTATTGGGAGCAATGGAGGGCAATCTGGTCAGGGGGGCCCATGGCAATTTTTGCACCAGGGCCCGTTGGCTTCTAGTTACGCCTCTGTTGGGGAAGCATGATAGGTCCTCTTTAAAGGGAAACTATCATGTGTCTTGAGGCTGATGTGCGACTAAGAAATGGGAGCAATTCTGAGGAAACCAGATGCTGGACAGGAGACAAATTTTAACCTACTGAATACTAGAGAGGTCCGCAACGCATTGCTTCTCAATGCATTGCAGAGCTCTCTAACATTCAATTGGTTAAAACTCAATTTATATCAATGGGAATTTTTACCCTCCCTATGGTACTGTTTGTTTGCCATGGAATTGATCCACTTTTATATTGTGCATATGGCCCTTAAACATTGTGTGCTCATAACTAGGCTCACACATTGCTAAACCCTTCCACCTACTATACATACCTGGGATCCTCATCCACCTGAGCCTCTGGAGAGGGTTCATGTGCTGCGACAAGGGGTAGTAAATGACGTAATTCAAGTCATAAGGGGGTGGGGCTTAATTGAGTGGGTGGTGGTTATCAGAATTGTACTTGGGAAGCGGGTGGGAACTGGGCACAACAGGGTGTGAAGGAAGAGAAGTGGGAGGAACAAAGTGGGAAAGAGGAGAAGTTTGAAGAAAGTGGAAGGAACAGGGTTGGAAGGAGGAGAAGTGGGTGGGAAGTGGGAGGAACAGGGTGGGAAGGAGAAGTGGGTGGGAAGTGGGAGGAACAGGTTGGAAGGAGGAGAAATGGGAGGGAAGTGAGAGGAACAGGGTGGGAAGAATCCAGACGTGGTTCCCTTGCTCACAAGGACCTAGAGGGATCAACTGCACCTCACTGATGAGACCCAACAAGGCCGAAATGCACATCTGGGTTTAGCTTCTTTCCTTGTTCAGAGAAGACTTGTCTGGCATTTCATGGTTGGACTGTTTCCCTTATTAAGATAAGGGAAAAACCTGAAAAACTTATCAAGGGGGGCAGGGCTTTCATTGTTCTCATAGAAAGAAGATTGTCCCCTGCTGTTATCTGTCTGGTCTATGGACTGCATTCCACATCTGAGGAGATTAGTGTGACACTAGGTGAAAGGAGCTGGAGGGGGATACTTTATCCTTCAATAACTCTTGAACTACAACTCTGACAGTAATGAAATAACACTCTCCATGGCCTAAATACCATGAAGATTAATTGGAGCTGCTGTTTTTGTGAAACATTAGTATCCCTTTAAAGGGATAGTAATACTTCATTTTAACTTTATTTTATTTTGTAGGCATTAAAAAAACATGAAGAATGATATAAGTCTTATCTCTGAAACCTTTATGGTTTAAGAGATATTCACAAACAAAGTATCCCCCCCCTGTTCAACCAGATCAGAAGGGAGATGCCCAGGTAGACTGCAGAGAGGGACAATCTTCTATTAAGATAATGGAAAAAGCTGAAAAACTTGTCAAGGGGGAAGGGCTTTCATTGTTTTCATACAAAGAAAATTGTCCCCTTCTGTTATCTGTCCTGTCATACAACCAGACTCACATCTGAGAAGAGATGGCTTACACTAGGTAAAAGGGGCGGAAGGGGAACTTTGCTTGTGAATATCTCATAAACCATAAAGGTTTGAGAGATAAGACTTATATCATTCTTCATGTTTTTTTAATGCCTACAAAATAAAATAAAGTTAAAACGAAGTGTTACTATCCCTTTAAGGATAAGACTGATACAATTAGATGTGATATCTCCTCCAACACAGGGAATTTTTAAGAACCCGCATTTACATGTTTTGCACTTAGAACTGCTTCACTTCTCACTGACGATCTAGCCAAAAAGAAGCCCCCAAAGATGAGAATGTTAACCCTTTGAATGCCAAAGGGGAAGCATCATACCTGGTAACTCTCAGGTTTTGCCCCAGAGACTCCGGATTTCACAGTGAATTGCCGGGTCTCCAGGGCAGTCTCTCAGTCTCTGGGTTGTTCACCATCCCACCCCGGTTCCTGCCCTCTTACCCTCATTCAACATCTATTTTGCCCTTTTTTTAAAAAATTTTTGTCCCGCCCCCCCGAGCCTAAGCCACGCCCCTTTTATGACGCGAATCGCGTCTTTTCCCTCCCCGATCGGCTCTGGTAGGGCTGCCTTCTGGGTAGCCCTGCTTGTCAAGTTCCCAGGTATCGGTAGCATGGGTTGCATCTTAACCCCTTAAGGACCGGCACGCGCGGCCGGCACTTGAGGACCATGGGGCTTTTTTTTTTTTTTTAAAGTTCCGGTTCAGGGCTTCCGGAGCGGCGTGCAGCTGCGCCAGGAGCCCTAAACTCCATGGCGTGCCAGGACTGTCACTGGTCTTTAAGTGCCGGACCGCCTTGACGGTCCTGGCACGTCACTGGTCCTTAAGGGATTAATGTCTGCTGAAGATATTTAATATAATGTTTCCAAAATTGCAAATTAATATGTCAATGTCAAATTCCTTAACCCCTTACCCACCTTTGCCTCCGCCACCATCTCCGCTGGGGACGGAAGGCATTTTCAGCTGCTCAGACCCCCCAATGCCACCTCTCTGGACTCTTCTATTGCTAAGACTTCCCTGATTCCCCCCAGCGTGATACATTTCTGTTGGTTCCTGCACACGCAGTCCCTATCACGCTCTTCGGAGCTCAGACATTGGACCCAGAGGGATCTTTGCACTGTTATGGAGCAATATGGTGATCTAGTTATTGACCTCATCACCTCTTATCTTGATCTCTCACTGACACACTTCTCACATTATCTAAATGACTGTAACTGCTTTCATCCAATCACTGGAAGTAGAGTAAATATGTATCCAAAGCACTTTCCTTTCACCTCTGCTGGGTTTTTTTGATTGTACCAACTGGAATCCTTAGGGCCATTTTCACACAAAAAAGCGGAACAGTTCTGAAGCAAACCAGTTGCCCCAAATGGGACAAATCAAACAGTCATCTAAAAGTCCTTTGATTTAACCCCTTCAGTGCCATAAGGGTATGCAACGCATTGCACCGGAGAAAGTCATAAAACTGGGGATGGGTGTGTCTAAATGATGTGATTTGCATCATAATGAGGGTGGACCCAAGCAGGGTGGGTGGGGTTGAAAGGTTGAGGGCGGGATTTTATCTGAAACGGGTAAGGACCAGGGCCGGATTTACATCTCAGGAGCCTGTAGGCACAGAAATCTGAAGTGCCCCCCCCCATTGGCCATCTCCACTGGACACCTCCACCATGCTCCTACTCTCCACATTGCCCCCCATCATCTCCATATTGCCCTTACATTGTTCCCTGTCAGCTCCATATTGCCCGCATCAGCTCCATATTGCCCCATTAGCTCCAACTTACCCGCACATTGCCCCCATCAGCTCCATATTGCCCGCATCAGCTCCATATTGCCCCATTAGCTCCAACTTACCCGCACATTGCCCCCATCAGCTCCATATTGCCCGCATCAGCTCCATATTGCCCCATCAGCTCCAACTTACCCGCACATTGCCCCCATCATCTCCATATTGCCCCCATCAGCTACTTATTGCCCCATCAGCTCCATATTGCCCCATCAGCTCCAACTTATCCTCACATACATTGCCCCATCATCTCTACATTGCCATCATCTCCATCTTGCCCCCATCAGATCCATATTGCCCCATCATTTCCACATTGCCCCCCAGTGTCCGTTTCCTACCTCTTCCCTGGTGGTCCAGCGGCAGGAGAGGTCTGTATGTGCCTCCTTTGGCACAGACCTGTAGTTGCTGGAGCTCCCGCGCGGTCTTCTCTTCATGCAGAGCGCTGGGAGATGATGTCATCTCCCAGCGCTCTGTAATACTAAAGAGCCGGTGAGGGAGCGCAGCATCTACAGGTCTGTCCTGAAGGAGGCACAGACCTGACTGGGTGGTGGGGGGGTTAGTGCGGGCGGCGAGGCAACGTTTTTTTTTTTTTTTTAAAGGGTCCCAATGACAGGCGCCCCTCTGTGAGGTGCTCCTGTAGGCACATGCCTACTCTGCCTAATGTTAAATCTGGCCCTGGTAAGGACGTGATGGAATGGGGCAGGAGTAGACGGAATGGGTAGGAAAGTGGGTGGCGCTCACACGCTACTACTCAAACAGGAGAATTAAATTCTGTCGCAAGAGACCTGGTAAATTACGTCTGGAAACTGGAGTCTCTGGGATAGATCCACCGAGTTCCCAGGTCAGAAATAACGTTTCGCATACCTTGTGGCACTCAAGGGGTTAATGAAACTCTTTCTTAAAAAATTTCTTGTCCATATCAGGCTCCTGACCCCAAAGAGATTTAGTTTCTTATAGGAATGTAATAGGTATAAAATGGTTTGTTTCACTCCATTGGGAATTTGCAAGAGGCCAGTTCCGCCGACATCTTCCAGTGGAGACTTGTGAACGTGCAACTGTGCGCTTGTGTGGATGTGTGTGTGTGTGTTATGATATGTGCTTGTGTTATGATTTGTGCCTGTGTTATGATTTGTGCCTGTGTTATGATATGTGCATGTGTTATGATATGTGCCTGTGTTATGATATGTGCATGTGTTATGATATGTGCCTGTGTTATGATATGTGCATGTGTTATGATATGTGCATGTGTTATGATATGTGCCTGTGTTATGATATGTGCATGTGTTATGATGTGTGCATGTGTTATGATATGTGCCTGTGTTATGATATGTGCATGTGTTATGGTATGTGCCTGTGTTATGATATGTGCATGTGTTATGATGTGTGCCTGTGTTATGATGTGTGCATGTGTTATGATGTGTGCCTGTGTTATGATATGTGCATGTGTTATGATATGTGCCTGTGTTATGATATGTGCATGTGTTATGATGTGTGCCTGTGTTATGATATGTGCATGTGTTATGATGTGTGCCTGTGTTATGATATGTGCATGTGTTATGATGTGTGCCTGTGTTATGATATGTGCATGTGTTATGATGTGTGCATGTGTTATGATATGTGCATGTGTTATGATGTGTGCCTGTGTTATGATATGTGCCTGTGTTATGATATGTGCATGTGTTATGGTATGTGCCTGTGTTATGATATGTGCATGTGTTATGATATGTGCCTGTGTTATGATATGTGCATGTGTTATGGTATGTGCCTGTGTTATGATATGTGCATGTGTTATGATGTGTGCCTGTGTTATGATATGTGCATGTGTTATGATATGTGCATGTGTTATGATGTGTGCCTGTGTTATGATATGTGCATGTGTTATGATGTGTGCCTGTGTTATGATGTGTGCATGTGTTATGATGTGTGCATGTGTTATGACTTGTGCCTGTGTTATGATATGTGCATGTGTTATGATATGTGCCTGTGTTATGATATGTGCCTGTGTTATGGTATGTGCATGTGTTATGATATGTGCCTGTGTTATGATATGTGCATGTGTTATGGTATGTGCCTGTGTTATGATATGTGCATGTGTTATGATGTGTGCCTGTGTTATGATATGTGCATGTGTTATGATATGTGCCTGTGTTATGATGTGTGCATGTGTTATGATGTGTGCCTGTGTTATGATATGTGCATGTGTTATGATATGTGCCTGTGTTATGATATGTGCATGTGTTATGATGTGTGCCTGTGTTATGATATGTGCATGTGTTATGATGTGTGCCTGTGTTATGATATGTGCATGTGTTATGATATGTGCATGTGTTATGATGTGTGCCTGTGTTATGATATGTGCCTGTGTTATGATATGTGCATGTGTTATGGTATGTGCCTGTGTTATGATATGTGCATGTGTTATGATATGTGCCTGTGTTATGATATGTGCATGTGTTATGGTATGTGCCTGTGTTATGGTATGTGCCTGTGTTATGATATGTGCATGTGTTATGATGTGTGCCTGTGTTATGATATGTGCATGTGTTATGATATGTGCATGTGTTATGATGTGTGCCTGTGTTATGATATGTGCATGTGTTATGATATGTGTCTGTGTTATGATATGTGCATGTGTTATGATGTGTGCCTGTGTTATGATATGTGCATGTGTTATGATATGTGCATGTGTTATGATGTGTGCCTGTGTTATGATATGTGCATGTGTTATGATATGTGCCTGTGTTATGATATGTGCATGTGTTATGATGTGTGCCTGTGTTATGATATGTACATGTGTTATGATGTGTGCCTGTGTTATGATATGTGTGTGTGTTATGATATGTGCCTGTGTTATGATGTGTGCCTGTATGATATGTGCCTGTGTTATGATGTGTGCCTGTGTTATGATTTGTGCCTGTTTTATGATGTGTGCATGTGTTATATGTGCCTGTGTTTTGATATGTGCCTGTGTTATGATATGTGCCTGTGTTATGATATGTGTATGTGTTATGATGTGTGCCTGTGTTATGATGTGTGCATGTGTTATGATGTGTGCATGTGTTATGACTTGTGCCTGTGTTATGATATGTGCATGTGTTATGATATGTGCATGTGTTATGATATGTGCCTGTGTTATGATATGTGTGTGTGTTATGATGTGTGCCTGTGTTATGATATGTGCATGTGTTATGATATGTGCCTGTGTTATATGTGCATGTGTTATGATGTGTGCCTGTGTTATGATGTGTGCATGTGTTATATGTGCCTGTGTTTTGATATGTGTGTGTGTTATGATATGTGTATGTGTTATGATATGTGTATGTGTTATGATGTGTGCCTGTGTTATGATATGTGCATGTGTTATGATATGTGCCTGTGTTATGATATGTGTATGTGTTATGATGTGTGCCTGTGTTATGATATGTGCCTGTGTTATGATTTGTGCATGTGTGGCGGAATGGTTGTCACCCTCAGAATGAATCTTGCCAGTTTTCAGTGACCCCCATTCTCTTCACTATTTGTTCCCCTTCTTGCAAACATTAATGTCCTCTGTGTGTGTGTGTGCATGTATTAGAGGGTTGGCCTTTTACCTGCATTGAGGGGATTAATATGTATGTATGAGGTCCACAGTGATGGTGCCATGGAGTCTAGCTAACACAAGAGGTTCAGTGCTATCAGACAGCCCTGGTGAATCACTAGCACAACTTCAGGAAAGAGATTTAAAGGGATAGTAATACTTTAATTTTACTAATCCCCATTTTATACAACTTAAAAAATGATTGTTAATGCCCCAAATCACATCTCTCAAACATTTATGGTTTGAGAGAAAATCAATTTCGAAGTCCCCCCCTCTTTCCCCTTTCCTCAAGATCAGTGTTCTATATGACTCCAGCAGGGTTCTGTCGTACGACCATCTGGGGCTCTGCACAACTCTTTTTTGTCTCCCTAAGTATAAGGGCATCCCAGACATGGGCCTTTGCTTCCATGTGCCTAGAGGGATTTGGCTGCACCACACTGATGAGGCTTGCATAGGCTGAAGTGTATGTCTGTGGTTTTTTTGCTGTTTCTCTCGTGTGGAGAGAATTTGACTGACATTTTGGAGCTGGGCTGTTTGTGGGTGGGACCAGTTGGATATGGATATGGATATGGATATGGATATGGATTTGGCTGCACCACACTGACGAGGCTCATATAGGTTGAAACGTATGTCTATGGGTTTGCTGTTTCTCTCTTGCGGAGTGGATTTGCCTGACATTTCGGAGCTGGGCTGTCTGTGGGCGGGACCAGTTGGGTATGGAGATTTCCTCTCTGCAATGGCACATGGGAGTGAAAAACGTGAGTTGTAGCACCATTGAGAGGCTACCATGCCTTAGAACAAGATACTTTATCTTGTTCGTGCTTGATGTGTGCTCCTCACAACTCTTTTTTGTCTCCCTAAGTATAAGGGCATCCCAGGTATGGGTTCTTGCTTCCATGGCCGCACCACACTGATGAGGCTCACATAGGCTGAAACGTATGTCTGTGGTTTTGCTGTTTTTCTCGTGCAGAGAGTATTTGCCTGACATTTTGGAGCTGGGCTGTCTGTGGGCGGGGCCAGTCTGATATGGATATAGAGATTTCCTCTCTGCAATGGCACATGGGAGTGAAAAACGTGAGTTGTAGCACCATTGAGAGGCTACCATGCCTAGAACAAGACACTTTATCTTGTTTGTGCATGATGTGTGCTCCTCACAAGTCTTTTTTTGTCTCCCTATTACAAGGTTATGCCCATTAAAGGAGCAGTAAACTTTTTTTTTATGAAAACACATATTTTACAGAGCATTCCCTGCTGAATAAAACAAGGTCACTCCCATTGTTATCAGATGTTCTATTCAAAATGTATAGCAGTTTAAATAATCAGGAAGTGAATTTACTGTGTTTACTTCCTGATAGTTCTAACTGACAGGAAGTGAACTTACTGTGTTTACTTCCTGATAGTTCTGACAGGAAGTGCATTTACTGTGTTTACATCCTGATAGTTCTGACAGGAAGTGAATTTACTGTGTTTACTTCCTGATAGTTCTAACTGACAGGAAGTGACTCAGCAGTTTCTATCACATTCTATGGAGAACTGTATGTCTCTGACTTTCCTGACTTTCCTCTCCATTAGAATGTAACAGGAAATCTAATTAGAATTTGACCACTAGAGGGCACTGCTAATGTAAAAAAAAACATGGGTTTAAACTGTAATAACTCTGGAAATATAAATCTCTCGGTAGTAGGAGTACCCTTATTTTACTCAATAGGAAAATCCCTACAATATATATTTTTTCATAAAAAATGTTTACTGCTCCTTTAATGTAAGCTTTGTAGTAGCGCACTAGTGTAGCCCCATTTCAACTGTAAGCTATGTGGCATCACTTGACTTACGTCACAACATTAATGTCAATTTTAAAATTAACAAAAGGGGGTGGGCTGGGACAGTGGGCTCGAATGATAATAGAAATGGGCCACTTGATTGTATTTGGCCCCTGGGCCACAAGTTGCCAGCCCTCCCCTGAATGTTACTCTATCCCTACAGCACTCCGGGCTGTATCCATCAAGCTGTAGAAGTGCAATTACATATTTGTTTGGAAATCTAGTGAAGCTCAGACAGGGGGACTTTGGTTTATGTCTGTAATAACCATATGTAAAATCCTTAAAAATTAACAGTGCAATATAAATATCTACTGACAGAGGCAGAAAACAACTGCGAAGTTGGCACCTAGAAGCAATTTAAAGGGATAGTTATGTTTCATAATAAAAGCAGCTCTAATTAATCATCATAGTATTTGGACCCTGGAGAGTGTTACTTCAATTCTGTCAGAGTTGTAGTACAAGAGTAATTCAATGACAAAGTATCCCCCTCCCGCCCCTTTTACTGATGTAACACTGTTCACCTCAGAGCAGAAGGGAGGTGCCCAGGTAGACTGCAGAGAGGGACAATCTTCAATTAAGATAAGGGAAAAAACTGAAAAGCTTGTCAAGGGGGGCAGGGATTTCATTGTTCTCATAGGAAGAAGATTGTCCCCTGCTGTTATCTGTCTGGTCTATGGACTGGATTCCACATCTGAGAAGAGATGGCTTACACTAGGTAAAAGGGGCGGGAGGGGAAACTTTGCTTGTGAATATCTCTTGAACCATAAAGGTCTGAGAGATAAGACTTATATCATTCTTCATATTTTTTTAATTCCTACAAAATAAAATAAAGTTAAAATGAAGTATTACTATCCCTTTAATGTCCCCACCAACAACCGATTGTAACAAATCCAGGACCTTAACCCTTTTGAGCGCCAGAGAGGTATCAAAACCATTTCAACCTCTCTGCCACTCAAAGGGTTAAAGAGAAAATAACACGATGGAATTAAGCAAAAAGAGCCTTACGTAGAAGCAAAAGATGAGCATTCCTGGAGTAGACCAACTGTACCACAGGGGACATTAAACATTTCTCAAATTACCTTTGCTTTAAATGTGGTTTTTAACCCCATGAATGCTAGAGAGATCTCCAGAGCTTTGCAAAGTGGGTTAAAAGATCCATATAAATCTCTAGGGATTTTAATCCCCCCTTTAGGGCGAAGATGGTTTGCACCATAATGTTAATTTTTTGCTTTCTACATAAGTATATAATGACAGAAAGCAAGAAAGTGGAGCATTCACTATATTTTTTTTAAGTTTATGTGGTATTTGTGATTGCTCACTTTTTTGATGCAAAAAACATACTAACGCCTTGATGTCAAATAGAGCATGCTCCTAAATTAACAGAAAAGTTAGAACATGCACCTAAATTAACACCCAAGTTAGCACATGCTCCTAAATTAACAGAAAAGTTAGAACATGCTCCTAAATTAACACCCAAGTTAGCACATGCTCCTAAATTAACACCCAAGTTAGAACATGCTCCTAAATTAACACCCAAGTTAGCACATGCTCCTAAATTAACAGAAAAGTTAGCACATGCACCTAAATTAACAGCAAAGTTAGCACATGCTCCTAAATTAACAGAAAAGTTAGAACATGCTCCTAAATTAACACCTAAGTTAGCGCATGCTCCTAAATTAACACCTAAGTTAGCGCATGCTCCTAAATTAACAGAAAAGTTAGCACATGCACCTAAATTAACACCCAAGTTAGCACATGCTCCTAAATTAACAGAAAAGTTAGCACATGCACCTAAATTAACACCCAAGTTAGCACATGCTCCTAAATTAACAGCAAAGTTAGCGCATGCTCCTAAATTAACAGAAAAGTTAGCACATGCTCCTAAATTAACAGCAAAGTTAGCTCATGCTTCTAAATTAACAGCAAAGTTAGCAAATTCTTCTAAATTAACAGCAAAGTTAGCACCAGGTTTGGTTGTAGGGTTTGCGTGGCTGTTTCGTTGTTTGTTTTCTTTGCTTTTGGGTTTAGCAAAAAAAAAAAAAAAAAAAAAAAAGCAATTAAAATTACAGTTGAAACTGACCTACGCTTGTGATACACAGAGTTTACATTTGAAATAGAGCTAAACACGTGATCCAAAGAGCTGACATTTTAAATGAAGCTACAATGGTGATACCTCACAGTTTATAATTGAAATGGAGTTACACTAGTGATACCACAGAGCTTACAATTGAAATGGATACCAGAGCACTTACAAATAACCAGAGGCCACCCCTTGACTTTAGAGGAAAGGAGACTTCAACTTCAGCAGAGGAATGGGTTTTTTACAGTGAGGTCTGTTAAATTATAGAATTCCTTTCCCAAGGATGTGGTCATAGCAGATACAATGGATACATTTAAGAGAAGATTAGATACATTTATTTCAAAAGGGAATATACAGGGTTATACTGTGTATTAGTAGGTAAAACTGGAAGGTCTGATAAAGACTAACTTATTTTACAGCAGGAAAGTTATATAATTCTCATGTCTCTGGGTTATGAGGCAAAGGTTGAACTTGATGGACTTGTGTCTTTTTTCAACCTAATGTTCCAAGTTACTATGTAATATAGTTCTACTAATGATGCCACAGAGCTTCGAATTGAAATGAAGCCACAGATGATACTACAGAGCTTACAACTGAAATGGAGCTACACTAGAGATACCACAGCAACTACAGAACCACACATATTGACCCCACCTGCACTGTTTGCTAGAGAACCACACATACAGATCACCATTTTTGACCCACAGCAGCCACAGAACCACACATACTAACCACAGCCTTGGTCCCACTGCACTGATATCCACAGAACCACACATACCAACCTCCAGCCTTGTCCCACTGCACTGACAGCCATAGGACCACACATACCAACCTCCAGCCTTGTCCCACTGCACTGATATCCACAGAGCCACACATACCAACCTCCAGCCTTGTCCCACTGCACTGGTAGCCATAGAACCACACATACTGACCTCCAGCCTTGTCCCACTGCACTGGTAGCCATAGAACCACACATACTGACCTCCAGCCCTGTCCACTGCACTGGTAGCCATAGGACCACACATACTGACCTCCAGCCTTGTCTCATTGCACTGGTAACTATAGAACCACACATACTGACCTCCAGCCTTGTCCTACGGCACGGGTAGCTGTAGAACCACACATACTGACCTCCAGTCTTGTCCCACTGCAATGATAGCCATAGAACCACACATACCGACCTCCAGCCTTGTCTCACTGCAATGATAGCCATGGAACCACACATACTGACCTCCAGCCTTGTTCCACTGCACTGGTAGCCATAGAACCACACATACTGACCTCCAGCCTTGTCTCACTGCACTGATAGCCATAGAACCACACACACTGACCTCCAGCCTTGTTCCACTGCAATGATAGCCGTAGAACCACACATACTGACCTCCAGCCTTGTTCCACTGCAATGATAGCCGTAGAACCACACATACTGACCTCCAGCCTTGTTCCACTGCAATGATAGCCGTAGAACCACACATACTGACCTCCAGCCTTGTTCCACTGCAATGATAGCCGTAGAACCACACATACTGACCTCCAGCCTTGTTCCACTGCAATGATAGCCGTAGAACCACACATACTGACCTCCAGCCTTGTCTCACTGCACTGATAGCCATAGAACCACACACACTGACCTCCAGCCTTGTTCCACTGCAATGATAGCCGTAGAACCACACATACTGACCTCCAGCCTTGTCTCACTGCACTGGTAGCCACAGAACCACACATACTGACCTCCAACCTTGTTCCACTGCACTGGTAGCCATTGAACCTCACATACTGACCCCCAGCCTTGTCCTACTGCACTGGTAGCCATAGAACCACACATACTGACCTCCAGCCTTGTCTCACTGCAATGATAGCCATATAACCACACATACTGACCTCCAGCCTTGTCTCATTGCACTGATAGCCGTAGAGAGAGGGGAATATAAGGATAGAGATGGTGCAGGGATGTGTAAGGGATAGGGGAGTATTAGGGGCATCAGCAAGAAGGAAAAGACTGCCAGGAATGTGTGTCCATTTGTGGAGAGGTGGCCAGTGACCTGCCCTCTCTATTCTATACACTATATTAATTTATACAGAACACTTTCCCCAGTGGATCACTAAGTATTTGCTGTGTTTTTTCTCCTATCCCCAGACAGATACAGCCGAGCAACTTTCAGTCATAAAAACTGCAGAACTGAGCATTTTAACCTATGCTGGTGTAGGACTCTCTTAGCTGAGATTGAAGTAGCTGAAATTACTTTCAAATCCAATTCCCTTTCCTCTGTAACCCAGGTGAAAGGGTTAACTTTAGCTATTTGGACTTCTGTTTTCATTCCTGTTCCTCCTGTGTCTGTGTGTGTGAGAGCGTAACACACCGGCAGCTGTGACCTCTGCGCTGTGAAGGAGCTGGACAGGTAAAGCTGTCTGCATGTGTATAGCCATAGAGACAGCAGAAATCTCATCAGAAACGTACCTCTTTTGTCTTGCCACGGAGGCAGTGCTGAGGCATCAGGGCAGCGGGCAGTTCCATCCCATCATATGAGTATACCAACCAGGTGTACCTATTTAGGAGATATTACGGGTCTGTACCTCCCAAGTGTCCCTATTTAGGAGATACTAGCAGTTTGGGACGGCGTTGCCCGTCATGTTATGCAGGAAATGTTTCTTTTTTTTTAAATAAATGTTATGATAGTGAATTATAGCGTAGGG
Organism: Rhinophrynus dorsalis; assembly: GCA_037306005.1. Lineage (NCBI taxonomy): Eukaryota > Metazoa > Chordata > Amphibia > Anura > Rhinophrynidae > Rhinophrynus > Rhinophrynus dorsalis. The sequence goes on from CM074725.1 coordinate 253,763,227, forward strand.
TGTACGTGTCAGAAAGGTACACACAGTGATAGACAGAGACACATGCAACACACCTACATACACACACATGCACTGACAACACAAACAGTGACACACAGCTGCAAATCAGAACATAAATACATACAGTGTGAGCAGTGTAAGTAACATACCTCCCAACATTTCATATGGCCAAAGAGGGACACTTGTGTTTTCGGTGGTGTTACTGGGGGCGTGGCTGGTGGTGTATTTTAGAGAATTTTTAACCCTTTGAGTGCCAGGGGGTAAGCAATGCATTGCATCCCCTCTGGTATTGAAATGGTTAAGTTACTCTTTCTGTAAGTGAATGATTTAGAAGAAGATGAAAGTATTTTTTTTACACAGACTAATTTAACAGATATATACAGAAGTTTATTCCCACATTACTGTGGGTTTTATTGATGTGGAGCAATCTGATACACTGGTATATACACCACACAATGTGATCTCCTAAATAGAGGAGCAGAGGGATTTGGGTGTCAAACAGGGACTGTCCCTCCTATACTGTATAGTGACAGTCCTTATACACAGACACATGCAGACTGTATACTATACAGCAGAGGTTCTCAGCCCATGCCCTCAGTGGCCACTAACAGGCCAGGACTTAGGAATTTCACTGCTAGAACACAAGTGTGTTGATCAGAGGCTCAGTCATATTGATTAACTCACCTGTGCTCTTAAAAGGAAATTCTAAAATCCTGGCCTGTTAATAGCCACTGAGGGCACAGATTGAGAACCACTGCTATACAGTGCCAGACCATTGTAGAGAATTTTTAACCCTTTGAGTGCCAGGGGGTAAGCAATGCATTGCATCTCCTCTGGCACTGAAATGGTTAAGTTACTCTTTCTGTAAGTGAATAATTTAGAAGAAGATGAAAGTATTTTTTACACAGACTAATTTAACAGATATATACAGAAGTTTATACCCACATTACCGTGGGTTTTACTGATGTGAAGCAATCTGATACACTTGTACATTAGGCTGACCAGACCTCACCTTTAACCAGTGACACATATGAAAAATGCATACTGCAGGGCTGCTTTGATTTTGGTGCACTCCTGAAATATGCTTATTTCCTATGTGTCCCCGGTTAAAGGTGAGGTCTGGTCAGCCTACTGTATATACACCACACCGTGTGATCTCCTAAATAGAGGAGCAGAGGGATTTGGGTGTCAAACAGGGACTGTCCCTCCTATACTGTATAGTGCCAGTCCTTATACACAGACTGTATACTATACAATGCCAGACCATATATAAATAGTTTGTCATACATGCTATACAGTGAGCTATGTACAGCATGGATATGATTGCAGGAACTGGCACCTCTACTTACAGACAGACTGACAAACAACCTGCTCTCTTTCTCTCTCTTTGTGCAATATATAAATACAGTCACATCCATGTCTCTGCCATTTACCAGCTCAGCTGAAGCCTTGCTCTGCACTGCCTGATCACCTCTCTGCCGTTGTTTCCACTTTCTCAGCAAGCCAGTATCCTCCTGCTGATTGTTTAGAAATCAGCTCACTTGTAGTAATTAGCAGAGCTGTGTAGGCTCAAACACAGGGAATGAAGAAGCTGCATAATACAGATTGGACCATGGCCTTCCAGCTGTAGCTTGAACATTGTTCCCATCATCCTCAGCGTGCGTATGTGTGTATGTGTCTGCTAGTGTGTGTGTGGGAGGGCATGTGCATGTGTCTGTGGTGTAGGAGTGTGTGGCAGACATTTTTTTTTTCAGCCTTAGATAGTGGTGGGCGGGCTGGATAGTGGGGGCAGGCCAAAAATCACACTCCCACAGAATCACCCAATGGCAGCAGTAATCCTTTTTACTGCCGCCCCTGGGTGTGTTTTGCCAGGCACAAAGTCTTCTTTTATATATATAGACTAGCAGTTTGGGACGGCGTTGCCCGTCATGTTATGCAGGAAATGTTTCTTTTTTTTTAAATAAATGTTATGATAGTGAATTATAGCGTAGGGTGTACGTGTCAGAAAGGTACACACAGTGATAGACAGAGACACATGCAACACACCTACATACACACACATGCACTGACAACACAAACAGTGACACACAGCTGCAAATCAGAACATAAATACATACAGTGTGAGCAGTGTAAGTAACATACCTCCCAACATTTCATATGGCCAAAGAGGGACACTTGTGTTTTCGGTGGTGTTACTGGGGGCGTGGCTGGTGGTGTATTTTAGAGAATTTTTAACCCTTTGAGTGCCAGGGGGTAAGCAATGCATTGCATCCCCTCTGGCATTGAAATGGTTAAGTTACTCTTTCTGTAAGTGAATGATTTAGAAGAAGATGAAAGTATTTTTTTTACACAGACTAATTTAACAGATATATACAGAAGTTTATACCCACATTACTGTGGGTTTTATTGATGTGGAGCAATCTGATACACTGGTATATACACCACACAATGTGATCTCCTAAATAGAGGAGCAGAGGGATTTGGGTGTCAAACAGGGACTGTCCCTCCTATACTGTATAGTGACAGTCCTTATACACAGACACATGCAGACTGTATACTATACAGCAGAGGTTCTCAGCCCATGCCCTCAGTGGCCACTAACAGGCCAGGACTTAGGAATTTCACTGCTAGAACACAAGTGTGTTGATCAGAGGCTCAGTCATATTGATTAACTCACCTGTGCTCTTAAAAGGAAATTCTAAAATCCTGGCCTGTTAATAGCCACTGAGGGCACAGATTGAGAACCACTGCTATACAGTGCCAGACCATTGTAGAGAATTTTTAACCCTTTGAGTGCCAGGGGGTAAGCAATGCATTGCATCTCCTCTGGCACTGAAATGGTTAAGTTACTCTTTCTGTAAGTGAATAATTTAGAAGAAGATGAAAGTATTTTTTACACAGACTAATTTAACAGATATATACAGAAGTTTATACCCACATTACCGTGGGTTTTACTGATGTGAAGCAATCTGATACACTTGTACATTAGGCTGACCAGACCTCACCTTTAACCAGTGACACATATGAAAAATGCATACTGCAGGGCTGCTTTGATTTTGGTGCACTCCTGAAATATGCTTATTTCCTATGTGTCCCCGGTTAAAGGTGAGGTCTGGTCAGCCTACTGTATATACACCACACCGTGTGATCTCCTAAATAGAGGAGCAGAGGGATTTGGGTGTCAAACAGGGACTGTCCCTCCTATACTGTATAGTGCCAGTCCTTATACACAGACTGTATACTATACAATGCCAGACCATATATAAATAGTTTGTCATACATGCTATACAGTGAGCTATGTACAGCATGGATATGATTGCAGGAACTGGCACCTCTACTTACAGACAGACTGACAAACAACCTGCTCTCTTTCTCTCTCTTTGTGCAATATATAAATACAGTCACATCCATGTCTCTGCCATTTACCAGCTCAGCTGAAGCCTTGCTCTGCACTGCCTGATCACCTCTCTGCCGTTGTTTCCACTTTCTCAGCAAGCCAGTATCCTCCTGCTGATTGTTTAGAAATCAGCTCACTTGTAGTAATTAGCAGAGCTGTGTAGGCTCAAACACAGGGAATGAAGAAGCTGCATAATACAGATTGGACCATGGCCTTCCAGCTGTAGCTTGAACATTGTTCCCATCATCCTCAGCGTGCGTATGTGTGTATGTGTCTGCTAGTGTGTGTGTGGGAGGGCATGTGCATGTGTCTGTGGTGTAGGAGTGTGTGGCAGACATTTTTTTTTTCAGCCTTAGATAGTGGTGGGCGGGCTGGATAGTGGGGGCAGGCCAAAAATCACACTCCCACAGAATCACCCAATGGCAGCAGTAATCCTTTTTACTGCCGCCCCTGGGTGTGTTTTGCCGGGCACAAAGTCTTCTTTTATATATATAGATTACGGGTCTGTACCTCCCAAGTGTTCCTCTTTAGGAGATATTAGGGGTCTGTACCTCCCAAGTGTCCCTCTTTAGGAGATATTAGGGGTACATACCTCCCAAGTGTTCCTCTTTAGGAGATATTAGGGGTACATACCTCCCAAGTGTCCCTCTTTAGGAGATATTATGGGTCCATACCTCCCAAGTGTCCCTCTTTAGGAGATATTAGGGGTCTGTACCTCCCAAGTGTCCCTCTATAGGAGATATTAGGGGTACATACCTCCCAAGTGTCCCTCTTTAGGAGATATTAGGGGTCCATATCTCCCAAGTGTCCTTCTTTAGGAGATATTAGGGGTCTGTACCTCCCAAGTGTCCCTCTTTAGTAGATATTAGGGGTCCGTACCTCCCAAGTGTCCCTCTTTAGTAGATATTAGGGGTCCATATCTCCCAAGTGCCCCTCTTTAGGAGATATTAGGGGTCCGTACGTCCCAAGTGTCCCTGTTTAGGAGATATTAGGGGTCCATACCTACCAAGTGTCCCTCTTTAGGGTATATGTGGGCTATGTAACTCCCAAGTGTCCCTGTTTAGGAGATATTAGGGGTTGGTACCTTCCAAGTATCCCTCTTTAGGAGATATTAGGGGTCTATACCTCCCAACTGTCCCTCTTTAAGAGATATTAGGGGTTGGTACCTTCCAAGTGTCCCTCTTTAGGAGATATTAGGGATCATACCTCCCAAGTGTTCTCCTTTAGGAGATATTTGTGGTGTATACCTCCCAAGTGTCCCTCTTTAGGACACATTAGAGGATGAGGGCACGTGTACATTACATCACATGCTTGTACTGCCCTCACATCTACCAACCAATTTTAAGCACTGATAAGGAACCAGTTATGGAGTGGTGATATAGTAGCAGCCAATCAGAGAAGCTAGCTGATGGCTATTGCCTTCAACTCTTATGATGGGGTTGCTCGAGACTTTGGTTGTGTGGCTGGCAAAGTTGCAGGGCCGGGTGTACTGCACGCTTGGCACCCACTTAAAGCCTGCCTTTGTTAGCACATGTTCCTAAATTAAAGGAAAAGTTAGCACAAGCCCCTAAATTAATGGCAAGACATATGAAAATGTGTGCTAACTGCTTTGCTGAATTAGGTGCACATTTTAGCATTGGCCACTTTTTGAAATGCATTCGAGAATAAAGCACACATGTTCTCTACTTCATAAAAAAAACATGCACAATTCAGTTACATTTAGGCGCTAATAATTTTTCGATAGTAGCGTACACTGAAAATAGCGACTGCGCACTTTTCTTACATTCCACCTAAACCTCTGTTTAATTTAATGACACTGCTATGATCACCTAAGTAAGTAGCAGTATTATACACTTACAGCCCTCACTGTGCATAGTCTGCCTGCAGTCCTGCTCCCCAGAGAGTCAGAGGATGATTCCTATTGGCTTCTGTAATGTCACACCCACTAGCAAAGCCAATAGGTGCTACTCTGCCACTGGCAGCTTCAGGAGGTGGGGTTAGAGGCTCATAGAAGGCCTGTACATTATGAACTTTAACCCTTTGATGCGTTGCGTACCCCTCCGGCACTCAAAGGGTTAAGTTTGTTATGCTGCTTGTCCCAGAGGTGGCAGTAGCAGGGATTAACTAATAAGAGACCGTTAACATGTTTTTATTTCTCAATGTCAGCTGTCCTTTAAAGGGTTAGTAACGCCCAAAGATAACTTTACGATTTATTGTAGATTTTTAAAAAAGAAATTATGTTCAGCAAATCCCATCTCTCAGACCTTTTACGGTTTGAGAGATATTCGGTGCTAAAGTTCCCCCCTCCCTCCCCTTCTACTGACGTCAGCACTGTACTGACAGCAGGAGATCCCGGTCCTGGGACCAGCCGGCGGCTCTTCAGCAGAGCCGAAATCGCAATCTTTAAAAATAATTACTTCATTGGGACGGTCTACAAAGTGTGCTTGGTTTGCAAGCACACTTTGTAGACCGTTCCAATGAAGTAGTTCTTCTTAAAGAGTGCTATTTCGGCTCTGCTGAAGAGCCTCCTTGAGTCGGACGACTCAGATCTCCTTCTGTCGGCTTTACAGCTGACATCAGGGGAGGGGGGAACTTTAGCAGCGAATATCTCTCAAACCGTAAAAGGTTTGAGAGATGGGATTCACTCCACATAATTTCTTTTTTTAAAGGGATAGTAATACTTGAAAATAATTTTATTTTATATTGTAGCCCTTAAAAAAAACATTAAAAATGATATAAGTCTTATCTCCCAAACCTTTACGGTTTGGGAGATATTAGCAAGTAAAGTTCCCTTTTCCTGGCTGTTTCAGCCAAGTCTGCCATCTAGTGGGCAGATTTGGAATCCGGTCCACAGATCAGCGGGCAGCTCTTTAGCAGTGCCGAGATCACGATCTTTAAAAATAACTACTTCATTGGAACTGTCTACAAAGTGTTCCTGGCTTGCAAGCACACTTTGTAGACCATTCCAATGAAGAAATTCTTTTTAAGGATCGTGATCTCGGCACTGCTGAAGAGCCGCGGCCAGTCTGCGGACAGGATTCCATATCTGAAGGCTTGGGCATTGATGTCACTCCAGGGGAAACTTTACTTGCTAATATCTCCCAAACCATAAAGGTTTGGGAGATAAGACTTATGTCATTTTTAATGTTTTTTTAAGGGCTACAATATAAAATAAAATTATTTTCAATTATTACTATCCCTTTAAAATCTACAATAAAACATAAAGTTATCTTTGGACATTACTATCACTTTAAAAGCCCTACAATATTTCTTATACTAAGTACTGCTCTCCCTTTAGGGCTCTTCACACGGGAGACAGAAAGGTAACCACCTCCAGCTACGGGCTGAGGCCCTCGTGATTGTCATCTGAATACTATTAGCTGATGCCTGTGGGGGTCTGCCATTCAATGGAGGTTAGAATGTACTTTGCATGACTGCAGAGCGAGCAGCCCTCTCTACTGTACATGATAGCTTCTGGCAAACATCCTTAGCGAATTATAATATAGGACGGTCTCTCCAACTTGAAAATGAGGCTCCACTGAATAACAGCAAAAAGTGAAGAGATTTATCTCACTATGGTACCATCTCTTTCCTTCATTCATATTAGTGCATCTGCCCTTGGACCTATTATCAGAGGACAGTCTGAGAACCACGGACCACAAAGACAATGGGAAAACAGGAGCCATCCTGGGACAAACTAAGTGTATCATTGTGAATAATTTAAGTTGGGCGTTTAACCCCTTGAATGCTAGAAATGTCTCCAAGACCATCTCTGCTGTGCCCCGGATCCTGTCTCCTTCACACAGTAAGATCAGTCTTCCACCATTCAGCCTGTATATCTGTAAGGGATGTTTTTTTTTTGGTGATCTCCTCATGGTTAGTTGGGGGTTAATTATCTGCAGTTTTGGCTGGCAACAGCAGAGGGGCGGGCGGTGCTAGCTTACGTAGTGTTTATGAGAGACAGTTAGTGATATCTCCACTATTCAGCCTTCTGTAACCAAGCACATACGCATGTGTAGTATTAGACATCTGTATTTTAACCTGTAATCAACACAATAGATTCAGAGAGCCGTTTTTGGGACGAATGAGGGCGACCTGATTTTCACCTCTGTCCGTGCACCTGTGTCTTATTATGAGGTTTCGTGTAACCAGGCTCTCTCGTTGATAAGTACCTTTTGTTATTTCTTATCTTTCCTGTCTTGCGTATTGCAGAGTTTGTTAAGCTCTGGCAATAGTTCTAGTTTCTTGTATTTTATCACTTGTTAGAGGTATGTCTCGCATACGCTTGTGAACTCTGGCTGGATGTTTATTTCATAACCTATTTAATTATTGCATGTTTTAATAAACTGTAGTTTTATAGTTTTCACTGCAGTGTGTTTGTCCTTATTTTTATTCTGAAATTCCAGACCTCTAATTGTAACAATATCTAAACCACAGCGTGCTAGAGGGGTGTAACGCATTGCAAAGCGGTGGTTCCACACCACTCTGCTACTTAAGGAGTTAAAGAAAACATAAAACATTGAAGTCAAAGGGGCATATTTATAAACTAAAGTGGATTAATTCTGGGGAAAAACAATGGCAGAATATTTAGAAAATTAACCAATTTAAAGGATGACAGTGCCCTAGGAATATGTGGCTCTTTGTTTGCCGGAAGAAGTTTTTCAAAAAGTAGTCAATTATATCTATTTACCAGGTTTTATTTGTATTTGATCTCTGATTTATTCCACTGTTAAATGATTCAATTTACAGTCTGATAAAGAGTAGTGACCCATACGAGCCATTCAGGTCTGTTGAAGCCCATTATTGGCTGTGAGCAGCTGTGACCTATAGGCAAATTTCACAAGAGATCGCTACTTACAGGAGACTGCAGATGTGATATAAATAATACATAGCTGATGTCTGAAGGCCGAGATCCTAGGTAAATTAGAAGTGGGATGTGCTGACATACAAATATAACACCTTTGGGTGCCAGAGCGGTATATAATGCAGTGCATGGGTTGGGTTGTGTACCCCTCTGGTACCCGAAGGGTTAACCAATACATTCCATAAACTTATCCATCACTGCATGAGCTAGTCACAAATCAAAAGGTAAATAAATCTTTGTACCGTTTAGCCAACTACAAGGAGATGCCTCTGCTAGTGCCTAAGGAATACATTATACTGAAAGGGACATAAAAAGTTTACTTTCAGTGGATTTCAAATGTAAAAACAATTTGCATGAGAATATAACAAGCATTTTGTAGTCAGCGTTCTTTCTAAATATAATTAAACTTGAGAGAAACAGAAAAGAAGCCTGTAAGAAGCACCAATCCCACCTTCCTATGCGAGACACATGGCTTGCATATGTGGTGATGTATCTATCAGACAGGTACACGGTTCTATGAAAACAAAAAAATAAAATATAACTTTTATTGAATAAGTATAAAAACACAAAAGCGAATTTAAAAATAAACCTTGTGATTGCTGAAACTAACGAGTATGCCCTGGAGTGTAACAACAGCGTAATGATTGGTATTGTCCAGAGTATTTCTCACAAAGTGAATACAGATTCACCAAGTGCGTAAATTACAAATGTATCCAGCAATGAAGTATATACGGGCTGGAGATATATGCACGCTATATATCCAAATCAATCAACAACTAAGTCTCAGAGTCACTTTTTATCAAATATCGCTTGAATCTATAATCATAGTATAACGGAAGCTGGGAAGGGACCGCATCGCCTTCCGCCGTCGTTCCCGGGTCTCTCCTTCTTGACGCAGATAAGCGCTGTCGGATGCATCAGTTGAAGTATGGACAGTCACTGGAAACAGCCGCAGGATCGCTGGAAGCAGGGAAGAGTCCACGTCGCTGCCTGACAGCATATGAAGTTGGGATGCAGGAAGCTGGCAGCAGGTGGTCGACGATTCAGGATACTTGGCGCAGATGGGTATCAGAGTGGACACTTTAGACCATAAGCAATACAAGACTCCAGGACTCCTTGTTCACGCCAAAACATAACTCACTTTATTGTCACAAACCACAGATATTTATATACAGTACAGTACATTGGATCACATGGGAAAACCTGATACAATAGGGAACATGATTAAATCCTAACACAAAAGGCTAGCAGCAGATGGTCTTAACAGATACAATAACTCAGACATGATTACATTTCAGACACAAAAGGGTTTGATTGAACAAAGACTTGAGGGGTGTGAATGGATTAACACACACAGCAGGGGGTCTCAGGACAGTTCTCAATACAATGACTTGATTAACACCCAGCAGGAGGTCTTGAGTCAAATGGCTGGAGTGGCTACAATACACATCCTAGGGACAAGTACAATTAAACACATACAATATTTGACAATACATAAATCTTTTAACATAAAGATAGTAAACCCCCCATCTGAGGTCAAAGGAGGCCAAGGGGCCATAGTCTTTAGGTAAAACGTTCGAGGTCCAAACGAGGACCCAAGTAACGGATAAGATCTGTTACACATAGATATAATACTCCATTCATAATTGTGTATGTTGTTGTTTAATATAACGGCAATCCGCTGAGAAGCCTAAATTAATAGATAGCCACCTGGTTATCCATCACTTACATAGTGGAGTAGAAAGGGTTAAACTTAACTTGTTGTTCCAGACGCTACCTCAACTAGTAGTAGCAACTGTAGTGTCTTTCTAAATATGTCTGAATAAGACTCCTAAAGTGTATTGAAAGCTTAGACACTTGGTCATTCAATAAAGGCATCACTGTTACTCTACCAGTGTCCTGCCGATTCTATGGCTAACATGGCAACACCTTTTACCTACCGAATGTGACAGCAGATAAGAGCCAATTCTCTCATCCGGTAATATATAGAATGTAAAAACGTGTTGCAGTGTTTATCCTCTTGAGAAAATCAACTGAACTCCCACTGCTTAGAGGTGTTTATTGAAGAATTATAACAGCTCAAACTTGAATTTTTTTCGTTCAGTAAATATATATGACCTGAAATGTTACGGTGGCGCTGTTGCTACATGATCCTGTGGAGATTTATGGTCAAATGACCAGATCTGTCCATAGGATAGTGTAGCAACAGCGCCACTGTACAATTTCAGGCCTGTGAGATATTGCAATTAATAAAATTCAAGTCTGAGCGGTCGTACATTTTGAAAAACACCTCTCAGCAGTAGGGGTTACCTTTATTTTACTCAGGGGGATAAACCCTACAATATATATATATATATATGTCCATATTAAGTAACACATTCCCTTTAATTTACTGTTTTAGACTCAACCACCTCTGATAGGAGCTTATTCAACGTTACTTACATTTCCCCTTAATTGAAATATTCCAGTATTAGATCATGCACTTTTGTCTTTATATTCCTTTTCTATTGCAAAATAGATCCCTCAGAAATTGTATTAAATCCCTTAATATATTTGTATGTTTCAGTAATATTCCCCCTCTTCCTTCTATCCTCCAATGGGCGTCACCTCTAAATCAGTGGGAACCTTTATTTGTTCTGTATGATTCAGTTGATGTGCCCCGAATTTCTCCACGTTTGTCTTTGTACATATGGCCCCGCTGATCTCAGAGAACAATTATCCTTTTGGATATCTCCCCATGAAATAAATCATGTAATGGAGTCGGCCTGACATATACTTCCACCCAATAAATAAGCCCTGATGAACAACAGATACAAATAGTTCCACTTCACATGTATCCCCTGAAATGTAAGTAGGGTTCCTTGTTCATGTTCCTTCAGCAACAGGACGTTCCTTCCCTTTCAGCGAATTGTTATATAATAAATTGGGATAATGAGACACAAAACACTAAACAAACAGATATCAGGTCAGATGATTCATTAAAATAAGATTCTCTGAGCAAACACGGAAAGAGATTCGTGAAGCTGATGTACAAAGACCGACTGAAGCAATTCTGGGGCAAACCATCTGCACCATAGGGGACAAATAAACTTTCAGAAAATTCCCATTTTTTTTTAACCCCTTGAGAGCTAGAAAAGGTTTAGAAAACAATGTGTTTGTGACCTCTCTGTGTTTAGGAGATCACACTGTGTGGTGTGTATATAAATGTATCACCCTGGTGTCCCTGTGTTTAGGAGATCAGGCTGTGTGGTGTGTATATAAGTGTATCACCCTGGTGTCCATGTGTTTAGGAGATCAGACTGTGTGGTGTGTATATAAGTGTATCACCCTGGTGTCCCTGTATTTAGGAGATCAGACTGTGTGGTGTGTATATAAGTGTATCACCCTGTTATCCCTGTGTTTAGGAGATCAGACTGTGTGGTGTGTATATAAGTGTATCACCCTGATGTCCCTGTGTTTAGGAGATTAGACTGTGTGGTGTGTATAGAAGTGTATCACCCTGGTGTCCCTGTGTTTAGGAGATCAGACTGTGTGGTGTGTGTATAAGTGTATCACCCTGGTGTCCCTGTGTTTAGGAGATCAGACTGTGTGGTGTGTGTTTAAGTGTATCACCCTGGTGCCCCTGTGTTTAGGAGATCAGACTGTGTGGTGTGTGTATAAGTGTATCACCCTGGTGTCCCTGTGTTTAGGAGATCAGACTGTGTGGTGTGTATATAAGTGTATCACCCTGGTGTCCCTGTGTTTAGGAGATCAGACTGTGTGGTGTGTATAGAAGTGTATCACCCTGGTGTCCCTGTGTTTAGGAGATCAGACTGTGTGGTGTGTATATAAGTGTATCACCCTGGTGTCCCTGTGTTTAGGAGATCAGACTGTGTGGTGTGTATAGAAGTGTATCACCCTGGTGTCCCTGTGTTTAGGAGATAAAACTGTGCGGTGTGTATAGAAGTGTATCACCCTGGTGTCCATGTGTTTAGGAGATCAGACTGTGTGGTGTGTATATAAGTGTATCACCCTGGTGTCCCTGTATTTAGGAGATCAGACTGTGTGGTGTGTATATAAGTGTATCACCCTGGTGCCCCTGTGTTTAGGAGATCAGACTGTGTGGTGTGTGTATAAGTGTATCACCCTGGTGTCCCTGTGTTTAGGAGATCAGACTGTGTGGTGTGTATATAAGTGTATCACCCTGGGGTCCCTGTGTTTAGGAGATCATAGTGTGTGGTGTGTGTATATAAGTGTATCACCCTGGTGTCCCTGTGTTTAGGAGATCAGACTGTGTGGTGTGTATATAAGTGTATCACCCTGGTGTCCCTGTGTTTAGGAGATCAGACTGTGTGGTGTGTATATAAGTGTATCACCCTGGTGTCCCTGTGTTTAGGAGATCAGACTGTGTGGTGTGTATATAAGTGTATCACCCTGGTGTGCCTGTGTTTAGGAGATCAGACTGTGTGATGTGTATATAAGTGTATCACCCTGGTGTCCCTGTGTTTAGGAGATCAGACTGTGTGGTGTGTATATAAGTGTATCACCCTGGTGTCCCTGTGTTTAGGAGATCAGACTGTGTGGTGTGTATATAAGTGTATCCCCCTGGTGTCCCTGTGTTTAGGAGATCAGATTGTGTGGTGTGTATATAAGTGTATCACCCTGGTGTCCCTGTGTTTAGGAGATCAGACTGTGATGTGTATATATGTGTATCACCCTGGTGTCCCTGTGTTTAGGAGATCAGACTGTGTGGTGTGTATATAAATGTATCACCCTGGTGTCCCTGTGTTTAGGAGATCAGACTGTGTGGTGTGTATATAAATGTATCACCCTGGTGTCCCTGTGTTTAGGAGATCACACTGTGTGGTGTGTATAGAAGTGTATCACCCTGGTGTCTCTGTGTTTAGGAGATCAGACTGTGTGGTGTGTATATAAGTGTATCACCCTGGTGTCCCTGTGTTTAGGAGATCAGACTGTGTGATGTGTATATAAGTGTATCACCCTGGTGTCCCTGTGTTTAGGAGATCAGACTGTGTGGTGTGTATAGAAGTGTATCACCCTGGTGTCCCTGTGTTTAGGAGATCAGACTGTGTGGTGTGTATAGAAGTGTATCACCCTGGTGTCCCTGTGTTTAGGAGATCACACTGTGTGGTGTGTATATAAATGTATCACCCTGGTGTCCCTGTGTTTAGGAGATCAGACTGTGTGGTGTGTATAGAAGTGTATCACGCTGGTGTCCCTGTGTTTAGGAGATCAGATGGTGTGATGTGTATATAAGTGTATCACCCTGGTGTCCCTGTGTTTAGGAGATCAGACTGTGTGGTGTGTATATAAGTGTATCACCCTGGTGTCCCTGTGTTTAGGAGATCAGACTGTGTGGTGTGTATAGAAGTGTATCACCCTGGTGTCCCTGTGTTTAGGAGATCAGACTGTGTGGTGTGTATAGAAGTGTATCACCCTGGTGTACCTGTGTTTAGGAGACTGTGTGGTGTGTATATAAGTGTATCACCCTGGTGTCCCTGTGTTTAGGAGATCACACTGTGTGGTGTGTATATAAGTGTATCACCCTGGTGTCCCTGTGTTTAGGAGATCAGACTGTGTGGTGTGTATATAAGTGTATCACCCCGGTGTCCCTGTGTTTAGGAGAACACACTGTGTGGTGTGTATATTAGCGTATCACCCTGATGTCCCTGTGTTTAGGAGATCAGACTGTGTGGTGTGTATAGAAGTGTATCACCCTGGTGTCCCTGTGTTTAGGAGATCAGAC
>CM074725.1:253779733-253859733 GCA_037306005.1 Rhinophrynus dorsalis
CACACACACACACACACACACACACACACACACACCATGAGGCTGATGTATTATGGAAAGTGGAGGAATTCTGGGGCAAACCACTCTCATCATGTGGAATAAATAAATAAATCTAAATATTTCCATTCATTTAAACCTTTGAGTGCCAGAGGGGCACTCAAAGGGTTAAATAGGACTGCAATTCGGTGGACACCTCTATAGCATTCTGGGGGTGAAGAGGACAGTAAACTTTTATTTTGACTTTATATATTCTGAAAGTGTATAATATGTAAAGACAAATTCATTACACTTTTTTATCACTATTATTTTTTTTACAATGATCTATATTAGTTTTACACGTTATGTCAGTTCTCTGAGCTCCTGGTTCCAGGCCGTTCTCTGTCTTTGGCAATGACCGCAGAGACAGTGATACAATGTTGCAGTCTCCCTGCTGATTGATGTGTATCCAGTAGTGATGGCTTTTCTACACTGTTTCACTGTCTTGTTTTTTACATTGTGTCTTTGTTACATTGATGCATTCTCTGCTTTCACTGTCCTACACAGAAAGCTGTCTGGGAGGACACTGTTCAAAGTGTAGAAAATGAGGCAAAGATGAAAAAGAAATAATAAAAAGTCTAAATAATTAGATTTACATAGTAAACCATTGTAGAATCTGCCATGTAAAAATAAGGGCCACTTATTACTATCCCATTAATACATCAGACTGGATTTGCTTTCAAATATTTCTAGTAATGAAAAATTATTTACATTTAGTTTGTTTTAACCCTTTGAGTGCCAGGGGCTATCCAATGCACTGCAAAGCAATGCACTGGATGCCCCTTTGGCACTCAAAGGGTTAAATGAAGTTTGGATCTAGACTTGTATCCCGTTGATGTGACGCGGTAATATTATTATGTATCAGGTTGCCAGCCTGTCCCTCTAACCCTCTGAGTGCCGAAGAGGTATTTAACACATCTCTCTGTTGCTCAGAGGGTTAAAGGATCAGTAAAGGTTCATTTTGAAGAGGAATCATTGGTTCCCAAACACTTCTGAAACTTTAGTTTTTCAATAAATCTTAATCCCCCAAATACTTTTTTAAATTAAAATAAATGTAACCCTTTGTACACATTTATTTTATTATTCATTTTGGAATACATGTGCTGAACAAACCAACTCATTATACAGGATATCCTTTTAAAACGTTGCATTCTAAACAGCATGCGGCTACACTCCACATTCAGCATGTCACTGTGATGAAAAGGGCAACATGAGAATCTCGCCCTGCATAAAAGCGCGAGATTCTCATGTCGCCTCATTAACCGGCATTGCAACCCAACCCGCAGCATCAGGATGATTCATAAATTATACCTTCTTGTTTTACGTATTGGATTTTTAGATGAATAATACATAGTTAGAACTCTAAAATTGTCCGTAATTTGTTTAGCAAATATGATAAAGATTACTGTCTAACATTAACATGGCAACTTTTGTTAAAGTGATAGTAATGTCCACAAAAAAGTTTTTTTGCATTTAGAAGAGCTTAAAAAGCTGAGCTAAATGCCAAAAAACAGTATCTCTCAAACCGCTATGGTTTAAGAGATACAGGCGTTTAAAGTTTGATCTCTCCTACTGACAGTTGTAAAGCCGTCAGCAGGAGATCCGTGTCGGTCGACTCTGTGGCGCTTGAGCAGAGCTGCAATCTCGTTATTTACCACAAATTCCTTCATTGGAATGGTCTAAAATGTGTGATTGAAAACCAGGCACACGTTTTAGACCATTCCAATGAAGGGATTCGTGGTAAATAACGAGATCACGGCACTTCTCAATCGCCTCCGTGTCGACCGACACAGATCTCCTGCTGACAGCTTTACAGCTGTCAGTAGGAGAGATCAAACTTTAAACGCCCGTATCTCTTAAACCATAGCGGTTTGAGAGATACGTTTTTTTGCATTTACCTCAGCTTTTTAAGCTCTTCTAAATGCAAAAACACTTTTTCGTGGACATTACTAACACTTTAACCCTTTGAATGCCAGAGGGGTACACAACACATTGCTTTGACTCTGGCACTCAAAGTGTTAACAAAAGTTGCCAGCATCATGTTAGACTGTAAACTCTAACATATTTGTCTAACAAATTATGGACAATTTTAGAGTTCTAACTTTTTTTATTATACTTCTAAGAATCCACTGCTTAAAATGAGAAGTTATAACATATGAATCATCTTGATCCTGCGGGTTGAGTGGCAGCACCTTTTGATGAGGCGACATTAGAATCTCGCTCTTTTATGCAGGGCGAGATTCTCATGTCTCCTTTTCCATCAAGGTGACATGCTGAATGCGGAGTGTAGCCACATGCTATTTAGAATGCAACATTTTGAAAGTGAACCTTATACACTTACAGACACGGCAGCACATATCAGTGGTGTACCAATAGGGTCGCAGCGGTTGCGCCTGCGACCGGGCCCATCACTCCAGGGGCCTGGCCACCCCCTGCGACCCCCTCGCCCTCAGCAGTCGCTCAGCTGATCTCCCATTAGGCGCGCCGCTCTAGTAATACAGAGCGCTGGGAGATGACATCATCTCCAATCCTCTGCATTACTAGAGCGGCGCGCGGGAGCTTCAGTAGTAGAGATCTGTGCCGAAGGAGGCACCGATCTGTCATGCCATGCCGCTAGACCACCAGGGACTGGAGGAAGGGGCAATGTGGAGATAAAGGGGAAATGTGGAGATGAAGGGGAAATGTGGAGATGGGGGCATTGTGGAAGGGGAAATGTGGAGATAAAGGGGAAATGTGGAGATAAAGGGGGCATTGTGGAGATGAAGGGGGCATTGTGGAAGGGGCATTGTGGAGATGAAGGGGGCATTGTGGAAGGGGCATTGTGGAGATGAAGGGGGCATTGTGGAGTTGAAGGGGGCATTGTGGAGTTGAAGGGGGCATTGTGGAAAGGGCATTGTGGAGATGAAGGGGGGCATTGTGGAGATGAAGGGGGGGCATTGTGGAAGGGGCAATGTGGAGATGAAGGGGCAATGTGGAAAGGGCATTGTGGAGATGAAGGGGGGCATTGTGGAGATGAAGGGGGGCATTGTGGAAGGGGCATTGTGGAGATGAAGGGGGGCATTGTGGAGATGAAGGGGGGCATTGTGGAAGGGGCAATGTGGAGATGAAGGGGCATTGTGGAAAGGGCATTGTGGAGATGAAGGGGGGCATTGTGGAGATGAAGGGGGGCATTGTGGAAGGGGCATTGTGGAAGGGGCAATGTGGAGATGAAGGGGGCATTGTGGAGATGAAGGGGGCATTGTGGAAGGGGCAATGTGGACATGAAGGGGGCCATTGTGGTCAGGGGGGCCATGGCAATTCTTGTACCAGGGCCCGGTGGCTTCTAGTTACATCTCTGCCACAAATGTATATAGGACCAGCACTTCCCAGACTCCTAATCATTGGCACGTTACACCAATAACAGAGGTTCTCAACCTTTTTTTGGTCAAGGCATCCCTAACATTTAGTCTGGAAAATTCTAGGCACACCTAACATTTTATGGGTCATTTGTCAAACACGTAATGGAGGAGACAAATGCATAAGTATTTAATTATTTTTACGTCTCGCAATCAGAATAACAGAAACAAACATATTGCACAGAAAAAAATCTCAGATATATAATTATGAAAGTCAGTATTCATTCATATTTTATCAAAAAGTCTTTATAGAAAGGATGGGGCACCCTATGTGTTTTCCAATGCCACGCCACCCTGGTTGAGAATCACTGAACAATACAGATACTGTTATGTTACTCTGCATAGTAATGGGGACAACTGGTACTGAAACAAATCCTCGCCCAGTGGCGTAACTATAGGGGTCACAGGGGTCACTCCTGCGACCGGGCCCGTCACTCCAGGGGCCCGGGCTCCCCTTGCGACCCCCTCGCCTGATGCCCGCAACTAAGTAATGCAGAGCGCCGGAGCTCTACATTACGAGAGTGACGGTCTGCCAGAGAGAGATCAGTATTCCCTCCAGCAGACTGGCACTCTCATAATGCAGAGCACTGGGAGATGACATCATCATGACATCATCTCCCAGCGCTCTGCATTACTGAAGAGGACCGCGCGGGAGAAGAGGTCTGTGCAGAAAGAGGCACAGACCTGTCATCTGCCACTGGACCACCAGGGAGGTAGGAGATTTAGGGGCATTGTGGAAGGGGCATTGTGGAGTTTGGGGGGCATTGTGGAGATGGGGGCAGTGTGGAAGGGACAT
Organism: Rhinophrynus dorsalis; assembly: GCA_037306005.1. Lineage (NCBI taxonomy): Eukaryota > Metazoa > Chordata > Amphibia > Anura > Rhinophrynidae > Rhinophrynus > Rhinophrynus dorsalis. The sequence continues at coordinate 253,783,961 of CM074725.1, forward strand.
TGTGGAGATGGGGGCAATGTTAAAGGGGCAATGTGAAGGTGGGGGCATTGTGGAAGGGGCAATGTGGAGATTGAGGGGCAATGTGCAAGGAGCGTTGTGGAGATTGAGGGGCAATGTGGAAGGGGCAACGTGGAGACTGAGGGGCATTGTGGAAGGGGCGATGTGGAGATTGAGGGGCAATGTGGAAAGGACAATGTGGAGATTGAGGGGCAATGTGTAGATGGTGGGCAATGTGGAAGTGGCCAATGTGGTCGGGGAACCTATGGCAATTCTTGCACCAGGGCCCCGTGGCTTCTAGTTACGCCTCTGCTCGCCCGCTCCGCAAAAGTGTCTTATGTCGTCTCCCAGAGGTGTATTCCCCCCAAGTCTGGGAACCACTATATTTTTTATATACACAGATGGATAGATAGACTGAATTACACATGGTGCTTGGCTGCACTGGAAACACTGGAGCCACAGAGTGGGGTTAGGCATCTTGTGGCTCTCCAGCTGGGCTAAATCTCCCATTATTCTCAACTGCCTTTATTTTCTATTGCACTTCAACTCCCATCATCCTAGGCTCTGCAAGAGTTTTCATTGTGCCTCAATTCCCAATATCCTCAGCACACACACAGGGTCAGAGGACCACCCAGCTGGTTGATCATGTCTACAGAAATATGGCGACGGCCGCTCTAGAATTCAGGTTAAACTGACAGTAACCCTCCTCTCTGACTTTACATATTCAGCAAAACTGCATAATATGTTGTCACATTGTGTATAATATTTAGTATTCATTTTTTTTTTTCTTCACCTTTTTCTTTTACACGTACCCGGCTTGGGTTCCCTGAGTCTGTTTACAGTGAGATTCCTTCTGTTTAATCAAACATTTTTATTTTTACAGTCAACTTTACACATACCACTTCCATGGCAAGTCCACCTATTAAATACACAGTTTTGACCAGAGTAAAATCTGAAAACGTGATCTCATCCACAATAACAAAATAATATCTATATATATATATATTTTGCAATGCAAGATCATTATTAACCCCTTAAGGACCAGCGGTCCTGGGACGTTTCCGTCCCATAAGGAACGCATAGGCGCACTTGGACGCGCCGGTACATGTGACCTGTCGCGTGTATCGGCGCGTCATTATGGGGCCTGATAGAGATTGCTCCGATCTTGGAGCGGTCAATTTCAGGCCCTATTTTTACTTACAGCGCTCCCGGTAGAGCGCTGTAAGTAAAAAGTACGTGACGTACTATGACCGTCATTGGTCCTTGAGTATTTCAAGGACCGTGACAGTCCTGGTACGTCAAGGGTCCTTAAGGGGTTAAGAAGCATTTTTTGCTTACACTATAAAAGCATGAGACATTCTGTAATGTGTATAATCAACATAATGCACAAGGATTTTATTCCTTGGTGGTGAAGTGGCACATAGTCACACCTCCCAACATTTCAAATGGCCAAAGAGGGACACTTGTGTTTCAGGTGGTGTTTCTAGGGGCGTGGCTGGTGGGCGGGGAATTTTTAGGTTACTTTGTCACCTACTGACACCTCTTTGTGTAACTGAATAAATGATTTAGAGCAAGACCAAAGTATTTTATTTACACAGATTCAATTATAAACACATATACTGAAGATTAACTAAACATTTATGTGAATTTCATTTCTGTGGAGCAATGTGATAGACTAATATACAAAACACTCACTCTGATGTCCTAAAAAGAGGGTAGAAAAGAGGGACAGGGGGATTTGGGTCTCAAAGAGGGACTGTCCCTCCTAAAGAGGGACACTTGGGAGGTATGCATAGTGGCAGCTTATTCACTCCTGAAGGTACACAGTGCAGTTCTGGATGGAGCCAAAAAGTGATCTGGTGGTCACTGAACAATCAGATTTCTGGTCTGTAATGCCCACGCACATAGGACAAATGCAGGCAATCTGAGATTGGTTTGCCTGTTTATGTGTGTGTGTGATTGCCTGATCTCACAGCCCCATAGAAGATCACTGTTACAGTGAGCTTTCTGTATGGGACTGTGTAGAAAAGATACAGTGTAAAAATGATAGTAGAAAAACAGACCTCCAGTCTATTAACTCCTTAGTGACCAGGGATGTGCTAGGACTGTAATCGGCATGGGAGTGCTATGAGAACTACTGGGGTTTGAAAAAGATTGCTCCAAGACCAGAGCGGTCACTATCAGATCCCCGTTCGACATGCCTGCGCACGTGATCACCTCTCTAGCATTCAAGGGGTTAAAAGTCCCATTCTAAACCAAGGGTCATATGGGAATTTTTATGTTCCCTCTATGGTGCAGTTGGTTTGGTCCAAATCTGCTCCGTTTCTAAAAATCAATTCAGCCTCTTAGATTTACTAGGGGACATGAGAATACTGTGTCCTGGGGGTGTCCAGGTCCAGTCCTCAGTGGCACCAACAGTCCAGGATTTTAGGATTCTCCTGTGTGAGCAGAGGTGAGTAAATCAGAACGAATGCACCACTGATTAACCCCTTAGAGTCACACGACGTTCCAGGACCATCACGCCAGACCTGATGTTAAGAATCGGTGACAGTCCTGGCACATCGTGGAATTCTGGGATGGCAGCAGGGCTACATTGCCCTCTGTCATCCCAGCAAAAAAATAAATGTGACGTAGTCCTTAACGGCCGCCCACCTGCGAATTGGGTGGTCGTTAAGGTGTTAACTCTCCAGTGCTTAATCAGGGAAATCATTACATCCTGGTCTGTTGGTGGCCCTTGAGGACTGAACTCGGACACCGCTGCTCTGTCCCATATGATTTTGTCCATGCAGAAAGCTCCCTTACAGGACGTAGTTTATAAGATCCTTGTTCAGTGCTATTTTGGCACTGGGAGATGTAAACAGAGTCTAAAACAGGCTGTGGGCTATTGCTACTGCCTAGTAAGGGGCTATTATTTCACATGGGCAAATGAAATGCAGCACCCTCCCTGCCACTGTTCAATCGCCGTGTTATCAAATAACCTTCTCCTGTGTTCCCTGGTGATACCGTCACTGGGCTGGAAGGCGTGGCTGATGGCCAGCTGACCTGAAGCCAGCCAACATCTCAACCTCAGCTTCCAGCCGTTCTCATTTAACCCCTTAACCCTTGGAGTGGCAGCAGGGTACGCAACGCATTGCTTTGTAATGTGTTATGTACCTCTCTGGCACTCAAAGGGTTATGGACCATGCACATGCCAGGATCGTCACAGCTTTCGGTCCATTAAGGACTGGTGGCGGTCCTGGCATATCATTAGGTTTTTTTTGTTTGTTTTTTTATCAAAGCACGTCCGAGGGCACTCTGTGATCACACGCCCGAGGGCACTCTGTGATCACACGCCTGAGGGCACTCTGTGATCACACACCTGAGGGCACTCTGTGATCACACGCCCGAGGGCACTCTGTGATCACACGCCCGAGGGCACTCTGTGATTACACCGGGAGTCTAAAACTGACTGCTCTAAGACTCTCTCTCTCTGTAAGCCGGTACATGTGATCTCTCTCTCCAAGCCGGTACATGTGATCTCTCTCTCTCTGTGAGCCGGTACATGTGATCTCTCTCTCTCTGTGAGCCGGTACATGTGATCTCTCTCTCTCTGTGAGCCGGTACATGTGATCTCTCAACAAGCCGGTACATGTGATCTCTCTCCAAGCCGGTACATGTGATCTCTCTCCAAGCCGGTACATGTGATCTCTCTCTCTCTGTGAGCCGGTACATGTGATCTCTCTCTCTCTCTGAGCCGGTACATGTGATCTCTCTCTCTCTCTCTGTGAGCTGGTACATGTGATCTCTCTCTCTCTCTGTGAGCCAGTACATGTGATCTCTCTCTCTCTGTGAGTCAGTACATGTGATCTCTCTGTGAGCCGGTACATGTGATCTCTCTCTCTCTCTCTGTGAGTCGGTACATGTGATCTCTCTCTCTCTCTGTGATCCGGAACATGTGATCTCTCTCTCTCTCTGTGAGCCGGTACATGTGATCTCTCTCTCTGTGAGCCAGTACATGTGATCTCTCTCTCTCTCTCTGTGAGCTGGTACATGTGATGTCTCTCTCTGTGAGCCGGTACATGTGATCTCTCTCTCTCTCTGAGCTGGTACATGTGATCTCTCTCTCCAAGCCGGTACATGTGATCTCCCTCTCCAAGCCGGTACATATGATTGCTCACTCTCTCTGCGAGCCGGTACATGTGATTGCTCACTCTCTCTCAAAGCCGGTACATGTGATCACTCTCTCTCTGCAAGTCAGTATATGTGATCGCTCTCTCTGTGAGCCGGTACATGTGATCACTAGCTCTCTGCAAGCCGGTACCTATGATTGGTCTCTCACTGCGAACCGGTACATGTGATTGTTCTCTATCTTTGTGATTCGGTACATGTGATTGGTCTCTCACTGTGAGCTGGTACATATGATTGTTCTCTCACTGCGAGCCGGTAAATGTGATCGCTCTCTCTCTTTGTGATTCGGTACATATGATCGCTCTCTCAGATGTGCCAGCTATCCAAATAAAATGGCCCTGGTTCTCTCGGGTAAAAAAAGGCTGCTCCACCTGGTCCTTAAGGTGGTTAACCCTTTGAGTGTGCCACAGGGGTATGCAACACATTGAGTTGCATACCTCTCTGGCACTCAAAGGGTTAAAATATCTACATCAGCCCCACAGGTCTCTGTACCTGTAATGTGAATGCAGTAAAGTTGCAGCTGCTGGAGATTCCTGTATTCAGGCGAGCAGCAGTCAATGTGATCGACACAATGTGCCATCAGTGTATCTTTCTGTATGGGTGACATCGACACAGGGATGGTGCAAGCACACTGGTGCCCATGCCCATAACAGGATCATGGGATAGGCATAAGGCTCTCTTTAGCATAATAATCAAACAAGGTTTGAGGTTTACAGTAGGAAAATGGGCCGAATGGTTCTTATCTGCCTTCAAGTTCTATGTTTCTGTGTTTTTATAATAACCTTTGACTTTACTTAGTCGCTGCCATTGAGCTCCCTGAATTTTTATTTCATGGGAGTTCTCTGTCAGGGATATAGTGATACCATGTTAAAAAAGGACTCGTACAGAGCAGTTAAAGGGATAGTAATACCTAAAATGTAAAAAAAAATATGTTGTAGGGTTTATCCCCCTGAGTAAAACAAGAGTTCTCCCACTGCTGAAAGATGTTTCATTCAAAAGTTATTAATTTTCAAAGTTGAATTTTTTAGGTGCAATATCACAGTGGCCTGAAATTGTACAGTGGCGCTGTTGCTACACGATCCTATGGACAGCTCTGGTCTCAGGACCATAAATCTCCATAGGATCGTGTAGCAACAACGCCACTGTAAAATTTCAGGCCACTGTGATATTTCACCTAAAAAATTCAACTTTGAAAATTAATAACTTTTGAATGAAACATCTTTCAGCAGTGGGAGTACTCTTGTTTTACTCAGGGGGATAAACCCTACAACATATATTTTTTTACATTTTAGGTATTACTATCCCTTTAATACTGCAGGGTTAGTGCTATATTGTTTCCTCTCCTGTTTTCATAGTCAACTGACAAAAAAGCTCTCTGAAAACAGAGATCCAGGGAGCTTACTGAAAGAGACATGAAAGTGTAAAACAAAATAGAGGAAAATATAAAAGTACAGGCCATCAGAATTTACATATGATGCACTTGCATACTGTTTCAAGTTTAAATAAATGGTTACCATTCCTTTAAAGTGGAACAGCAATAAGTGATTATGAAAGAGGTTTCATAATCACTTATATTCAGGTCAGACATTTATATATGAAACTATAGCTTATGAGGTATTTAATCTTATTTATGGCTGTGTATGCAAATTAGGTAGTACTGGCTGGCAGGAAGTGGCAGTTGGGATGGGGAGCGGTGTGGAATGTTAATATATGTCTGGCAGAGGGTATCAGGTGGGAGGGAGAGCAGTGTGGAACATTAGTATCTGACTGGCAGGGAGTGGCAGTTGGGATGGGGAGCAGTGTGGAATGTTAGTATCTGACTGGTAGGAAGTGGTGGGTGGCAGGGGAGGGCTGGCCTGGGGGGCAGGGGGGCAATTGCCCCCTGGGCCAGTCATATGCCTGGGCCAGTGGGCCACTGTCTCATTTAATCTCCATTTTGTTGCTAAGTGGAGCAACACTAGTGATACCACAGAACTTAAAATTGAAATGGTGCTATACAAATTATACCACAAAGCTACAATCCAAATGAGGCTACACTAGTTACATAACCCATTTCCACTGTAAGCTCTATAGTATCACTAGTGTAGCGTTACTTAAATTGTAAGCTCTGTAGTATCAGTATTTTAGCCCACTTTAATGTGAGCTACGTGGTATCACTTTACTTCACGATATTAATGCCACATTTAAAATTAACACAAGGAGTTGGGCTTTGAGAGTGGGCTCAAACGATAGTAGAAATGGGCCGCTTGATTGTATTTGCCCCCGGGCCACAAGTTACCAGCCCTCCCCTGGTGGGTGGGATGCAGAGCAGTGTGGAATGTTAGTATGTGGCTAGCAGGGAGTGACAGTTAGGATGGAGAGAAGTGTGGAATGTTAGTATGTGGCTAGCAGGGAGTGACAGTTAGGATGGAGAACACTATAGGATGTCAGTATCTGGCTGGCGGGGATTAGCAGTTGGGATAGGGAGCAGTGTGGAATGTTAATATATGTCTGGCATGGAGTATCAGGTGGGAGGGAGAGCAGTGTGGAACATTAGTATCTGACTGGCAGGGAGTGGCAGTTGGGATGGAGAGCAGTGTGGAATGTTAGTATCTGACTGGCAGGGAGTGGCAGTTGGGATGGAGAGCAGTGCGGAATGTTAGTATCTGACTGGCAGGGAGTGGCAGTTGGGATGGAGAGCAGTGCGGAATGTTAGTACCTGGCTGACATGCTGGCCAGTACTGCATAATGCGAATACAACAACCAATATAGAAAGGTAAATAACTCATAGAGGGATATTAACTAAGCAATGATAAAGAGGTGATAAAGAGGAGATAAAGTGGAGATAACTTCTCCAGCGATATCACTTCTCCAGTTCCTATGTTATTCTGTGGAGCCTATTCACTAAGATCTACAAAGTTGAAGAAATCTTAGTGCAATTACTCCATAGAATAACATAGGAACTGGAGAAGTGATAAACTGGATAAATCATCTCCACTTTATCTCCTCTTTATCACCGCTTAGTGAATCTCCACCACAAACTACTGGTTAACAGTGATACGAGAGAGTCTGAGAGCTCTTTCACAATCACCTGTTTGTTACAAAGTGTCACTTTAATATCACACCATACGGCACGTATTGTTTATACAGGTCTGGATTGTGCAGAGGATCATTTTGGCATTGTAATATTTACTGGGAAATAGACAATTAGGGCGCAGTGTTCTATTAATGCTTCACTGGCTGCTGCAACTCTTTTCCTTATAGATATTAATCAAACAGTTTACACACTTTAGTCGGCATTCAGGACACTAAAGAGGAATAAAGAGGAGTAAAAACACAGTAAAATCAGACATTCCTAACCCAAACCAGCAGCCCAAACCCTAGCACTCCAACCCTTCTCACTCCAACCCTTCTCACTCCAACCCTATCCATCCCAACCCTTGTTCAAGCCAATTTCAGCTAATTCTAATCCAAACAACCACCCCATACCCTACTTCCCCAACCTCACACACTCCAACCCTACCTACTCCAACCCCATTCATCTTTACCCTAGCCTAAGTCCAACTGCAAAGCATTGTACCATTGTACCATTGTTAACCCTTTGAGTGCCAGAGGGGAACGCAACGCATTGCAAAGCAATGTGTTGAGTTCCCCTCTGGCGCTCAGAGGGTTTAAGATATATCATCTTCAGCCAATCCCGGATGTCATTAGCAGTTTTTAATAAAGCCTGTGCTTATTTTCGGCTGGGTGCAGAAATTCCAGTGGTCTCCTGGTTGACTGCCCACGAACGAACATGTACAAGGGAGAACACACTCACAGCAAAGTGCAATTAAATAACACCTATTGCTGAATCTTTAGTGGTGAGAAGAAAATATGCAACGTTTCAGGGGGGGGCACAATGCCATTAGCAGTTTTTAGCCACAGTAACATAAATGCATACCTCCCAAGTGTCCCTCTTTAGGAGGGACAGTCCCTCTTTTAAACTCAAATCCCTCTGTCCCTCTTTTTAAGAGGCCAAATTGGGTGTTGTGTATATAAGTGTATCATATTGCTCTACAGCAATAAAACTCTCATTATTGTTTGTTTAAATGTCAGTAAATGTGTTTATAAGTTAGCCTGTGTAAAAAAATACTTAGATCTTGTTATCAGTCATTTATTAGGTTACACAAAGAGGTGTCAATAGGTCGTGAATTAGCCTAAAAATTCTTGACAATGCCCGCCCACCAGTCAACACCTCCTAAAATACAACTGTCCCTCTTTGGCAAATTTGAAATGTTGGGTGGTATGTAAATGGGGGGGTATTATTTGTAGTGGTTGATTCTGCTTTAAACAGTGTGCATAGTAACATATGTTACTTATCCTTGTCTGTGAAGAGTTTAGGCCAATCACCAATAACAGCGTCTTTATAAAATGGAAAGGGTCTGAAAACATGCTGCACCCTTCTCCCAACAAAGTAGATTTTCTCTGCAGTAGCTTTTTGGATAAACATCTACTAGCAGAGGGAATTATCTCGCCTTAGTCAGCACGAATAAATGTGACCAGTAACAGCATTGCAGTAAAATGGAAATGCAGTGAAAACACACTGCACCCATCTACTCTCTATCATGGAGATTTTCTCTGTAATAACTTTGGGATGAAGCATCTGCTAACAGAGGGAGTTCTCTTGCTTTACTCAGTAGGAATACATGTATATAGTCATGGGAGACGGTATTAATGGAATAAATAAATGCAAACTGGGGCAGATGAAAATGCTTGATTAAAGCAGGCTTTAAACCCTTTGAATGCTACAGAGAAGCAATGCTTTGGAGACTTCTCCAGCATTCAAGCGGTTAAAAATCCTAATTAAATCAATGACAGCTTTTTCTATGTGGAATTTGTTTTGAAGTAAAAATGCTCCAATTCACCTTAGTAGATTTAGCTCAATGGACCAGATTTAGGAATTCGCCAGCCTAGTCATATTGTTATTATCACTTAATGCCAGCGGCATTCCTCCCAACATTTCAAATGGCCAAAGACGGACACGTGCTTTAGGGGGGTTGCTGGAGGCGTGGCTGGTGGGCTGGGTATTACTGAGACATTTTAAGTTATTTCATGACCTAATGATACCTCTCTGTGTAAATTAATAAAAGAACAAGGTATTTTATTTACACAGACTAATGAATAAACACATATACGGACATTAAAAAAATAAATAAATGTGTGTTTTAATGCTATTGAGCAATGTGATACACTTATAAACACCCCACACAGGGACAGAGGGATTTGGGTCTCAATGAGTGACTGTCCCTCCTATACAGGAACACTTGGAAGGTATGGACCCCTAATATCTCCTAAAGAGGGACACTTGGGAGGTATGGATCTCTAATATCTCCTAAAGAGGGACAATTGGGAGCTATGGACCCCAAATATATCCTAAAGAGGGACACTTGGGAGGTATGGACCCTTAATATCTCCTAAAGAGGGACACTTGGAAGGTATGGACCCCTAATATCTCATAAAGAGGGACAATTGGGAGAAATGGAACCGTAATATCTCCTAAAGAGGGACACTTGGGAGGTATGGACCCCTAATATCTCCTAAAGAGGGACACTTGGGAGGTATGGACCCTTAATATCTCATAAAGAGGGACAATTGGGAAGTATAGACCCTTAATATCTCCTAAAGAGGGACATTTGTGAGGTACGGACCCCTAATAGCTCCTAAAAAGGGACAATTGGGAGGTACAGACCCCTAATATCTCCTAAAGAGGGACACTTGGGGGGTATGGACCCCTAATATCTCATAAAGAGGGACACTTGGGAGGTACAGACCTCTAATATCTCCTAAAGAGGGACACTTGAGAGGTACGGACCCCTAATATCTCCTAAACAGGGATACTTGGGAGGTATGGACCCCTAATATCTCCTAAAGAGGAACACTTGGGAGGTACAGACCCCTAACATCTCCTAAAGAGGGACACTTGTGAGGTACGGACCCCTAATATCTCCTAAAGAGAGACACTTGGGAGGTACAGACCCCTAATATCTCCTAAAGAGGAGCACTTGGGAGGTACGGATTCCTAATATCTCCTAAAGAGGGACAATTGGGAGGTACGGACCCTAATATATCCTAAAGAAGGACATTTTTGAGGTATGGACCCCTAATATCTCCTAAAGAGGGACACTTGGGAGGTACAGACCCCTAATATCTCATAAAGAGGGACACTTGGGAGGTACAGATTCCTAATATCTCCTAAAGAGGGACACTTGGGAGGTACAGACCCCTAATATCTCCTAAAGAGGGACACTTGGGAGGTACAGACCCCTAATATCTCCTAAAGAGGGACATAAATACAAAGAAACATAGAATTTGACAGCAGATAAGAACCATTTCGGCCCATCTAGTTGCCCATTTTCTTGCTGTAAAAACCTCAAATCTTATTTGGTCCTTGGTCTTTTCTTATGTTAAGGACTGCCTTATGCCTATCTCATGCATGCTTAAATTCTGTCACTGTATTAACTTCTACCACTTCTGCTGGTAGGCTATTCCACTTATCTACTACCCTCTCAGTGAAGTAAAACTTTCTTACATTACATCTAAACCTGTGTCCCTTTAGTTTTAGACTATGGCCTCTTGTACTAACATTTTTACTCCTATGAAATATACTTCCCTCCTGCACTTTGTTGAATCCCTTCATGTATGTGAATGTGTCTATCATATCCCCTCTCTCTCTTCTCTCCTCCAAGCTATACATGTTCAGATCCTTTAGTCTATCCTGATATTTCTTTTTCTGTAAACCAGTCACCATTTTAGTAGCCCTTCTCTGAATTTTCTCTAGAGTATCTATATCCTTCTGGAGATGGGGTCTCCTGTACTGTACACAATACTCTATAGGATCTGTATCCTTCTGGAGATGGGGTCTCCAGTACTGTACACAATACTCTATAGTATCTACATCCTTCTGGAGATGTGGTCTCCTGTACTGTACACAATAATCTAGGTGAGGTCTAACTAGAGATCTGTAGAGTGACATGACCACTTCCCTTTTTCTGCTACTAATGCCCCTAGCTATACAACCCAGTACCCTGCTTGCATTCCCCACTGCTTTATTACATTGCCTGCCTACCTTTAAGTCATTAGAAATAATTACTCCCAAATCCCAAATCTGTTGTCTCTGACAGCACAGTACCCCTAATAGTATATTTTTCCTTTGGATTCTTATGTCCCAAGTGCATTATTTTACATTTATCAACATTAAACTACAGCTGACACACTCTTGTCTTGGAAGGTTTGCAGTGGCTGCAGGGCCAGGAATGAAGAACCATGGATGATTGATGGACAATCTGGACCACTGTTAGGACTTTAACCCCTTAAAGGGTTAGTAATGTCTATGTAAAAGTCATTTTCTGAGTCTTCTTTATATTAAAAATAACACATTGCACTATGTTTAAGACCTTACTGTTGTGTAGTTCAAACGTTATTAAAAGAAAAAGATCCCCCACCCGCCCCTTCTCCCCATGTCACTTTAAATCTGCAGTCTGGTGAGGACGGCTGCAGCGAGGGACAATCTTCAGTAAGAAAAGGGAAATCCTGCCCTCCTTCGTCATGGAAACCAGGGTTTTCCTTATATTTACTGAAGTTTGTCCCTTGCTGCAGCTGTCGAGTCGCACAACCGATTACAGATTCAGAGGGAGGCGGCCAAAAAGAGCGGCTGGTGGATCCTTATCTCATAATATCTTTTGAACTACACAACAGTAAGGTCTAAACATAGCTCACTGTGTTATTTTTAATATAAAGAAGACTCAGTGAATGACTTTCAACTATACATTATTAACCCTTTAAGGACCGGCCACGAGCACATGTGGCTGGCACTTAAGAGCCACAGACCATTTTTTAAAAATCTTTTGCGATCCGAATCAGGGTTCTGCGAATGGTGTGCAGCCACACCGGGGAGCCCTGAAATCTGGGATGTTCCTGGCATGTCATGGGTCCTTATCGCACACCAACCCATAACATGCCAGAGTCCTTAAGGGGTTAATGTCAGGGAGCCCAGCCACATAGCATGCAGGGAAATGGCATACATTGATACCAGTTCCTCTACGCTTTGCTTAGTACAATGTGTATACAAATAGTAGCGGAAACCCAGGATGCCTGCAGACTGCCCATTGTCCTCTCCTTGGTGCTAGTGGGGTTAAGGGGAAGTATTCTGGCATACATAGCTTAGTACATTGACATTAAGAAGGAGTAGGAAATGATAATCAATACCAGCAAATGATTTACCAAGGAATTGCCACAATACATTCTCTCCTATGTGTTACATCATGATTCCGAAATAGGTTACTCTCCAGCTGTTGTTCTACTACAATTGTAGTCCAACAGCAGCTGGAGAGCCACAGTTTGCACCCTTCTCTATTCCAGATCATGACATAGGCTGATGTGGCAGTTTTATAGATGTATTTTCCATTCTTTGTCAAACACCTGGTCTGGGAGCCGATTAGGTAACAAAAGTACATAAAGGGTAATTGGCACTTCCCTGTGTAAGTAATCCCAGCGGTAAATGAGATAATTTAATTGCTTATAATAATAATAATACAGGCAGGTCCAGTGTCCTCCACACCCAAGGGTGCTCTTCACCAATCTGATCCCAAGTCTGCCATTGTTAAATAAATCTGATAATTGCAGCTGCTCGGTAAAGTTTAACCTTTACAATTCCAGATCAAAATGCAAAGGAACAAGCAGAATTTCACCCACATGGGTCCTACATTCAAAAGAAATATAGTGTTAAATTATTGTGATTAGATTTAAACATGTTACTGTCAATTTTCAACCTGATGTTGTGTTTTGTACTGAGACCATGAAAGATTATTTAACCATTCAAGCAGTTAAAAGGGCCATTTAATTCAATGGGAATTTGAGGAACGTGTGTATGTCTCCTAGGGTGAAGTTGGTTTGCTCCAGAATTGCTCCAATTTTCTTAGTACATCAGCTTCACTGGGTGATTATTTTAACCTCTTCAATGCTAACAATGCAATGCTTCAAAACACATTAGAGATGTCTCAAGCATTCAAGGGGTTTATGAACTAAGGTGTGATAAAGAGGTGATATAGTGGAGATAACTTCTCCAGTTTATCTCTTCTCCAGTTCCTATGTCATTCTATGGAGCCAATGCATTAAAGGGATAGTAATACTTCGTTTTATCTTTATTTTATTTTGTAGGCATTAAAAAAACATGAAGAACGATATGTCTTATCTCTCAAACCTTTATGGTTTGAGAGATATTCACAAGCAAAGTATCCCCCCCCTGTTCAGCCAGATCAGAAGGGAGGTGTCCAGGTAGACTGCAGAGAGGGACAATCTACAATTAAGATAAGGGAAAAACCTGAAAAGCTTGTCAAGGGGGGCAGGGCTTTCATTGTTCTCATAGGAAGAAGATTGTCCCCTGCTGTTATCTGTCTGGTCTATGGACTACATTCCACATCTGAGAAGAGATAGCTTACACTAGGTAAAAGGGGGTCAGGAATTTCATTGTTCTCATAAGAAGAAGATTGTCCCCTGCTGTTATTTGTCTGGTCTATGGACTGGATTCCACATCTGAGAAGAGATGGCTTACACTAGGTAAAAGGGGCGGGAGGGGAAACTTTGCTTGTGAATATCTCTTAAACCATAAAGGTTTGAGAGATAAAACTTATATCATTCTTCATGTTTTTTTAATGCCTACAAAATAAAATAAAGTTAAAACGAAGTATTACTATCCCTTTAAGATTTATCCAGCTTTTGAAGATCTTAGTGAATAGGCTCAATAGAATAACATAGGAACTGGAGAAGTGATATCACTGTAGAAGTTATCTCCACTTTATCACCTCTTTATCACTCCTCAGTGCAAAACACCCAAGGTGTTAAAGAATGGTTTCAAAAATGAAAGAAAGAGAGAGAGAGAAGAGTAGGGGAGAGAGAGAGAGAAGAGTGGGGGAGAGAGAGAGACAGAAGAAGAGAGAGACAGAGAGAAACAGCAAGAGAGAAAGAGACAGATACCGAGAATGAGGAAGTGAAAGAGAGAGAGAAGAGAGACAGAGAGACATATGTATAGAATGAGACAGAGAATCTGAGAGAGACGTAGAGAATGAGAGAGACACAGAGAGAGACAGAAACTGAGAGAGAGAGTAGAGAGAGATTGAGAGACTGAATGAAAACCAGATACTTAGAGACAAAGAGAGAGACCAATAGGGAGAGAAACATAGTAATAGGAAGAGGGAGAATGAGTGAGTTAGAGAGAGAGATAAAGAGGCAGAGAGTAATCAATCAACATAGGGAGAGGCAGTACGGTTGCCACCCAGTCGGTATTTTAACGGCAGGCCGGTAAAAAACTGTCTTCTGTCCAATGTTAAGTCTATGGAGGGAATGTCATGGCCGGTATTTTTTTGAAGAAAAGGTGGGAACCCTAAGAGGTAGAGACAGAAAGAAGAGAGACAAAGAGACTGACACAGACAGAGAAATAAATATATATTTATATAGAGAGAGAGAGAAAACCATGAGGAACAGAGATGGACAGAAAGATACTGATAGGAAGAGAACAAATGAGTGAGACAGAGACACAGAAAGAGACAGAGACTGACAGAGAGACAGAGAGAGACAGAGAGGGAGAAAGCAAGAGAGAGACAGAGAGCAAGAGTCACAGAGCCAAGAGAGATAGACCTGACCGAGTGTGTGAGAGAGAGAGAGAGAGAGACAGAGACAGCATCTGAGAGAGACATGGACAGAGACGGATACTGCGAGGAAGAGAGGCAGAGAGAGAGAGAGAGACAGAGTGAAGGAGAAAGAAAAATACAGAGATGGAGTGAAAGAGAGAGAAGGAGAGAGAAAGAGAGAGAGGGGAAGATGGCGAGAGAGAGAGAGAAAAGAGGGACAGATAGATGGCAACAGGGAGAGAGAAGGGGGGATAAAGAAAGGGAGAGATAGAGGGAATGGGGGAGATAGAGAGAGAGAATGGGGGAGATAGAGAGAGAGAATGGGGGAGATAGAGAGAGAGAATGGGGGTGATAGAGAGGATCAGATAGAGGAAGAGACAGGAGAGACGGTCAGATGGGAGGGGTAGAGGGGGTTAATTAGGTAAATAGTACAGAGATAACTGGTAAGATTCTTAACCATTTCCTTGCTGCAGAGGAATCGTTCATGTCCCTCCCTGCCCCCTCTCTATTCTGTGGGTTGTGCCACATACCAGCTGGCAGCATTCAGAGCACATGCCGCTGTGCCATCCTCTGGGCACTCCTCAGTATAAAAGACAAACTGTCTGCACTGAATCTGTTCTTCTTTTAATGAAAAGGGAACAGAAATAAAAGATAAATCCCGTTTCTCTTCCATCTGGGACTCTGTGTGGACTCCAGGGGGAGACACCTGGTTTAGGAGCAGCAGTAGGGAGCGCTACTTCACACAATGGGTGTTAGATGCATGGACCCGTGTCCCAGCGGAAGTGGTAAGGGCTACACTAAGGTGCCGAGTGGGAAACATGTGGTTCTCCAAATGTTGTTGGGCTGTAACTATCGTCATGTGATTTGTAGTCAAACAACAACTGGAGAACCACTGGTTTCCCACCCCATATCTTCTTGATTGTAATTTCTTTGTCTTCTCTGTTTAACCCTTTGAATGCTTTGCATACCGCTCTGGCACTCAAAGGATTAAAATGATTAGTAACGTTGTGTTTTTAGTGAGTTGCAAAATATTCACATCCGGACCTTATTCATCAAGCTAAATAGGTGCAATTCTGAGTCAAACCATCTGCACCAGAGGGGGGGAGGGCAATTCCAAATTATTTAAATGGGGGGTTTTAATTCCTTGAATGTAAAATGCATTTCTATCTCTTCCCTGTTGTGCAGATCATTTGCTTCTGAATTGATCCACTTACTTTGTGCATATGGTATTCAGCATTCCCACCATGGTGAGCAAAGCAGAGCAGCCCAGCACTGAAAGAGTTAAAGGGGACTGTTTAAGCAAAGGATGCATTGGAATAACACGTGCACCATGCAGCCCGGCCCAGTTATAATTACACATTTAACTCATTCAGTGCTGGTTCCTCACATTAGCAGGAACATTGTAATGATGGCACAAAGTGTCATAAGATGTAAGGAAAACAGGTGCAATTCTGGAGCAAACAATCTGCAACATAGGGGAGTAATACAAATTTCAAAAATGTCCAGAGATTAAAATGGGGTGGAATATGTATCAATATGGACTATGTATGTATAGGGAAGATGTATCAATAGGGAAGATGTATCAATAGGGAATGTGTATCAGTGTGGAATGTGTATCAATAAAGAATATGTATGAGTGGGGAATATGTATCAGTGTGGAAGATGTATCAATAGGGAATATATATCAATGTGGAATATGTATCAGTAGCGAATATGTATCAGTGAGGAATATGTATCAATGTGGAAGATGTATCAGTGTGGAATATGTATCAGTGTGGAATATGTATCAATAAAGAATATGTATCAGTGTGGAAGATTTATCATTGTGGAAGATATATCAGTGGGGAAGATGTATCAATGTGGAAGCTGTATCAGTCTGGACTATGTGTCAATGTGGAAGATGTATCAGTGTGAAATATGTATCAGTGTGGAGTATGTATCACTGTGCAGTATGTATCAGTGTGGAGTATGTATCAGTGTGGAGTATGTATCACTGTGCAGTATGTATCAGTGTGGAGTATGTATCAGTGTGGAGTATGTATCAATGTGGAGTATGTATCACTGTGCAGTATGTATCAGTGTGGAGTATGTATCAGTGTGGAGTATGTATCAATGTGGAGTATGTATCAGTGTGGAGTATGTATCACTGTGGAGTATGTATCAGTGTGGAGTATGTATCACTGTGGAGTATGTATCACTGTGGAGTATGTATCAGTGTGGAGTATGTATCAATGTGGAGTATGTATCAGTGTGGAGTATGTATCACTGTGGAGTATGTATCAGTGTGGAGTATGTATCAATGTGGAGTATGTATCAGTGTGGAGTATGTATCACTGTGCAGTATGTATCAGTGTGGAGTATGTATCACTGTGCAGTATGTATCAGTGTGGAGTATGTATCACTGTGCAGTATGTATCAGTGTGGAGTATGTATCAGTGTGGAGTATGTATCAATGTGGAGTATGTATCACTGTGCAGTATGTATCAGTGTGGAGTAT
Organism: Rhinophrynus dorsalis; assembly: GCA_037306005.1. Classification (NCBI taxonomy): domain Eukaryota; kingdom Metazoa; phylum Chordata; class Amphibia; order Anura; family Rhinophrynidae; genus Rhinophrynus; species Rhinophrynus dorsalis. The sequence continues at coordinate 253,801,265 of CM074725.1, forward strand.
GTATCAGTGTGGAGTATGTATCAATGTGGAGTATGTATCAGTGTGGAGTATGTATCACTGTGGAGTATGTATCAGTGTGGAGTATGTATCACTGTGGAGTATGTATCACTGTGGAGTATGTATCAATGTGGAGTATGTATCAGTGTGGAGTATGTATCAATGTGGAGTATGTATCAGTGTGGAGTATGTATCACTGTGGAGTATGTATCAGTGTGGAGTATGTATCAATGTGGAGTATGTATAAGTGTGGAGTATGTATCACTGTGGAGTATGTATCAGTGTGGAGTATGTATCAATGTGGAGTATGTATCAGTGTGGAGTATGTATCACTGTGGAGTATGTATCAGTGTGGAGTATGTATCAATGTGGAGTATGTATCAGTGTGGAGTATGTATCACTGTGCAGTATGTATCAGTGTGGAGTATGTATCAGTGTGGAGTATGTATCAATGTGGAGTATGTATCACTGTGCAGTATGTATCAGTGTGGAGTATGTATCAGTGTGGAGTATGTATCAATGTGGAGTATGTATCAGTGTGGAGTATGTATCACTGTGGAGTATGTATCAGTGTGGAGTATGTATCAGTGTGGAGTATGTATCACTGTGGAGTATGTATCAATGTGGAGTATGTATCAGTGTGGAGTATGTATCAATGTGGAGTATGTATCAGTGTGGAGTATGTATCACTGTGGAGTATGTATCAGTGTGGAGTATGTATCAATGTGGAGTATGTATCACTGTGGAGTATGTATCAATGTGGAGTATGTATCAGTGTGGAGTATGTATCAATGTGGAGTATGTATCAGTGTGGAGTATGTATCACTGTGGAGTATGTATCAGTGTGGAGTATGTATCACTGTGGAGTATGTATCAATGTGCAGTATGTATCACTGTGGAGTATGTATCAATGTGCAGTATGTGTCACTGTGGAGTATGTATCAGTGTGGAGTATGTATCACTGTGGAGTATGTATCAATGTGGTGTATGTATCAATGTGGAGTATGTATCAGTGTGGAGTATGTATCACTGTGGAGTATGTATCAATGTGGAGTATGTATCAATGTGGACTATGTATCAGTGTGGAGTATGTATCACTGTGGAGTATGTATCACTGTGGAGTATGTATCAATGTGGAAGATGTATCACTGTGGAGTATGTATCAGTGTGGAGTATGTATCAATGTGCAGTATGTATCACTGTGGAGTATGTATCAGTGTGGAGTATGTATCACTGTGGAGTATGTATCAATGTGGAGTATGTATCAGTGTGGAGTATGTATCAATGTGGAGTATGTATCAGTGTGGAGTATGTATCACTGTGGAGTATGTATCAGTGTGGAGTATGTATCACTGTGGAGTATGTATCAATAAAGAATATGTATCGATGTGGAATATATATCAGTGGGGAATGTGTATAGATGTGGAAGATGTATCTGTGTGGAATATATATCAACTAGTTGAGGAGCCCGTTACACGGGCCACGGTGCCACTGCCACCCAGTCGCGGGGCAGTCACGCGCAGTAAAGACTGCCCGTGCCTCTGTATCAGCCGCGGCGCGGGCAGTCTCTACTGCGCATGTCCCGGCGTTACACACGTTTTAGCGAATTATTATATAGGATGGGAAATGTGTATCAGTGTGGAATATATATCAATTGGGAATGTGTAGCTAAAAGTTGACAAATGAATGTAATCAAACATTCTTTAATAATAAGAATAAAGAAAGATAGCTCACAGCACTAACTCACCTCAGTGTATAGTAATATATACAGTAAAGTTTATATAAAGTGAATATTGAAAGGAATGGTGTTACTGAAGTATGCAGCAAAGAATGCGAGGGTTCTCCATTCCCCCAAATATAATGCAGAAGCCCAAAGTGAAAGCACAAAACAAACAACAAACCTGTGCCCCTCCAGTCTAATTGTGAATAGTGTGCCCTGTGTTAGTCATGTATAATAACACTGCTGATAAATTTGAAGTTTTAGTGCCCACATTTTGGCCAAAAAGTGGTGTAATCTTGCCAAACCCATCAAGGTACCTCAAGTATATGGCAAGTAAATTGAATGTAAATAAATAAATACAAATTAACCCCTTAATGACCCTTGACGGTCATAGTACGTCAAGGGTCGATTTGACTTCACAACTGATGACATACTATGACCGTCATCGAGTTCCGGTCTCCCCCCGCGGCTGCACGCCGTTCGGGGAGTCCGGAACGCAATGTAGCAATTAAAAAAATTGCTCCGTGGTCGTTAAGTCGCGTCCGTGTCCGGATTCCTGGTCGTTAAGGGGTTAAAAATAGGCCCGGAAGAGATGTTATAATATAAATGCTTAAAAACAGATTACAGTGTGGAATATGTATCAGTATGAATGAATATGTTTATTTATATAGTGCCACAAGTGTACGCAGCGCTTTACAGTTTAACCCTTTGAGTGCCAAAGGGATACGCAACGCATTGCTTTGCAATGCGTTGCGTACCCCTCTGGCACTCAAAGGGTTAAGGGTATATATCAATGAGTAGTACATAGCTAAAAGTTGATAAGTTATTGTAATCAAACATTCTTTAATAACGAGTGGGATTCTTCTGTAAGGATCATTCTTATAAAGACACATTAATAATCAGGAACAATTTGCAAATAAAACCAAATTTGAGTTTGTGAAATGTATCAACGTGTCACTATGACATCACTATTCAGTAGATTATTGTGAGTAAAGTTACCTCGTTTGTCTCTAAAGTGACAGGCAACCATTGTCTAGGGGGCCCCCAGAGCCTCATAATGGCCCACACTTTCTGGGGCCACTGAGCCTAGTGGGGCCCCCCCTGCTCTGTGGGGGCCTCTACTACTCCTCTGGGCAACTTCCTTTTTTACTTTACATTAAGTCCATACTACATATAGTCCATATGTACTTTTTATTGCTATTTTTTCATCTTCCCTGGATCTGTTTTCAGACAGCTTCCTGTCAGGGACCATGAATGCATGAAGAGTGAAACAATGTAAAGAAGATACAATGTATAAAAGCAAGCTACTGCAACACAGAGCACTCAGTGCTACAGGGATAGTGTTACATTTGATTTTTTTACATTGTAACACTATCCCAGAATTCCAAGTCCCTGAAAAAAAAAACATTTCTGGAAACAAAGATGCAGGGAGGTTAATATGATGTTGAATAAAAAAAAAATAACTGATGGAAAAATGATATTAATAAGTCCAGGCGTCCTGACTTCACACAGTTGTGCACTCGGGCGGATTCCAGCCCAGCCCAGAAATCTGCATATTCATAAGTGTCTCTGGGTAAAGGTGAGGTCTGGTCAGCTTAACTCGGAGATATAATAACTAGGAGCAAATTGCCTTTGTAACTTATTTTTTAATTAATGACAAGTTGATACATATGCCCCAAAGTATTACATTATTTTACTCCTCTCCTGCTGTACGAATTAGCAACCTGCTCTGGCAGCAGAGGGGTTAATCCAGTAGAAAGAGGAGGGGAGCTGCACCCAGCAGTGAAGGGGGGGTAGAGGGAACAGACCAGGCAGTGAGAGATCAGGATTAGAACAGTACAAGTAGATGAGGGAGTGTGAGATCAGGATTAGAATATTAGTAGATGAGGGAGTGTGAGTGCAGGATTAGAATATTAGTAGTAGATGAGGGAGTGTGAGATCAGGATTAGAATATTAGTAGATGAGGGAGTGTGAGTGCAGGATTAGAATATTAGTAGTAGATGAGGGAGTGTGAGATCAGGATTAGAACAGTACCAGTAGATGAGGGAGTGTGAGATCAGGATTAGAACAGTACCAGTAGATGAGGGAGTGTGAGTGCAGGATTAGAACAGTACCAGTAGATGAGGGAGTGTGAGTGCAGGAAAGGACCCCCCACACTCTCAGACCATGGCAGGTCCACCAGGTGACCCCTGTCTGCTCTCTCCCTCAGGGAAGAAGTCCGGACTGGGCAAAATCTTCTCCACTTCATCCTCCCCGACCAAGAAAGTGCCGGTAAGTTGGCATGTGTCTCTTTAACTCTTTAATCCCAAGAAGGAACTAACGTTATCATTACTGTTTATTTATAAAGCACCAACAGCTATCACAGCGCTGTACAACAGAGCGACAAGACCTAAGGACATTGTGCAATGCATGCAGGGGTGTTAACATTATATATTAACCCTCTGAGTGCCAGAGAGGTATCCAACGCATTGAGTGCAATGCACTGGATATCTCTCTAGCACTCAAAGGGTTAAAAGGAACACAAAGGTGATGCGAAGGAATTCTGGATCTAATAAATAAACCCCCATTGATTTAACCCTTTCAGTGCCAGAGGGGTATGCAACGCATTGCTTTGCAATGCGTTGCATACCCCTCTTGCACTGAAGAATGGGTTAAATGGAGTTGTTACAGCCTTGAATGATGGAGAAGTCTCTAGTATTCGAGAGGTTAAAATCCTCATTTAAATCAATGGAAATGTGGGAAATTGTCACCCTAAAGTGCAGAATTGCTCCACTATCTTTGCGTACATTAACCTGTTGAGTGCTTTGCAATGTGTTGAGCATCCCTCTTGCACTCCAAGGGTTAAGACGGGAGAATGAGTTCACTGGAGCTTACAACATTCGAGGGCAACCTGAGGGCCTCCAGCTGTTCAGGACTACAGTTCCCATGATCCTCAGCCTGTCCAACCTGAGACCCTACAGCTGTTCAGGACTACAGTTCCTATGAGCTTGTGGGGGATCATGGGAACTGTAGTCCTGAACAGCTGGAGGGCCTCAGGTTGTCCATCAATGGCTAACAGTCTATAGGAACCGATGGGGGATTAATACAATAGACAGAGTCCGTATTCAGGAACTGGAAGAACAGCAATTCTGGAGCAAATGGCCTGCACCATAAGGGACTAATAAAACATTCCTGCTGACTTTAATCAGTCTTTTAACCCCTTCAATAAATGCTTGGCTCCTATTTATCTTCCTGAATAAAACTCTAAGTGCATGGGGGGTGTACTAAGGTGTGATAAAGCAGAGACAACTTTTCCAGTGATATCACTTCTCCAATTCCTATGTTATTCTGTGGAGCCTGGGCACTAAGATTTCTCCAAATTTGGAGATGAAAGGGCATAGTCAGTAGAGACTGGGAGAGAAGTGAAGGTCTCTATAAGGTCTCTATAAGGTTCTGTAAGAAGCTGAACATTCCGCTGGAATTATTCCGGAAATTGTACTTAGTGTGGAGATGGCAAGAGTGATTTAAAGGAGAAGTAATACCCCATAACAATATCCATCCTCTTATCTTACTATCACCAGAAAACACTAATGACCTCTATGAAATGTCCCTTACTCCCTGTTTCAGGAGATCAAGGGATGAATTCTATTACAGGTGCTAATTTTATCTCCACTTTTCCCCATAGACTTCAAAAGGAAAATGTTTGATAAAACTGGTGTTAACATTTAGTACCTGCAATAAAATCTAGCCCCTTATCTTTAATCAAGGAGAGAGTTTATTCAGAGTTTTGAAACTAAGAAGAGATTAAGTTGATTTATTAAGCACAAGTGGAATTGTGACAGGCAGATTAATAGGGATATACACACGCAGTAACTCTTTACTGTAACTCTTTTGTGTAACTCTTTACCGTAACACTTTATTGTAACTCTTTGGTGTAACTGTTTACTGCAACACTTTATTGTAACTACAAAAAAAAAAAACACAGTAATGAGAGGAGAGCGCTAGTGAAATAGTTAAAGACAATTTAATACATAAAGCCTAGGATACAAAATATCTAAATAACATTCACTTTCATAAAATAAACAATCCTAGTGAAACTAGGATAAATTAGTGAATTCACTAATAACAATAAAAGTAGTAATAAAAGAACAAAAAAGGAACAAAAAAAAAAAAATTAAAAAAACATTAACCCCTTGATGTGCAAAGTTCAAAACTTGGTCTCATGTATAAAAAACGGTACCGTAAATAAGCTAATATCCGGCGGGCAGGTGCCTTATAGATGATATTCACACTTGATATACTGAATCTCTCCCGTCTTCACGGCTGTATCATTAGTGATCCATTTCCAAAATATAAAGATCTTACTTATTCAGCAGCGGGCAGAGGTGTACATTTTTCAAGCACATATGTCAGTGCTCCCTGGCTGTGAGTCCAAATGTCTGAATCCCAGCAGGAGTCTGTCTCAGAGACAGTGGACAGCAGCTGATACTTCCAGGTGAGCACAATCAGGCTGGTCTGTAAACCATAATCCACAGCACCTCCCGGCTATAGGAGTATAAAATTCCAAGTATTCATGAGACTGTATAAAAGATGTAATGAAATAAGAACTATACAGAAGCACAATGGGGTTAACAAGGTCCTTGTCGCATAAAACTGATATGTGCTTGAAAAACGTACACCTCTGCCCGCTGCTGAATAAGTAAGATCCTTATATTTTGGAAGTGGATCCCTAATGATACAGCCGTGAAGACGGGAGAGATTCAGTATATCAAGTGTGAATATCATCTATAAGGCACCTGCCCGCCGGATATTAGCTTATTTACGGTACCGTTTTTTATACATGAGACCAAGTTTTGAACTTTGCACATCAAGGGGTTAATGTTTTTTTAATTTTTTTTTTTTTTTTTTGGTTCTTTTATTACTACTTTTATTGTTATTAGTGAATTCACTAATTTATCCTAGTTTCACTAGGATTGTTTATTTTATGAAAGTGAATGTTATTTAGATATTTTGTATCCTAGGCTTCATGTATTAAATTGTCTTTAACTATTTCACTAGCGCTCTCCTCTCATTACTGTTTTTTTTTTGTAGTTATTTATTCTGTCCACCTCCAGAACGAGGATTGCAGCGACAGTGTTTTATTTATTTTTATTTTTTCATAAGGGTTTCAGCATATCTGGATAGGCGCCATTACTTATACTTATTGTTTGTTTACTTTATTGTAACTCTTTACTGTAAAAATGTATTCTAACTCTTTATTGTACTTTACTGCAACTCTTTATTGTAACGCTTTACTATAGCTCTTTACTGTAACGCTTTATTGTAACTCTTTAGTATAAATCTTTACCATAACACTTTATTGTAACTCTTTACTGTATCATTTTACTGCAAGTCTTTATTGTAGCTCTTAATTGTAACTCTTTACTGTAAGACTTTATTGCAACTCTTTAGTGTAACTTTATGATAACACTATTGTAACTCTTTACTGTATCACTTTACTGTGACTCTTTATTGTAACTCTAGCTCTTTACTGCAACTCTTTACTATAGCTCTTTACTGTAACACTTTGTTGTAACTCTTTAGTGCAGTCTTTACTGTAACACTTTATTGTAACTCTTTAGTGCAACTCTTTACTGTATCACTTTACTGCAACTCTTTAATGTAACTCTTTAGTATAGCTCTTTACTGTAACACTTTATTGTAACTCTTTAGTGTAAATCTTTACCATAACACTTTATTGTAACTCTTTACTGTATCATTTTACTGCAAGTCTTTATTGTAGCTCTTAATTGTAACTCTTTACTATAACTTTTTACTGTAAGACTTTATTGCAACTCTTTAGTGCAACACTTTATTGTAACTCTTTAGTGTAAATCTTTACCATAACACTTTATTGTAACTCTTTACTGTATCATTTTACTGCAAGTCTTTATTGTAGCTCTTAATTGTAACTCTTTACTATAACTTTTTACTGTAAGACTTTATTGCAACTCTTTAGTGCAACACTTTATTGTAACTCTTTAGTGTAACTTTATGATAACACTTTATTGTAACTCTTTACTGTATCACTTTACTGTGACTCTTTGTTGTAACTATAGCTCTTTACTGCAACTCTTTACTATAACTCTTTACTGTAACACTTTATTGTAACTCTTTAGTGCGATCTTTACAGTAACACTTTATTGTAACTCTTTAGTGCGATCTTTACTGTAACACTTTATTGTAACTCTTTACTGTAACACTTTATTGTAACTCTTTAGTGCAACTCTTTACCATTCCTCTTTATTACAACTCTTTACGGTATCACTTTACTGCAATTCTTTATTGTAACTCTTTATTGCAGCTCTTTAGTGTAACACTTTAGTGTAACTCTTTAGTGTAACTTTATGATAACACTATTGTAACTCTTTACTGTATCACTTTACTGTGACTCTTTATTGTAACTCTAGCTCTTTACTGCAACTCTTTACTATAGCTCTTTACTGTAACACTTTATTGTAACTCTTTAGTGCGATCTTTACTGTAACACTTTATTGTAACTCTTTAGTGCGATCTTTACTGTAACACTTTATTGTAACGCTTTAATGTAACTCTTTACAATAACACTTTAATGTAACTCTTTACTGTATCACTTTACTGTAACTCTTCACTATAGCTCTTTGCTGCAACTCTTTATTAAAGCTCTTTACTGTAACACTTTATTGTAACTCTTTAGTGCAACTCTTTACCATACCTCTTTATTACAACTCTTTACTGTATCACTTTACTGCAATTCTCTTTTGTAACTCTTTAAAATAGCTCTTTACTGTAAAACTTCAGTGATTTTTCCCTTGCTCCCCAGTTCAGGAGATCATATCTTTAATCAGGGATATTTTATTAAAAGTGTTAAAACTAAGAAGAGATTAAGTCTATTTTTTAATCAAAAGTGTAGTTGTGACAGGCATGTTAATATGAATGTACACATACTGTAACTCTTTATTGTAACACTTTATCTCTTTATTGTAGCACATCAGTGTAACACTTCACTATAACTCTGTATTGTAACTCTTTAACCTTTTGTTTTAACTCTTTGCTGTATCACTTTATTGTAACTCTTTACTGTAACTCTTTATTATAATTCTTTACTTTAACTCTTTATTGTAACTCTTTACTGTAACTCTTTATTATAACTCTTTACTTTAACTCTATTGTAACTCTTTACTGTAACTCTTTATTATAACTCTTTATTATAACTATTGTAACTCTTTACTGTAACTCTTTATTATAACTCTTTAACTCTTTATTGTAACTCTATTATAACTCTTTACTGTAACTCTTTATTGTAACTCTTTACTGTAACTCTTTAACTCTTTATTGTAACTCTTTACTGTAACTCTTTATTATAACTCTTTATTGTAACTCTTTACTGTAACTATTTAACTATTTATTGTAACTCTATACTTTAACTCTTTATTGCAACCTTTTACTGCATCACTTTATTGTAATTCTTTACTTTAAATCTTTATTGTAACTCTTTACTGCAACACTTCGCTATAACACTTTATTGTAAGACTTTACTGTAACTCTTTACTGTGCATCTGAATTATCTGGGAAGCAGGGTGGGGACTGTGTATCTTATAACCCTTTAAGTGCCATGGGGGTGTGCAACGCATTGAAGAGCATCTTCATCTATTTGTTTTTATACTTTTATGTGACTAGCAGGGAGCTCTGAATCCCCTAACAAAGAGCTTTCTGTGCTGAGCAGAAGGAATGCGACAATGTAAACAAGATACAATGTAACACAAATCAAGAAAGCGAATGTAGAAACTGTGCAGCACACAGATCAGTCAGAGCTACAGGGAAATTGCAGCGTGTAAGGCTCTAATTGTATCACAGCATAGTATAACTATATCACAGTCCTCAACTGGCAAGCGCTGCGTAAACAGAAATTCAGTGAGCTCTCTGACAGATACATACAGGTATAAAGCAGCAGGTGAAAATGCAAAAAACTAAAACGTATAGGGAATTATATTAAGGAGAATGCAGTGATAAATATATTAGGGAACAAAAAACAGCAGCGCAGGAAGATCTCTCTAAGCGTAGTATGTAGTAAAGCACATTACCAACACCATCACCCGGTGCTCTCAAAATGCTACTCACATAGATGGAGGCTATAAAGGATCGCCTCTAGATCACAAAAGCACTCCGGGCATATACCCCAGGTCGGTAATCCCACGCAACTCTCCACCAGATCACTCGATACTTCTGGATAAGCTGGAACCAATATATAGGGCCACACTATTTCTCACTATAGGTATAAACCCAAGTGGATATTCGTATGCCCAATGATTCAGCTAAAATGAGCTAAGTGGGTATATGAGTATATATATTCAAGCACTCAGGCTGAAATATCAGAGATATTCAAACATATTGAAATTTATTATCTATAAGCAAAGATAAAACTGTAAAGAATCTTTAAAAGCAATGTTACAACTGAAATAGCTCTACTCATATACCCACTTAGCTCATCCAGCTTATCCAGAAGTATCGAGTGATCTGGTGGAGAGTTGCGTGGGATTACCGACCTGGGGTATATGCCCGGAGTGCTTTTGTGATCTAGAGGCGATCCTTTATAGCCTCCATCTATGTGAGTAGCATTTTGAGAGCACCGGGTGATGGTGTTGGTAATGTGCTTTAGTACATACTACGCTTAGAGAGATCTTCCTGCGCTGCTGTTTTTTGTTCCCTACTACAGTGTGTGCCGTGGAGAGCCCAATATCCATAACCAGCTAGCTGCGGAAGGACTGAAGCGGATCTCTTTTCATGTCTCTGGGACATTGATATAAGACTCTTTCATCACTGTATATTTATATACCTATTGGGCGCTTCCTTAGTGTGTATCTCCCGGGACTGCCTTGTGGTGTCTTGTGGAAGATTACACATAATTTTGTATTTGTGAAAAATATATTAACCCTTTGAGTGTCGGAAAGCAATCCATTGGATACCTTTCCAGCACATGATCAGGAAGTCATAAGTGTAAGGGTCACATGATCAGGAAGTCATAAGTGTAAGGGCCACATGATCAGGAACACATAAGTGTAAGGGGGTCACATGATCAGGAAGTCATAAGTGTAAGGGGGCCACATGATCAGGAAGTCATAAGTGTAAGGGTCACATGATCAGGAAGTCATAAGTGTAAGGGCCACAATTATTTTGTTTTTTATTGATGGCGATAGTGAATTAGAGCCTGTCAGCCATTGAAAAATATGGATTTATGAATTTATTGATCAAGCCAATGAGAATACGTATATATAACAGACATCTGTTCATAAACTGTGTGATGCTGGCAAGCCGGGGGTTAGGTCTTACTGGACTAGTTTATGTGCACTGGTTAATTAGGTATAGAAATCGTTTTTTCAAACTCTCATGCGAGCCACACCCTGGAGTCAGACTGGCCACACCCTGGAGTTAGGTGGGCCACACCCTGGAGTCAGACAGGCCACACCCTGGAGTTAGGCAGGCCACACCCTGGAGTCAGACTGGCCACACCCCGGAGTTAGGTGGGCCACACCCTGGAGTCAGACTGGCCACACCCTGGAGTCAGACAAGCCACACCCTGGAGTTAGGCAGGCCACACCCTGGAGTCAGACTGGCCACACCCTGGAGTCAGGCTGGCCACACCCTGGAGTCAGACTGGCCACACCCTGGAGTCAGAATGGCCACACCCTGGAGTCAAGCGGGCCACACCCTGGAGTCAGGCGGGCCACACCCTGGAGTCAAGCGGGCCACATTTGGCCCACAAACTTCATATATGAAGTACTCTCCCTGTGAAAAGTAAAATGAAATAAGGAATATGTCCCTCCAAGCTCCTGCAAAAAATTAGTTGGTTTGAAGGGGGCAAAAATATATCCAACAGGACAAAAAATCCAAAATATATAAATAACAATTTATAGTGAACCCCTTAAAGCTCATATGGGGAGTGGGGTGGAGTGGGCGGCCATAGAGAACCAAGGCACATTTTTTTCGCAATGCATTCTGGGATGGTAGAGTGGCATGCAGCCCTGCTCCCATCCCAGAATTCCATGACGTGCCAGAACCATCACCGGCCCTTAATGTCCAAACCAGCATGACAGTCCTGGCATGTTATATGTCCTTCAACCATGGGCGTCCTCAGAAATTTTTCCAGTGCAGCAAAACATGATATGACTCCCATGCCAGGCAGGCCAAACCCTATATTTATGTGGAGGGGCAAGTGTAGGGGGGGAGAAGTACCCCATTTGCCCCCTTCCCCCCCTGGACATTCATGCCTTCAACAATATTTCTGGCCAGAAATAAGATCCGTCGACAAAATTTAGACATAGATTCTTTCACCTTGGAGCGATCGTTGTTGTCAAATCAGGTGACTATTGTGTATCACAAGAAATCAAAACAAATCTTTGAGCTAATTTTTGTCCCAAAATATCTTATTCACATAAAAATATGAGAGAAAAGTTTAGCAAACTTCTCACATTGCTATGGCAACTGGGAGAAGCCTTGCTCTCAGTATCCCTTTCTCTGGTGATGCCAGCTGTTGAAATCTCATCCGCTCTCAGTTTATGTTCCTGAGGTGGGCATGTCTGTGATGTCATCAGTGGGCGACACACTGGAAGTCAGAGCAGAAGGAGGAGACCAGTGGAATATACTGGGTCCAGGAATTCTGGAAATGAAAAAAAAAAAAAGATGCGTACATCTGGGCTGGATAGGAACCAAAGGAACACTAGCACAGGGGAGGCAACCAGTGGCTCTCCAGACGTTGTTGGACTACAACCTCCATGATACTTAGCCAGCCACCAGCTTATTATTGAACTATAATTGTCATTGTCCTCAGCCGGCCAATGGGAGCCCAACAAATAGCTGGGGAGTCACAGGTTACCCATCCCTATGCAGCCCTGTGCATGTTTTAACCCTTTTGAGTGCCAGAGAGCTATTTAACACATTGTGGACTGTCGGAAACCCTAGGGGGATGTATTAATACAATTCAGTGATAAATACAGGAGTAGGGATTGTTTGTGTGTGCTCTTCCTGTCTAAGGTCTATGTACTAAACTATTCTTGCCAAAAAGTCCTTTCTTTGTGCCCCTTGCATCAAGGGGAGGGCAGTGGAGAGGTGAAAGGATATTTTGGGACATTCTGTTCCGCTGCGCCTTGTTTCTCACTATGTTATAAGAAGGAGCAGAGGAGATTAATCGTTTGAATACCAGAGAGGTATCTAGGGCTTTTGTAATGTGTTGGATACTTCTCTGGCACTCAAAGGGTTAAAGAATTAACCCTGGAGGAGTTATTTGCATTGTACGCTCAGAAGTGACTGTCATTGAAGAGTAAAGGGGAAGTGCTTAACCCCTTAGCGACCCTTGACGTACCAGGACCGTCATGGGTAAATTTGCTCCAAGGACCCTTGACGGTCCCGGTATGTCAAGGGTTAAACTCTCCATCGCGGCCGCACCGATCGATGGGAGAGTTCGGTCTGGTTGTTACTAAGTGCTCCGGTACCGGGACACTTAGTAACAGCCAGTAGAAACTTTGTTGCAACATACGAATCGCTTGATGAGCGAATCACGTTACAAAAGCTGAATGACAGGGACAGTATTTGTAAATACTGTCCCTGTCATATCTCTGCCTCCATCCATCTTGCACACTGCTGAGGTGGAGAGAGACAGAGAGACTTCGTGTCAGATCCTGAAGAGCGTTCCTGTGTGAAAAAAGTTTAAAAAAGAAGCTAAAATTAACCCTTTGATCACTGTTTTGCAGTGATCAATAAGTTCCCCCCATCTGATCACTCTTGGAGTTACAATTTGCTGCAGATCAGCGTTTGCTAATCTGTGGTACACCCCCCCGTCCCCCTTGTATTTTTTTACTTTTTTTACATTTTTAAAAAAATATGTATATTTTTTTATTTTTTTTTTTAATAAAATTTGATTAATAATATAGTTTAGGTAGTTTAGGTAGGTAGTTGGGTAGGTTTAGTGTAGACGTGTGTTAGGGAAAGATTTAGGGATAGATTTAGGTTTAGGAAAAAAAAAAAAAAATATATATATATATATAGTTTAGATAGGTAGTTCACTTGGGATAGGTAGGTTCAGGATATACGTAGGTTAGGGTAAGTTTTAGGGTTAGATTTAGGTTTAGGGATAGCGTAAGAAAAAAAAAGTTTTTTAGATTAAAGCGTTAGTAATGTCCAACAAAAAGTTTTTTGCTTATAGAAGAGCTTAAAAAGCTGAGCTAAATGCAAAAAAAAATATCTCTCAAACCGTTATGGTTTAAGAGATACGGGCGTTTAAAGTTCGCTGTTTCCTACTGACAGCTGTAAAGCTGTCAGCAGGAGATTCGTGTCGGTCGACACGGAGGCGCTTGAGAAGTGCTGCGATCTCGTTACTTACAAGGAATCCCTTCATTGGAATGGTCTAAAACATGTGCTTGAACACGAGGCACACGTTTAAGACCATTCCAATGAAGGGATTCCTTGTAAGTAACGAGATCTCGGCACTTCTCCAGCCCCTCCGTGTCGACCGACACAATTCTCCTGCTGCCAGCTTTAAAGCTGTCAGTAGGAAACAGCGAACTTTAAACGCCTGTATCTCTTAAACCATAACGGTTTGAGAGATACATTTTTTTGCATTTAGCTCAGCTTTTTAAGCTTTTCTAAATGCAAAAAACTTTTTGTTGAACATTACTAACACTTTAAGTGGACAAAATGCAGCGGAGGTGCAGAGTTGAAGAGGCATATGCCTTTTTGGAGTCTGACTCAGAGGCAACAGACACTGCGTCAGACTTTGACATAACGCAGTTTTCAGAGAGTGAGAGCAGTTCTAGTGACGACGATGGGCCTTCTGTAGAGAAAAGATGTACTGCCCCAAGAGCTGCCCTGGCAACTTCCCCAGCACCTGCCAAAAGACCTACCAAAAGACCTGCCCAAAGAAATGCCTCAAATGCTGCCCCAAGAGCTGCCCTGGCAACTGCCCCAGCACCTGCCAAAAGATCTGCCCAAAGACCTACCAAAATACCTGCCCAAAGAAATGCCCCAAGTGCTGCCCCAAAAGCTGCCCTGGCAACTGCCCCAGCACCTTCCAAAAGACCTGCAGAAATATCTGCCCAAACACCTACCAAAAGACCTGCCCAAAGAAATGCCCCAACACCTGCCACTCCTGATCCTAATGAATGGGTATCACCAATCAATTTATGCCCACAAATCCCAGAATTCACAGGCAACCCAGGGATTCAAACTGATGTGGAAGGATTTACCCATGATAATGTTTTTGATTTGTTTTTGGGGGAAGACATTTTAGGTGAAATTGCGTCCCAAACCAATTTGTATGCAGCCCAGTATATTGCCGCCAACACTACAGCTTTCGTTGTTAAGCAAGAAGTATGGAAACCCATAGACATCACAGAATTTAAACAATTCTGGGCCTTAATAATGGCAATGGGGATTATAAAAAAGCCAAGTATCCGATCCTGCTGGAGCAAAAACCCCATACGTGATACCCCTATATTCCCCAAGACAATGATCAGGTCCAGATTTGAAGTCATTTTGCACTTTAGGCATTTTAGTGATAATACCCAGTGCCCCCCAAAAGAACACCCCCAATATGATAGACTGTACAAAATTCGTCCCCTAATAAACCATTTACAGAAAAAGTTTGCCCAAGTGTATATGTCCCAAAAAGAAATTAGTGTAGATGAATCCCTAATGAAATATAAAGGCAGGTTAGGGTTCAAGCAATACACCCCCTCCAAGAGTTCCAAGTTTGGTGTTAAATTTTATAAATTGTGCGAAAGTGCCACTACACCCAGGCTTTTAGAATTTATGAGGGCAAGGACAGCCAACTTGATCCTCCTGGTTGCCCCAAATTTATGGGAACAAATGGGAAAATCCTTTGGGATTTAATTTTCCACTTATTAAATAAAGGCTATCAGTTATTCACTGATAATTATTACACCAGCCCCCTTTTATTTAAGTCTCTTTTTTGTTTTGACACCGTGGCCTGTGGCACTGTCAGGCGCAATTGCAGGGAGCTGCCCAAAACACTCGTAGACAGCAAACTAAAAACTGGGACGTCCTTATCTTTGTGCCAACAGGAGCTGCTGGCAGTTAAGTTTAAGGACAGAAAAGATGTCTACATGCTGACCACCATGCATGAGGACAGATCTGTGGCAGTCACTGTTCGTGGCAGGACAGGGGTACTGAAAAAGCCAGTCTGCATCAGGGAATATAATAAAAACATGGGGGGAGTTGACCTGTGTGATCAATCAGCCATACCTCGCAATGAGGAAGTGTAGGGCATGGTACAAAAACAATGCCTTCTATATGATGCAGACTGCTGTATATAATTCATTTTTAATTTTCAAACTGGCAAACCTCTATCAAAAATGTAGCTTTTTACAATATCAGCTACAACTTATTTTCCTATTTTTATTTCAAGGTGCGCCAGAAATCATTCCAGCAAGACCCGGGGTAGTATATTTTATTTATAAAATCCTCCCAACTCCCCAAAAGAACAAACCACAGAAGTGCTGCAGGGTTTGCTACAGAAAGGGAATACGGACAGACACCACCAATTACTGTCCTGATTGCCCTTTCAAACCTGGCCTCTGCCTTGGTGACTGCTTCAAGGAATACCATTCAGGCACAATGCAGTAGTGCTGTAAAGATTCTTTTATTATTATTGACCACTTTTTCCCCCTGTTTTTCAAAACACATCCCTACTTAGATCTAACACTATCAAAACATATCTCCGATAATGGAAACACACATGTTCCCTACTGGGCCTAGTAGCTCCCCCAAACCCTGACAAACCTATGCATATGGGGCATTGCCGTACTCAGATGATGTAACTCACCACTAATGTAAAGCACTTAAAAATCTGCAAATATCATCTGAATGAAATCCAGAACAACACTAAAATATAAATGTGAAAAATGGTGTTCCTCTGCCTTACTGCAGATTTTGGGAGAGATTGGTGATACAGTGGCAGCGAAAAAATTGATAAGATGCAAATAGAATGAAAGCCAGGGTTGTCTACTCTTCTACAACATACACTTTTGGGGGTAAAATTCATTGCAGCATTGCCAAACAGTCCGAAATGAGACAAGGCACCAGCTGTAAAAATGGCATGTCTGTAAAAGGAAACTAACATGTTCCAACTGGGCCCAGTAGCTCCCCCAAACCCTGACAAACCTATGCATATGGGGCATTGCTGTAATTAGAAGAAGGAGCTGAACACTAATCAATGCAGTTTATAAAATCTTCACCTATTCTGTGCTTGAAATTCACATCAACATTGAAGGCAAAGTGTGAAAAATGCTGAATTTTTTTACTTACGTCAAGTTTTCACAGGATTGGTGGTAAAATGTCTGTGTACAAAATTTGAAAACACACCTAAAACGAAAGCCTGGGGTGTCTACTTTCCAAAAATATACACTTTTTGGTGGAAATCTTAAAAAAGAGCACTGTTACACAGCCCAAATGAGAAATTGCACCAGTAATGCAAGTTATGAAAATTAAGTGTGAACCTGGAAACGTGCATGTTCCAATTTGGCCCCCGTAGCTCCCCCAAACCATGAGAAAGCTATGCATATGGGGTATTGCCGTACTCAGAAGAAGGAGCTGAACACTAATCAATGCAGTTTATAAAATCTCCACCTATTCTGTGCTTGAAATTCACATCAACATTGAAGGCAAAATGTGAAAAATGCTGAATTTTTTTACTTACGTCAAGTTTTCACAGGATTGGTGGTAAAATGTCTGTGTACAAAATTTCAAAAC
Source organism: Rhinophrynus dorsalis (assembly GCA_037306005.1). Classification (NCBI taxonomy): domain Eukaryota; kingdom Metazoa; phylum Chordata; class Amphibia; order Anura; family Rhinophrynidae; genus Rhinophrynus; species Rhinophrynus dorsalis. The sequence continues at coordinate 253,818,741 of CM074725.1, forward strand.
ACACCTAAAACGAAAGCCTGGGGTGTCTACTTTCCAAAAATATACACTTTTGGGGGGCAATCTTAAAGTGGAGCACTGGAACATAGCCCAAAATGAGTAATGGCACCAGTTAAGCAAGATGTGAAAAATCAATATTTGTTCAAAATTGGGCCCCGTAGCTCCCCCAAACCACGAGAAACCTATGTATATGGGGTATTTTCTTACTCAGAAGAAGGAGCTAAACATTAATCAATGCAGTTTTTAAAATCTACACCTATCCTGTGCTTGAAATTCACATCAACATTAAAGTCAAAGTGTGAAAAACGCTGTTTTTTTACTTACGTCAAGTTTACGAGAAAGTGGTGGTAAAATGGCTGTGTAAAAAATTTTAAAATACACCTAAAATGAAAGCCTGGGGTATCTACTTTCCAAAAATATATACTTTTGGGGGAAATCTTAGAGTGGAGCACTGTTACACAGCCCAAATGAGAAATGGCACCAGTAACGCAAGCTGTGAAAATTCAAAGTGTGAACCTGGAAACGCGCATGTTCCAATTTGGGCCCCGTAGCTCCTCCAAACCTTGAGAAACCTATGCATATGGGGTATTGCCGTACTCAGAAGAAGGAGCTTAACATTAAACAATGCATTTTTAAAAATCTTCACATATAATGTGCTTGAAATTCACATCAACATTGAAGTCAAAGTGTGAAAAACGCTGTTTTTTTAACTTACGTCAAGATTTACGAGTGATTGGTGGTAAAATGGCTGCATAAAAAATTTGAAAACATACATAAAATGAAAGCCTGGGGTGTCTACTTTCTAAAAATATACACTTTTGTGAGAAAATCTTAGAGTGGAGCACTGTTACACAGCCCCAAATGAGACATGGCACCAGTGACGCAAGCTGTGAAAATTCAAAGTGTGAATCTGGAAACGCGCATGTTCCAATTTGGGCCCCGTAGCTCCCCCAAACCTTGAGAAACCTATGAATATGGGGTATAGCCGTACTCAGAAGAAGGAGTTGAACACTAAACAATGGATATTTTTAAAATTTCAACTATCCTGTGCTTGATATCAACAGTAGTATTGAAATGTAAGTGTGAAAACTGCAAAAAAAACAAAATATTACCACAATTTTGAAAAATATTTCTGGAAAAATAGCTGCATAAAAAAACTCCAAAATTCTCCTGATTATTTACCTTATGTTGTCTAGTTTTCAGAAACATATACCTTTGTGGGACATTTTTTGTTCTGGCACCATCAACTAAGCTATGATGCTCACATGCCAATTGTTGAAAAATTACAAGTTGGAAATAATGGCATCCATCTTGTAATATTTACCTTGTAAATGTGAGGAAGGGATTGAAATACTAGGCATATGGGGTACTCTTATATTTAGGAGAAGCAAATGAATATATTTAGGAGTATTTTTTTGTCATTAAGTAATAGTAAGAACTCCCCGTGAAAATAAGAAGGGGAGGCATGTCCGAGCTAAGCGGATGACAAGGAAAGTCAGTGGGAGGGTCAGGAAGTGATGTATGAAGAGGCTGGGTAAGGGTATATATATTTAGGGCAAAGTGATGGTTCACTTCCTGTACAGTTGACAACTGAACAGCGTCCCTCCCTCCCTCCCTGTTTATTTTACAGTTTGGTGGTGGTGTTTGGTCTGGGGGCCTTGGGGCCTTTGGTTGTTAATTTATTTAGTCACAGCTTTGGGGCGCTTTGGGCCCTTGCCAATGTGGAGAAGGTCTTTACGTTGGTTATGGTTACATGAAGTTGGTAGGCCAGCAGCCTAGGAGCAATTTGCACCCGGACTGTGTCGCGGGTTTGGATACCGGCCTCATTGAGCTGCATTGACCAGCTAATGGGGGCGGTATGGTGGAACAGTTATGGGGTGAGCCAGCGGCTCAAAATTGTGGTGAGCCAGTGGCTCAAAAAAAGGTGGTAGGCAGGTTGGGCCTATCAAAATGGAGAGATTGGCAAGGCCTTAAAGTCTGGGTTTTGTAAAATGTCATCATGTAATGTTAAATAAAGCTGTGGCCTGAGTTAAACCCATAATTGGTTGTTGTTCTTAACTTGAATTATTACCCCATGCATAAGACATGCAAATCCTGACAGAAAATTTTAATCAAATTAAACAATGAGGTATTCATATAATTGTGGTATCAAAAGAAACCCCTACTTGTGGTCAAAAAAACAGTAAATAATTTGTGTGGGTGTACAAAGGGAATTTAAAGAGAAAATATGGTTGAACAAAGACATAGTCAAAAAAGTCAAAATTGCTCCAGTCCTTAAGTCAAATCTAACTCAGATTTTCCCAGTCCTTCAGAAAATGGATTTTTACACCCCCAACAACTAGATTTCCCAATAGGAAAAGTAGGCAACTTCTTCGCGCTCCAAATTGTGAGGGGTGGTGCCTCAGCTATGCTGGCCACACCCACATTCTGATTATGGGTGTGGCTAGAGCAGGCTCAGTGTCCCTCTGCCAGTTTTATATACCTTTATTAGCTATTATTTAATCCCAGGCATTGGAGATCTTTCGAGTAACCAAGGGGTTAAATCCCATTTTTTGCCCTAGCTTGTTATACACCAAGGGTATTTGGTGTGGTTGGGTCTGGGGGGTGGGGTCATGTGAGGTGTGTGGGTGTGGTCATGGGAGGAGCCTAGAGGCATCTGGGATGTAAATTCGGCCCTGCACTCCCCCCTCCCAATTCCACAAACACAGAATGATTCCTAGAACAGACAGCAGAGTGATGCGCTGCTGTTACCATTTGTAGATCCAATGTAATGCTGTTTGGCATGTTTGCAAGAACTCCATTCCGTTGGCAGCACAATCCACAACTCCTAACCAATCGCAAGCTCTGATGGCGAGGATTTTCCTTTTCTGGAAGAAGAACTATTTGTACTATCACAGCAAGCAGGCAGATTCATAGGTTGTAAAAGGCCTACGACATAGGTCACCAAGAATTCATTATAAGGGGCCATCCCATCCGATTGCTCCATTACTGTCTGAGTGATCAGAGGAGCGTTACACCATAATAGCCCTCAGGCAGGCAAAATATTGTTGGCTTTAAAGGGGAACTTTCACCTCCTCATTATCCTTATTGTATCCCTTCCTTTGTGTCCCCTCTGTACAGTGCGGTCTTTCTTTTTGCCTACAAATCTGTTTAAATGAAGAAAAAAGATACTTGAATTGTGTACCTTATGACGTTAGCAGCCGCACAGCCGCGCACCGTACGGTGCAGAAGACACTGCCACAGCCTCAGCTCCTTTCACTTGCCCCAGCATCCTCCTCTGCCAATGAGATCTCTCTCCAGCTTACTAACAGAACGCCTCCGTCATCGGAGGATGCTGGGGCAAGTGAAAGGAGCTGAGGCTGTGGGAGTGTCTTCTGCACCGTACGGTGCGCGGCTGTGCGGCTGCTAACGTCATAAGGTACACAATTCAAGTATCTTTTTTCTTCATTTAAACAGATTTGTAGGCAAAAAGAAAGACCGCACTGTACAGAGGGGACACAAAGGAAGGGATACAATAAGGATAATGAGGAGGTGAAAGAGGAACTTTCACAGTAAATACACTTATGGCGCGATGCAGGAAACGTGCGCAATCGCTATTTCCCGTGTGAAAACAACTAGGGAATAGGTTTGCTCATGATTTTGTTGAATTGTGCATGAAAAAAATCAAGATTAGCGAACGGCTGTGTATATTTATTTTTTTTGTGGGTGTGGCTAAGGTTAACGAATCTGTGCGAGTGGAATAGCGAATGCGCCTAATGCAGGAACTGCTATTGCAAATTAATTTATACGTCTGTGTAGTGTTGTTGTAAAATGGAATTTCTTATGCACAGTTCAAGAAGCGTTCGGTATTCTTCCTGGATTAGAACTTGCGCAAAATCTATCTGCGCACAAAAATGCCTTTAGAACAAGAGGTCATCCATTAAGACTTGAGGAAAGGCGCTTTCGACTAAAACACAGGCAGGGATTCTTTACAGTAAGGGCGGTAAGGCTATGGAATTCTTTGCCTCGGGATGTTGTGCTTGCAGATAATGTAACTGCATTCAAAAAAGCAATGGATGCCTATCTAGCACAGAACAATATTGACAGTTATGACAGATGGCTTCAAAGCAAATAGGATATTGAGCCGGGGAACTATTTGACACACACACACACACACACACACCTACACTGGAAATTGCTCCAGAGGGCTTTTTTGTTGCCTTCCTCTGGATCAGCGGGGGTGTTATTGGCGTGGGCTGGACTTGATGGACGCGTGTCTTTTTTCGGCCTTGACTACTATGTTACTATGTTGCTATCCAATGTGAACGTTTCTTGCATCGCGCCATTAGTCTCATGTGATCAATATGTGGATTTGTTGTTGTTGGTTTTTTTACATTTACTTACTTTAAGAGATATTTGGTATAATATATACACTTCATGCGGTCACCTCCGCATTCTGCGGCACAGGGGTAATGGCGGCACAGGACTTCCCAGACCAGCAGTTCTCCTCCCAGCTCTGCTTGAATGTGCTCCCTGGGAGAGGTGGGAGGAGAATTGACGGTCTGGGAAGTCCTGAGCCACCATTACCCCTGTTCCGCAGAATGGGGAGGTAACAGCATGAAGTGTATATATTATACCAAATATCACTTAAAGGGATAGTAATGTTTCATAATAAAAGCAGCTCTAATTAATCATCATAGTATTTGGACTTTGGAGAGTGTTATATCAATTCTGTCAGAGTTGTAGTTCAAGAGTAATTCAATGACAAAGTATCCCCCTCCCGCCCCTTTTACTGATGTAACACTGCTCAGCCAGATCAGAAGGGAGGTGCCCAGGTAGACTGCAGAGAGGGATAATCTTCAATTAAGATAAGGGAAAAAGCTGGAAAACTTGTCAAGGGGGGCAGGGCTTTCATTGTTCTCATAGGAAGAAGACTGTCCCCTTCTGTTATTTGTCTGGTCTATGGACTGGATTCCACATCTGAGAAGAGATGGCTTACACTAGGTAAAAGGGGCGGGATGGGAAACTTTACTTGTGAATATCTCATAAACCATAAAGGTTTGAGAGATAAGACATATCATTCTTCATGTTTTTTTAATGCCTACAAAATAAAATAAAGATAAAATGAAGTATTACTATCCCTTTAAAGTAAATAAGTGTAAAAAAAAAAAAATAATAATAAAAATCGACATATTATTTTAACTGATGAATCACATGAGACCAAGTGTATTCAATGTGAAAGGTGCCATTTGCAGGAGACCAAGAGTCTGATCCCCCTCAACCAGGACCCATCAACACCCTTAGCAGCAAACTGAACAAGTCCCATCTGTAATCATTTCCAAACTCTTTTGGATTAACACTTTCCATGCTTGAATGCTTTGTGCAATACGTTGGATACCCCTCTGGCACTCAAAGGGTTAAAGGGTTAGTAATGTCCAGGAAAAACTATTGTGCATTTTGTTGTGCTACAGAAGTTGTATTCAATGCAATAAAACATATCTCTCAAACCGCTATGGTTCGAGAGATACAGGCATTTAAAGTTTCATGTCTTATGCATGGGGTAATGATTCAAGTAAAGACACGACAACCAATTCTGGGTTTAACTCAGGCCACAGCTTTATTTAAACTTACATGATAAATAGTGTTGAGCGAGCACCACGATGCTCGGGTGCTCGGGTGCTCTGACCGAGCACCCCCTGAGGCTCGAGTGCTCAGCCGAGCACCCGAGCCCCATTGGAATGAATGGGGCAACACCAGGCACCCCCTGCTCTGATGAGGGGAGGGTGCCTGGTCAATGCCCCCTTCATCTCCGCTATGCCCCCTTCATCTCAGAATGCCCCCTTCAGCTCCGCAATGTCCCCCTTCAGCTCCGCTATGCCCCTCTTCCACAATGTGCCCCTTCATCTCCGCTATGCCCCTCTTCCACAATGTGCCCCTTCATCTCCGCTATGCCCCTCTTCCACAATGTCCCCCTTCATCTCCTCTATGGCATAGAGGAGATGAAGGGGGACATTGTGGAAGAGGGGCATAGCGGAGATGAAGGGGCACATTGTGGAAGAGGGGCATAGCGGAGATGAAGGGGCACATTGTGGAAGACGGGCATAGCGGAGATGAAGGGGGACATTGTGGAAGAGGGGCATAGAGTCTATGCCCCTCTTCCACAATGTCCCCCTTCATCTCCGCAATGCCCCCTTCATCTCCGCAATGCCCCCGTACCTCCAGTCCCTGGTGGTCCAGCGGAGCTTCTTCGGATCTGTGCCTCTTCCGGCACAGATCCCCGCCACCCGAACATGTCGGGCGAGCACATGGCGGTACTCGACGAGTACCGCCATGTGCCGAGCACAGCGATGCTCGAGCCGATCCGAGCATCGGCCGAGCACGCTCGCTCATCACTAATGATAAACTTTACAAACACACAGACTTTAAGCCCTTGCCCATCTCTCCATTTTGATAGGCCAAAACTTGCCTACCACCTTTTTGAGCTGCTGGCTCACCCCATTTTGAGCCTCTGGCTCACCCCATTTTCAGCCACTGGCTCACCCCAAACTTATTCCACCATACTGCACCCCATTAGCTGGTCAATGAAGCTCAATGAGGCCGATGTCTAAACCCACTACATAGTCTGGGTGCCAATTGCCCCTAGGCCGCTGGCCTACCAACTTCATGTAACCATTACCAACTTAAAGACCTTCTCCACATTGGCAAGGGCCCAAAGCGCCCCAAAGCTGTGACTAAAGTAATTGACTAAACCAAAAGGCCCCAAGGCCCTTACCAAACACCACCACCAAACCGTAAAATAAACAGGGAGGGAGGGAGGGACGCTGTTCAGTTGCCAACTGTAAAGGAAGTACACCCATACTCTGCCCTAAATATATAACCTATCCTAAAACTCCTCCACATCACTTCCTGTCCCACCTCCTGACTTTCCTTGTCATCCCCCAGCTCAGACATGCCTCCCCTTCTTATTTTCAAGGGGAGTTCTTGTGTCCTGCTTTCAGCTGTAAAGCTGTCAACAGGAGATCCGTGTCGGCCGACATGGAGGCTCTGCAGCAGAGCCGCAATCGCGTTATTTACAACTAATCACTTCACGCACACTTTGTAGACCATTCCAATGAAGTAATTAGTTGTAAACAACGCGATCGCGGCTCTGCTGCAGAGCCTCCATGTCGGCCGACACGGATCTCCTGTTGACAGCTTTGCAGCTGAAAGCAGGACACATCAATGTTTAAACGCCTGTATCTCTCAAACCATAGCAGTTTGAGAGATATGTTTTTTTGCATTGAATACAACTTTTGCAGTGCTACAAAATGCACTATAGTTTTTCCTGGCCATTACTAACCCTTTAACCCTTTGAGTGCCAGAGGGGTAAGCAATGTATTCTCCAAGGCACTGTGACTACTCCAGCATTAAATGGGTTAAAAGTTCCTTTTAAATTAAAGGGAATATTTATATCTTCACCAAATGATTTGGTTCATAACTACTTCTCATTGCCTTTATACATAAGGGCTGAATAAATCTGTTTCCCAGCCAGCATAGAATCCCTCTTTTACTTTATTGTCTGGCAGTGAATGTGTTAATGCCATTTATATGATGTGTAGCAGTACATACCCCGTTCCCCTCTGTCCTGAATAGACACTCTGTGCAGTTCTTGTTCTGTAATATAAACACTCTGCGCTCTGGTATATTTACCGAGGTCACTCAAGGACCCTGTGTAATGTGTATGGATGTTACCCAATTCCTCCAGCGCCCTCTCATTCGTCACTGTCTGGGGATCCCAGTGTGCAACAGTGACAGAGAGACCTGCAATGAACTTGGGCATATGTACAAAGACAACAGTGGTGCAATTCTGGAGCAAACCAACTGCACCCACCACAAACAGTAATATATATATATATATATATATATATATATATATATATATATACACATACACACACACACTAAATGAAAGAATATTGCAGTACATGATAATACTTTTTGTTATTGGATTAACATTCAGTTTTACGGAAAGCTTTCGAGAGGAACACTCTTTTTATCAAATCTCATTCACTTATCAGCTTGGGAATTCCTTAGCGAAGCCTTAAAGGAGCAGTAAACTTTTTTTATGAAAAAATATATATTGTAGGGGTTTTCCTATTGAGTAAAATAAGGGCACTCCCACTGCGGAGAGATGTATATTTCCAGAGTTATTACAGTTTAAACCCATGTTTTTTTTACATTAGCAGTGCCCTCTAGTGGTGAAATTCTAATTAGATTTCCTGTTAGATTCTAATGGAGAGGAAAGTCAGAGACATACAGTTCTCCATAGAATGTGATACAAACTGCTGAGTCACTTCCTGTCAGTTAGAGCTATCAGGAAGTAAACACAGTAAATTCACTTCCTATCAGTTAGAACTATCAGGAAGTAAACACAGTAAATTCACTTCCTGGTTATTTGAACTGTTATAACATTTGAATAAAACATCTGACAGCAGTGGGAGTGACCTTGTTTTATTCAGCAGGAAATGCTCTGTAAAATATGTGTTTTCATAAAAAAAAGTTTACTGCTCCTTTAAATTTATGTTTCTGAGCATTGCTCTCTAAAGCTTGTCCCTTAAACTGAATGGTAGTCCAATAAAAAAAGTATTCTTTTTGTTGTTTATTCATGTAGAAAATGTTTTACCAGGAATACGTTGAGATTACACTAAAAGGTTACTTATTTACACAAAGAGATACATACTGCATACCTCCCAACATTTCAGATGGCCAAAGAGGGACACGTGTTTTAGATGGTGTTTCTGGGGGCGTGTCTGGTGGGCGGAGCATTACTGAGAATTTTTCAGTCATTCCATGACCTACTTACACCTTTTTGTGTAACTGAATAAATTATTTAGAGGAAGTCCATAGTATTTTATTTACACAGGGTAATCTATAAACTATATACTGATGTTTAACCAAACATTAATGTGAGTTTTATTGCTGGGGGACAATGTTATACACTTATATGCACATCACACAGTCTGATCTCCAAAAAAGAGGGACACCAGGGTGGGAAATAGGAACAGAGGGATTTGGGTCTCAAAGAGGGACTGTCCCTCCTAAAGTGGGACACTTGGGAGGTATGATACTGTGATATTCATTTGGCTAGTACTCCACTGGACTAACACGGATATCCTAAACTGAATATATATATACATGAATATGTTGATTTTATTTTGTTCTGGTGCATATTTATCTCTCTCATATTATTTGTTTTCTATTTATATCTATGTACTATGGTTCTGTCTCTCATACCCCCCCCCGCATTCCTCTGTTTGCTGATTTATTACTTAACAGTTTTAAACCCTCCTTTACAATGGTGTTTATATACATGTTGCACTTTTTTAAAGTGTTAGTAATGTCCAATTTTTTTTTTAATATATATATTTGTAGAGACTTAAAAAAGATTATCATTGCCACAAACCCAATCTCTCAAACTGCTATGGTTTGAGAGATATTGGCAATGAATTCCCCTTCTCTTGATATCAGATGTAAAGCTGACAGAAGGGGATCCGTGTCGGCCAAAACAATGAGGCTCTGCAGCAGAGCCGAAATCCCGTTATTGCAAAATAATTACTTAATTGGAAAGGTCTACAAAGTGAGCTTGCAAACCAGGCACACTTTGTAGACCTTTCCAATTAAATAATTATTTTGCAGTAACGGGATTTCTGCTCTGCTGCAGAGGCGCAGGCTGATCCCCGGACTGGGCTCTCCTGCTGTCAGCTAGATGCTGACGTCAGGAGAAGGGGAGCGAAGGGGGAACTTTCATTGAAAATATCTCTCAAACCATAGAGGTTTGAGAGATGGGGTTTATGGCGATGATAATCTTTTTTAAGCCTCTACAAATGTATAAAAAAATTTGGACATTACTAACACTTTACAACCAGTATGCATTAGACTTGAAAAAGGGAGCATCATTGTCAAAAGAATATTCTCTGTATAATTGAATGTTAGTCCAATAAAAAAGTTATTATTACATACTGCAATATATATATATATATATATATATATATATATATATATATATATATATATATAGATATATATATACCTTGATGCAGAATACACTCACTCTCAAAGGCCCACATGCCTAGGAGCTATAACAAAGTGGAACATGTACTGAAAGGCACATTCAGGTCTTCAATAACAGAGTAAAAGTTTATTGTCGGATATCAACATTTTGGCATATAGTAACACACCGTGACATCCTACAATACATCTTTATCCCATTATTAAAGTCTTGGGAGTGCCTGAAATCATACCACCCATGTGTCCCTCTTCAGGAGGGAGAGCAGTGAGGAACAGCTTTATTACCTGCCTGGCAGAGAGTCACAGGTGGGATGGAGAGCAGTGTGGAATATTAGCATCTGTCTGTCAAGGAGTGACAGCTGGGATGGAGAGCAGCATGGAATGTTAGTATCTGTATGGCAGGGAGTATTAAATAGGATGGAGAGCAGTGTGGAATATTAGTATCTCGCTGGCAAGGAGTGACACTTGGGATGGAGGGCAGCATGGAATGTTAGTATCTGGATGGCAGGGAGTATTAAGTGGGATGGAGAGCAGTGTGGAATGTCAGTATCTCGCTGGCAAGGAGTGACAGTTGGGATGGAGGGCAGCATGGAATGTTAGTATCTGGATGGCAGGGAGTATTAGGTGGGATGGAGAGTAGTATGGAATGTTAGTATCTCGCTGGCAGGAAGTGGTATTTGGGATGTGGAGCAGTGTGGAATATTATCATCTGTCTGGCAAGGAGTTACAGCTGGGATGGAGAGCAGCATGGAATGTTAGTAGCTTGATGGCATGAGTATTAGGTAGGATGGATAGTGTGGAAAATTAGTATCTGACTTGAAGGGAGTGGCAGATGTGATTGAGAGCACTGTGAAATATTAGCATCTGGCTGGAAGGAAATGATAGTTGGGATGGAGAGTGGTAGGAAATGTTAGTATCTGTCAGGAAGGGAATTGGGAGGGGGGAAGCAGTGTGGAATGTTAATATCTGGTTGGCAGTTATTGAGATATGGGAGTAAGAGCAGTGTTGAATGTTAGCATAACGCATAAACTATTGCTTTAAAGGGGAACTACCACCCCGCAATAACTTAACGTTCGCTTGTTGCTCACCTGGCGACTAGCTGCTTAGTAGCGCTAGTCGCCAGCAATATTACCCGGTTCTTCAGATATCGGCTTTTTGCCGATGGTGACAGAAGCAGGAAGCACGGACGTCTCTTCACAGTGACGTCCGTGCGCCTGCGCTGTCAGTCTCTTTTGCACCAGCACGGACGTCTCTTCACAGTGACGTCCGTGCGCCTGCGCTGTCAGTCTCTTTTGCACCACACGGTGCAAAAGGGACTGACAGCGCAGGCGAACGGACGTCACTGTGAAGAGACGTCCGTGCTTCCTGCTTCTGTCACCATCGGCAAAAAGCCGATATCTGAAGAACCGGGTAATATTGCTGGCGACTAGCGCTACTAAGCAGCTAGTCGCCAGGTGAGCAACAAGCGAACGTTAAGTTATTGCGGGGTGAAAGTTCCCCTTTAAATAAAAAAAGCCTAACATAAATATATATGATTCTGAAATCTCTTTCACAATCTCTGTTACAAAGTGACAATTCTGCTTTAAGAGCAAATATTCTCAGGGTAGTCGGGTCACTAGGCAGATACACCATACCTTGAATCTGATGTAAATCTATGACTACTACAAATTAATCAATTAATATCTCTGTATCTCTATATTTGTAAAATGTAACCACAATGCCTACTTTATTTATCTGCAGAAACTATGTGGAACCAACTATCCTTTGAGTATCATGTTCATTGTTGTAAACGAATTCTGCGAAAGATTCTCCTACTATGGAATGAAAGGTAACAATTCGAATTATCACAGAGAACTTTGTGGGGGATGTATAAAAAGCCTTCTTAATGTATACACAAAGGGATAGTAATGTTTCATAATAAAAGCAGCTCTAATTAATCATCATAGTATTTGGACTTTGGAGAGTGTTATTTCAATTCTGTCAGAGTTGTAGTTCAAGAGTAATTCAATGACAAAGTATCCCCCTCCCGCCCCTTTTACTGATGTAACACTTCTCAGCCAGATCAGAAGGGAGGTGCCCAGGTAGACTGCAGAGAGGGACAATCTTCAATTAAGATAAGAGAAAAACCTGAAAAACTTGTCAAGGGGTGAGGGCTTTCATTGTTTTCATAGGAAGAAGATTGTCCCCTGCTGTTATCTGTCTGGTCTATGGACTGGATTCCATATCTGAGAAGAGATGGCTTACAGTAGGTAAAAGGGGGGCAGGGCTTTCATTGTTCTCATAGGAAGAAGATTGGCCCCTTCTGTTATCTGTCTGGTCTATGGACTGGATTCCACGTCTGAGGTGAGCAGTGTTACACTAGGTAAAAGGGGCGGGAGGGGAAACTTTATCCTTCAATTACTCCTGTACTACAACTCTGACAGTATTGATATAACACTCTCCATGACCCAAATACTATGAAGATTAATTGGAGCTGCTGTGTTTGTGAAACATTACTCTCACTTTAAGAATTGTCGCTAAAATTCACATCTGGTCATATTTATAAAGTAGTAAAGTCACGTTTATAAATATGGTATCTGACAATATTCTGAGAAAATTTGCACCTGCGAATATATTTTCACACACATAGCTGTCACCATTTACTTCCATTAAGAACAGGTTATACCTGGTGTTTAGATTTAATCACTAAAACTGCCTTTATTTTTGTTGCAATTAGCGAATGTCTTTATAAATACGATGGGAAAGCAAATCTTATTTAGCCAAGATCATTTCTACTCCACTTTTCAAAAAAGTCAACTGTCTGGAGTTAGCACTTAGCGAAAATGTGGCTCGATGTTTATACGTATCCTTATGTCGATTTGAGACAATTTTACAGACACTTTCTTCTTAAAGGGATAGTAATGTTTCACATTAAAAGCAGCTCTAATTAATCATCATAGTATTTGGACTTTGGAGAGTGTTATTTCAATACTATCAGAGTTGTAGTTCAAGAGTAATTCAATGATAAAGTATCACCCTCCAGCCCCTTTTCCTGATGTAACACTGCTCAGCCAGATCAGAAGGGAGGTGCCCAGGTAGACTGCAGAGAGGGACAATCTTCAATTAAGATAAGGGAAAAACTTGTAAAGGGGGGCAGGGCTTTCATTGTTCTCATAGGAAGAAGATTGTCCCCTTCTGTTATCTGTCTGGTCTATGGACTGGATTCCACATCTGAGAAGAAATGGCTTACACTAGGTAAAAGGGACGGGATGGGAAACTTTGCTTGTGAATATCTCTCAAACCATAAAGGTTTGAGAGATTAGACTTATATCGTTCTTCATGTTTTTTTAATGCCTACAAAATAAAATAAAGATAAAATGAAGTATTACTATTAGTGTTGAGCGAGCACCCGGATGCTCGGGTGCTCGGGTGCTCTGACCGAGCACCCCCTGAGGCTCGAGTGCTCGGCCGAGCACCCGAGCCCCATTGAAATGAATGGGGCGACACCAGGCACCCCCTGCTCTGATGAGGGGAGGGTGCCTGGTCAATGCCCCCTTCATCTCCGCTATGCCCCCTTCATCTCCGAATGCCCCCTTCAGCTCCGCAATGTCCCCCTTCATCTCCGCTATGCCCCTCTTCCACAATGTGCCCCTTCATCTCCGCTATGCCCCTCTTCCACAATGTGCCCCTTCATCTCCGCTATGCCCCTCTTCCACAATGTCCCCCTTCATCTCCTCTATGGCATAGAGGAGATGAAGGGGGACATTGAGGAAGAGGGGCATAGCGGAGATGAAGGGGGACATTGTGGAAGAGGGGCATAGAGGAGATGAAGGGGGACATTGTGGAAGAGGGGCATAGCGGAGATGAAGGGGGACATTGTGGAAGAGGGGCATAGAGTCTATGCCCCTCTTCCACAATGTCCCCCTTCATCTCCGCAATGCCCCCTTCATCTCCGCAATGCCCCCGTACCTCCAGTCCCTGGTGGTCCAGCGGAGCGTCTTCGGATCTGTGCCTCTTCCGGCACAGATCCCCGCCACCCGAACATGGCGGGAGAGCACATGGCGGTACTCGACGAGTACCGCCATGTGCCGAGCAGAGCGATGCTCGAGCCGATCCGAGCATCGGCCGAGCACGCTCGCTCATCACTAATTACTATCCCTTTAAATCCAGTTTTATACCTCTACCCCTTTGAATCTTATTAATCCAGCTAAACCGGTGCAATTCCAGAGCCAATCAATTGTGCTGTAGGTTTGAAATAAACATTCCCGTGTTGCTCTAAATGGGGCTTTTAACCCCTTAAATACTATAGAGGTCTCCAATGCATTGCAATGCGTTGGAGACCTCTATAGATTTAAGGGGTTACAATACCTATTTAAAGGGATATTAAAGTCATATTAAAAATACATGTATTTCCCCCAGTGTCATCTCTCAAAGTCAGTGTCATCCCCCAGTGTCATCGCTCCTAAAGTTGTCCTCCCCCTTCCCTGTAGTCAGCGTTCTAGCTGACTGCAGGGAAGCCAGTCGTACGACTTTCAGGTGGCTCTCCAGCACCGCCGGATCGCGTTAATAATAAAAAAGAAATCTTTCACTGAAACAGTCTTCTACATGTGCTTGGTTTGCAAGCACACGTAGAAGACCGTTTTAGTGAAATGTTTATTTTTTATTAATGTGATCACGGCTCTTCTGCAGAGCCGCCTGATGATTTAAGACCGGATTTCCCTTCAGTCAGCTACAACACTGACTTTGGGGAAGGGGGAGGACAACTTTAGGAGCGATTATATCTCAAACCATAAAGGTTTGAGAGATGACACTGGGGGCAACACGTTTACAGGCTGACCATACCTCACCTTTAAAAAGGGACACACATGACAAATGCATACTACAGGGTTGCTTTGATTTTGGTGCACTCCTGAAATATGCCTATTTCATATGTGTCCCTTTTTAAAGGTGAGGTATGGTCAGCCTATACATTTATTTTTAATAGGACTTTAATATAGGGATTAGTAATACTTAAGTATTACTATCCCTTTAAATCAGTGAGATGTTTGACATTCCCTGTGGTGCAGTTGGCTTGCTCTAGAATTTGTGCATAATTGGAACTGATTTCAGTTGGTATTTTATCCCTTTACTGTGAATCAACAAAAACAAGGTGTGCAGCTACGACTTTAACCCCTTCCCGACAATGGACGTACATGTATGTCCCGCAAAAACTGTCACTTAGTGACAGAGGACGTACATGTACGTCCCAGAAATCTGGTTCCCCGTGCCCGCACGGCTGCACGCCGTTCGGGGTCTCCGGAATAATTAAAAAAAAACATTTGTAGCCAGGCGTTAAGTGATGGCCGCGTGTGCATGCTGCCGGTCACTAAGGGGTTAATTAATGGACGCAGGTCTATTCTTAACCTCATCAGCTCTGTTACTATGTTACTATGAAATATTTTAGTAAGTGCTTATTTTTTCCTTCTTGGAAAGGTAATTGCCTTAGTAATAATTAGTTTATTATACACCTAGAACACGTACAGGCTATTTATATATCTTCCGCTTCTCAAACACGATACACAGCATTTTTTGCATCACCATCATCGTGACATCAATTAACCCTTTAAAGGGACACAATAACCTAAAAACAACTTTTAGCTTCATGTAGAAATCGAAATAACTCAAAATGATTTTAAGTTAATATCTAATACAATATATATAGGTGATTCTGAAAGGTCTTTCGAAACACTTGTATGTTGTATCAGTCATAATTATATAGAAAACAAGTATTAGAGTTAATTAGAGGCATAGATGAAGGTGATTAAAGAAGAACTCTCTCACACACACACACACAATATTTGTAAAAATCTGTAGGAGTCCAAAATGGACTATGTTACACTCAAGTAAAAGTTTCTAGTTTCCCATTGTCGCTCCAATCTAGCGTGGCATCGGAGAGCGAGAGAGCTGCTATCCTGACTACATACAGTATGATTAGCAGCGCTCCCCCTGTCCTAATCCCTGTCTGCGCCTGCTCCTTCTCTCTGGGGCGCTCAGCGTGCCGGAAAAACGCATTTTGCATTGAATGGTGGGTGGGCATACCTATTTAGATGGGATGGCCAGCACTGAACCACAGACAACCTCCTGTCGACATCACTGTAAGTGTGTTTTTTATGAAGCACAGCGATTTTCTTAAAAAAAAAAATAATACACTATTGAGACTTGATTTAGCTTGCTTATTCACATGGGAGCAAGAATCTCACATGCAGACACTTCCTCTCTTAGCCTTATATTAACTACCCCCACTCACTGACACATAATACTTTCAGTTCTATGGGAGTTGGAAAATGTATTACTGAGCAGTGTCAGTGAGTGGGGAGATAATGTAGGGATAAGACAGGAAGTCAGTGCTAGGGGAGGTGGGTAATGCATTGCTGAGTAGTGTCAGTGAGTGGGGGAGATAATGTAGGGATAAGACAGGAAGTCAGTTCTAGGGGAGGTGGGTAATGCATTACTGAGTAGTGTCAGTGAGTGGGGAGGTAATGTAGGGATAAGACAGGAAGTCAGTGCTAGGGGAGGTGGGTAATACATTGCTGAGCAGTGTCAGTGAGTGGGGAGGTAATGTAGGGATAAGACAGGAAGTCAGTGCTAGGAGAGGAGGGTAATGCATTACTGAGCAGTGTCAGTGAGTGGGGAGGTAATGTAGGGATAAGACAGGAAGTCAGTGCTAGGGGAGGTGGGTAATGCATTGCTGTGCAGTGTCAGTGAGTGGGGAGATATTGTAGGGATAAGACAGGAAGTGAGTGCTATTCCCATAGCACTCACTTCCTGTCTTCCTGGGTAATGCATTGCTGAGCAGTGCCAGTGAGTGGGGAGGTAATGTAGGGATAAGACAGGCAGTCAGTGCTAGGGGAGGTGGGTAATGCATTGCTGAGCAGTGTCAGTGAGTGGGGAGGTAATGTAGGGATAAGACAGGAAGTCAGTGCTAGGGGAGGTGGGTAATGCATTGCTGAGCAGTGTCAGTGAATGGGGGACGTAATGTAGGGATAAGACAGGAAGTCAGTACTAGGGGAGGTGGATAATGCATTGCTGAGTAGCGTCAGTGAGTGGGGGAGGTAATGTAGGGATAAGACAGGAAGTCTGTGCTAGGGGAGGTGGGTAATGCATTGCTGCGCAGCGTCAGTGAGTGGGGAGGTAATTTAGGGATAAGATAGGAAGTCAGTACTGGGGGAGGTGGGTAATGCATTGCTGAGCAGTGTCAGTGATTGGGGAGGTAATGTAGGGATAAGACAGGAAGTCAGTGCTGGGGGGGTAGGTAATGTATTACTGAGCAGTGTCAGTGAGTGGGGAGGTAATTTAGGGATAAGACAGGAAGTCAGTACTGGGGGAGGTGGGTAATGCATTGCTGAGCAGTGTCAGTGATTGGGGAGGTAATGTAGGGATAAGAGAGGAAATCAGTGGTAGGGGAGGTAGGTAATGCACTGTTGAGCAGTGTCAGTGAGTGAGGAGGTAATGTAGGGATAAGACAGGAAGTCAGTGCTAGGGGAGGTGGGTAATGCATTGCTGAGCAGTGTGAGTGAGTGGGGGAGGGAATGTAGGGATAAGATAGGAAGTCAGTGCTAGGGGAGGTGGGTAATGCATTGCTGAGCAGTGTCAGTGAGTGGGGGAGGTAATATAGGGATAAGACAGGAAGTCAGTTCTAGGGGAGGTAGGTAATGCATTGCTGAGCAGTGTCAGTAAGTGGATGAGGTAATGTAGGGATAAGACAGGAAGTCAGTGCTAGGGGAGGTGGGTAATGCATTACTGAGCAGTGTCAGTGAGTGGGGAGGTAATATAGGGATAAGACAGGAAGTCAGTTCTAGGGGAGGTGGGTAATGCATTGCTGAGCAGTGTCAGTGAGTGGGGAGGTAATATAGGGATAAGACAGGAAGTCAGTGCTAGGGGAGGTGGGTAATGCATTACTGAGCAGTGTCAGTGAGTGGGGAGGTATTTATTTTACAAACAAATGGCTACCACAAAATAGAGGCAATTTTTACTTTTCTTTAACGCTACGAAAATTATCTTAAGGTAACGGAGCCACTTTTAAGAGAGTTACACTTTATTCCATGACCTGGTTTATACAAGGTTACCTCTGTAAATGACAGCTAAGACATAATGATGGATCCTGTCCAGGGAGCTCATAAACCAAACATATCAATAAAACATTAATCTATCTACCAGCAGATACCTGTAGCCTTTTGCCCATCATTTAGTAATCTTTATTGTCTATAAAAAGCAAGGACTTTGATAGAGAAGCATTTTACAGCCTCAATAATGTGATAAAGAGACAGATAATCACCAGAGGGGTTAAGGACTGTAGCTGTAAACAGAGATTATTATCTCATGTTACCGTAGCGAAGTACAGCGTGCGTATTCCTGCGGTGGAGACACGTTTTATACGGACTCTCACATGGACAACAGAATAGTATCAGCACCAGCAACAGTTCTGTGGGGCGACCACATTTCTATTCTGCCATTCAGGGACACTGCAGAGACGAGAGGAGCAGAGTACGTGTCCTCGGCTCTAGCGCAGCTTTGCGGTAGGGGTCACTATATATCACTGGACATTAGTGCGCATCCTGCTCTTTCGCCAGCGCACCACAGAGTTTTAGATAGTAGAGGGAGAACTGCCCATTGACTGCTGTGTCAGATAGCGATGCCTGTGTTGCAGTGGAGTAACAATAGGGGTCGCACCTGAGACCGGGCCCGTCACTCTCATGGGCCCGGTCGCCCCCTGCGACCCCCTCACCACGCGCCCGCAACACAGCTGATCTCCTGGCAGCTGGCGCTCTAGTAATGCAGAGAGATGACATCATCTCCCAGCGCTCTGCATTACTAAGAACCGCGCGGAAGCTTGAGTTCCAGACAGAGGTCTGTGCTGAATGAGGCACAGATCTGTCATCTCACACACCGCTAGACCACCAGGGACTCGAGGTAGGAGGAGTAGGGGCATTGTGGAAGGGGCATTGTGGAGAAAGAGGGGCATTGTAGAGATGAAGGGGCACTTTGGAGAATGAGGGGCATTGTGGAAGGGGCAATGTGGAGATGGGGTCATTGTGAAAGGGGTAATATGGAGGTGGCCAATGTAGTTGAGGGGGGCCCATGGCAGTTCTTGCACCAGGGCCCGATGGCTTCTATTTACGCCTCTGCTGTGTTGGCTACAAGAAAAATCACTCCCAAAGCCTTAGACTGGCAGTACACTGCAACAAAATTGCACTGCAGCTCCTGTCTGATATCAGAATCAAGGTTCAGTTTGCTCTCTGTTGTCTAGAGCTTTGTCTGGAGGCCATTTTGTTGTAGCCCAGCAGAGGGACCACTTCCTGTCACAGTAGGCAATAGGCAGTTCTCCTCCTAGTGTTTAGAGCTCTGTAGTCTTCATTCTAGAATTTTTTATTGTCCCAGAAGGGGCTGTCTGGGACATGGGACACACATTAAAATACAGGGCTGTCCTGGGCACTCCGCCACATGTTCACCTTACAATTCTGTCCCCCATGGCCCCTCACTCTCCTCTCTTCTGTGTTCCACTGAGTTTTGTATCTCTCAGGTGTCCCATGTGAGGACAGTTTATACTATGGGCTTGTGTCCTCATCAGTTGGACGTTCACTGGAGGTTGAGATGAATATCACAACCTCCGCCAGCGCTAATGCATAAGTCTGCCCATGGCCCCACAGATCTCTGTACAGACCTTAATTACTCACACCTGGGAAATATCTTCTCTAAAGCCCCCAGAGTGGACTCATGGGTTGGGGATGGACGTGATTAAATCATGCAAATTGAGTCATAAAATGAGTGATGCTTAAATGGTTGGGAAGGACTTGGAGAGCGAAGCATGGGGCTTATCTATAACCCTGTGAGTGCCAGAAGGGTGCACAATGCATCTGGAACTCAAAGGGTTAACCCGTTGAATGCCAGACGAGTACGCAATGCATTGCCTTGCAATGCATTGTGTACCCGTCTGGCACTCAAGGGTTAATACAGATGGAAAGTGGGTGGAACACAGAGAAATGTAGGCAGGTTCGGGGAGATGTGGGTGGAGGTCCCCGCAGATCTCACCATAGCTGGAGAATCAGCCTCTGTTCCCTTAGAACCGATAATTAAGCCAGAGGGTATGCAATGTATTGTACAGCAATGCTTTGCATAATCTTCTGGCACTCAAAGGGTTAACTATAAAAATTGGAGTAACTGATGTAGAGAGTCCCAGTTTGGCTTTAGTGCGGTGCTGGGGGGATGCAATAAAGTTGTAGTACATTGGACCATGGTGCGATCGGACAAATCGAGTCGTTATTGTGAAACGAAACCTATTACCTTTCACCACTGGCGACAGTACCAACGCTGCATGACTGTTGCCTGTGTGAAATGGACCTTAACGCTCCCCTGGAGATATAATTGAGCAGGGGTGGGCAGTCTGTAGTTTCCAGTTAGTATTGAACCATAGATCAATATTCTCCCACAAAGATCTGTCTGGCTGTAACATACAGAACACCTACACCTGGCTTAGGTAACCTTTGGCTCTCCTGCTGCTGGACAGTAAAATTCCCATTATCCCCAACCAGGAGAAATGATGTGTACAGTAGAGTCTATTTCCACTATTTCCCAAAGTCCATATATATATATGTATTGGTAGATGGGCACTCCAATATCTCTTATGTATTGCCCAGTTGCTACTGCCGTGTGAAGTAATAAAGAAATATCGTACCATAGGTCCTATGATATCATCAGCAGGCACACATCGGTCTCTATAAATAAAATAAACTTTATTGAATCAAAATAACAAAGTAATGTCGACGTTTCGACCCCCACACGGGTCTTTGTCAAGACTGTAAAAAGACCCGTGTGGGGGTCGAAACCTCAACATTAGTTTGTTATTTTGATTCAATAAAGTTTATTTTATTTATAGAGACTGATGTGTGCCTGCTGATGACATCATAGGACCTATGGTACGACATTTCTTTATTACTTCACACAGCAGTAGCACCTGGGCAATACATAAGAGATATTGGAGTGCCCATCTACCAATACATATATATATATATATATACACACAAAAGTCTTGAAGTAAAAGTTCTCAAAAATGCAGCTTTTTCCAAGAAGTGTTCGCAGTGACACTTAAACAGTCAAATGCATAACAATGGAAACAAGGGGGAAGAAGATAAAGTACAAAACTACTGAGAATGACCCAAGACTCGGGTCAGGTACCATATGCCGTGTTCTGATTGCACTTACTAGATTACTTCTTTATCAATCGCCCTCAACTATCCCCAACCAGTCATTCTAAAGCAATGCATTGGAGCCCGTCCTACCATTCAAGGTGCTGAAAAGCCAATTTAAATCATTAGGAATTTGTATTTATCTGTGGCACAGATGGCGTAGTGACCATTAGGGTCCTTTCACCCCCCCCAAGCCGCAGGACTGAATCTGAATATACAACCCAAGCCATTCATTTAGCGCCAGATGACACCTCTCTGAAATGAGACATTCTGGAACCGTCAGTAATTTATACGTTCTAATAAGTCACCAAATGGTTCATTATACGTGGACTCTACAGAGTTGCATAAACAGTGTCCTTCAGAGAGTAAACCCAGTGTAATATTCATCTTAACTACAGAGATTCCTAGAACAGATACAGCCAGCACTTACCAGTGTCACACTGCCAAGGGTTATCTGATAAACTGTACATCTTTTTCTTAAAGGAGAAGTAACAACTCCTGATTGAAATCATCGGCTTTAACTTATCACCAGAATAGCCTCTATAAATGTTACCTTTGTTCCTTGTTCAAGAGATAACAATCAGTCTTGGATGTCATGTCACCGGAGACGAGACTCATGGAAATCTTACTCCTTTAAGGACCAAATGGGGGTGCAACGCATTGCCATCTGGTCCTTAAGCGGAACTACCACCCTAAATAAAGTTGCCCCCAATAATTAGGCATATTGCAATATGCTTAGAAACAGTGTTATTATTTTGCACAAGTACCCCGTTATGAAGAAATCCTTCTTCTTCTGGGACTGGTGGCCAGGCTTGCATGCAGACATCTTGGCTTAGAGACATCTGAGCACCTGTGTTGTACTTCCTGGTCTCCTTCATGGTACCTTAAGGTAACAGGAAGTGACTGACAGTGCAGGAGCGCAAATGCCTCTAAAACAGGAAGCCTGTCCGTCAGTCTCAGATGAAGTAGAATTTCTTCACAATGCTGGACTTATGAGCTATAATAGCGCTGTTTCTAATCTCATCACCATATGCCTAATTATTGGGGGGGCGGTTGTTGGGGTAAAAATTCCGCTTAAAAGGGTTAGCTAGGCTCATGCATTTTGCCCGCACAGTTTGAAAAAAATTGCCAAAAAACATCATGTCTCCTTCCATGGACATGTCACATGAAATCCGGTACTGGAGAAAGATGTTATCTATTGCATAATTAAGAGGATGAGACTGGGTTAAAGTGGAACGGCGTGAATGTTAATGAAATTATTTTAAAGCAGCACAGCACCTCTGTACTTCATACAGCATCTGTAACAATTCACCATTTATTTTCAAAGGCTCAAAATCTAGTCTCACACATCTGAGGGAGCAGCCAATTCTGCATTTTCTAGGCCTGCAAGAGAAAAATGTCCAGGACTGTCTGTAAACGGGCTGTGATAAGCTAATAGCCTGTATGAATACAAGAGCAGAGGTCACTATTCACACTAAAATGATTGTAGTTCTTATCTCCCTTTACAAACAGCACAAACGGAATTAAATAAAAGATCTCTGAATAAGACATTTTATTCTTCTGGATGCAACATATGAATAATTAATGTTATATATGATAGCTGCAAATATGTTATATTTAACATTTTTAAGGGTTAGTAGCAAATGAGAGAGGACATTTAATGTAACCTATTGAGTGCCAGGGGAGTATCCAACACATAGGGTTGGCATTCAAAGGGTTACGGATTAAAAAGTTGATAATTAAAAAAAAAAACAGGTACTCCTGCCACCTTGATCGACCTGGTTCTGGTCCCTCCCTGCATAAACTTTTATCTACTACATGCTTAAAGGAGCAGTAAACTTTTTTATGAAAACACATAATTTATAGAGCTTTTCTTGCTGAATAAACCAAGGTCACTCCCACTGCTGTCAGATGTTCTGTTCAAAATGTATAATAGTTCAAATAATCATTAAGAGAATTTACTGTGTGATTACTTCCTGATTGTTCTGACAGGAAGTGAATTTACTGTGATTACTTCCTGATAGTTCTAACTGACAGGAAGTGAATTTACTGTGTTTACTTCCTGATAGTTCTAACTGACAGGAAGTGAATGTACTGTGTTTACTTCCTGATAGTTCTAACTGATAGGAAGTGACTCAGCAGTTTCTATCACATTCTATGGAGAACTGTATGTCTCTGACTTTCTTGACTTTCCTCTCCATTAGAATCTATCAGGAAATACTAATTAGAACTTGACCACTAGAGGGTACTGCTAATGTAAAACAACAAAGGTTTAAACTGTAATAACTCTGGAAATATGAATCTCTTGGCAGTGGGAGTACCCTTATTTTACTCAATAGGAAAATCTCTAGAACATATATATTTCATAAAAAAAGTTTACTGCTCCTTTAAGCCCTCACTTCCTGCTGGGCTGCCCAGTACCTGCCGTCCAGTTCTTGTTGTTACTTTTGTTTTTCCTTCTGCTTCTTTTTCCTTTCCTTTTCTCTTCTTTCTCTTATTCTTTTCCATACCTCCCAACATTTCAAATGGCCAAAGAGGGACAATTTTGTTTCAGGGGGTGTTTATGGGGGTGTGGCTGGTGGGCGGGTCATTACCGAGACATTTTAGGATATTTCATGACCTATTGGCTCCTCTTTTTTTAACTGAATAAATTATTTAGAGTAAAACCAAAGTATTTTATTTACACACATTAAATTATAAACACATATATTAAAGATTAACTACACATTTATGTGAGTTTTATTGCTGTGGAGCAAAGTAATACACAATACTCATTGTGATCTCCTGAAACGAGGGACAAAAGGGTAGGGACAGAGGGATTTGGGTCTCAAAGAGGGACACTTGGGACATATGCTTTTCTCTGTCGTTCTTAACCTCCTTCCTCAAATTCTCTTATTTATATTTTTTTCCTTCTTTCTATGGGCTCATTTTGCTGATTACATCTCCAGTTTGTGGCCTGATTGAGGACACCGGACAATCCTGGTGTGGTCATTGGGCCTCCTTCTGTTTGCACAGTCATTTCTCATATACCTCTGTACTGGTACCTATATCTAATATACTGACTTGTTATGTACCATATTGTTTTTCTTTTCTTTTTTTGTACTATGCAACATTATTTGTTTTTGTATTGGATCTTATGTAGATCCTAATTTCTTACGTGCCTTACTTTGTAACTTTATTTCCCTAATAAAGCTTTGGAATTAAGAAAAAAAAGTTGATAATAAGACTGTTTGCTGGGTGATTTCACTGCACTAATATAAAGTATAGGGACCGTATGAAAAGCCCCAGAGGAATGAATACGCATACCTCCCAACATTTCAAATTGCCAAAGAGAGACACTTGTGTTTTAGGGGGTGTGGCTGGTGGGTGGGGCATTACCAAGAATTTTTAGGTTATTTCATGACCTATTGACACCTTTTTGTGTAACCTAATTAATGACTTATATTATAACAAGACCAAAGTATTTTATTTACACAGACTATTTATAAGTACATATACTGACATTTATACAAACAATAATGTGAGTTTTATTGCCATAGAGCAATGTGATACTGTAAGAAGCTGTCCCTTTAAATCTTAAACTAGAATTAAATCAATTTCTCTCTCTCTGGCAAACTTAATAACCTGTGGAATGTTCTGACCTCTCTAAAATAGAACCAGGAATGTATGTATGAATGAATGTAGAGATTAGCTGACAGAGTGTAACCACCTGATTGTGTCAATCACGGTCTCTGGAAAAGGTTATTAATATCAGCAATTTAAAGGGATAGTAATACTTTGTTTTATCTTTATTTTATTTTGTAGGCATTAAAAAAACATGAAGAACTATAAGTCTTATCTCTCAGACCTTTATGGTTTGAGAGATATTCACAAGCAAAGTTTCCCCTCCCGCCCCTTTTACCTAGTGTAAGCCATCTCTTCTCAGATGTGGAATGCAGTCCATAGACCAGACAGATAACAGCAGGCAACAATCTTCTTCCTATGAGAACAATGAATGCCCTGCCCCCCTTGACAGGTTTTTCCCTTATCTTAATTGAAGATTGTCCCTCTCTGAGGTCTACCTGGGCACCTCCCTTCTGATCTGGCTGAGCAGTGTTACATCAGTAAAAGGGGCGGGAGGGGGATACTTTGTCATTGAATTACTCTTGAACTACAACTTTCACAGAATTGAAAAAACACTCTCCAAAGTCCAAATACTATGATGATTAATTAGAACTGCTTTTATTATGAAACATTACTATCCCTTTAAAGTAAGTTATAATATATGCATATTACCTCATAGTTTAAGCCTATATCCATAGCCTATATATACACACCACACAGTCTGATCTCCTAAACACAGGGACACCAGGGTGATGCACTTATATACATACCACACAGTCTGATCTCCTAAACACACGGACACCAGGGTGATACACTTATATACACACCACACAGTCTGATCTCCTAAACACAGGGACACCAGGGTGATACACTTATATACACACCACACAGTCTGATCTCCTAAACACAGGGACAACAGGGTGATACACTTATATACACACCACACAGTCTGATCTCCTAAACACAGGGACACCAGGGTGATACACTTATATACACACCACACAGTCTGATCTCCTAAACACAGGGACACCAGGGTGATACACTTCTATACACACCACACAGTCTGATCTCCTAAACACAGGGACACCAGGGTGATACACTTCTATACACACCACACAGTCTGATCTCCTAAACACAGGGACACCAGGGTGATACACTTCTATACACACCACACGGTCTGATCTCCTAAACACAGGGACACCAGGGTGATACACTTATATACACACCACACAGTCTGATCTCCTAAACACAGGGACAACAGGGTGATGCACTTATATACATACCTCACAGTCCGATCTCCTAAAAAGAGGGACATCAGGGTGGGAAAGAGGGACAGAGGGATTTGAGTTTAAAAGAGGGACTGTCCCTCCTAAAGAGGGACACTTGGGAGGTATGAATACAGCCGCACAGCGATCTGTTGCCCAGCCTTGTTTAACCCCTTGCGTGTCCGGCGCTTAGAGGGTTAATGAAAGGAATATAGAATATAGAAATAGAAGGGGATTTACATTTAATTACTCCTACTCCCAGCTATCATTTGTAATATTCCTACATTTAAGGGCCCTGAAATGTGATCCTTTCTGTTAAACGTGTAGAACAGGGTGAGCAACCTGTGACCTTCCAGCTGCTGCTTAGCTTTGGGCATTATCTCTTAGTTTCCATGACATTGTTTGCTGTTTTGCATGTCTCAGAGAAGATTGCACCAGGACAAATATAGAACCAAAACACACAGGACAAATTATTGACTAAATAAAAATGTTGCACCATAATTATCATTACATAATTATCACAAATTATCACATAATTATCACAAACCCGTTTGGTTGCACATTTTCCTTCCCAGAATGCCTCACGCCTCTTGTTCCCACATTCCCATAAACCTGGGGATTTGATGAGATTTGTGGTAATCCAGGCACAGATCACCTGTAATGTAGGCTGCTGCCATTAACCAACAACCCTGGAATTCCTCCACACCCGACCCGACACCTCCCAAGTGTCCCTCTTTAGGAGATATTAGGGGTCCATACCTCCCAAATGTCCCTCTTTAGGAGATATTAGGGGTCCGTACCTCCCAAGTGTTCCTCTTTAGGAGGGACAGTCCCTCTTTTAGACCCAAATCCCTCTGTCCCTCTTTCCCACCCTGGTGTCCCTCTTTTTAGGAGATCAGACTGGTGAGGTGTATATATAAGTATCACATTGCTCTACAGCAATAAAACTCACATTACTGTTTGTATAAATGTCAGTATATGTGTTTATAAATTAGTCTGTGTAAATAAAATACTTTGATCTTGTTATAAGTCATTTATTAGGTTACATAAGGAGGTGTCAATAGGTCATTAAATAGCCTAAAAATTCTCGCTAATGCCCCGCCTACCAGCCACACCTCCAGCCACTCCCCCTAAAACACAAGTGTCCCTCTTTGGCAATTTGAAATGTTGGGAGGTATGAGAGTGTTATTTCAGTACTGTCAGAGTTGTAGTACAAGAGTAATTGAATGATAAAGTATCCCCCTCCCGCCCCTTTTACCTAGAGTAACACTGCTCACCTCAGATGTGGAATGTGGTCTCTTGACCGGACAGATCACAGCAAGGGACAGTCTTCTTACTGTGATCATAAGGAAAATCCTGACCCCGTTGACAGGTTTTTCCTTATGATCACTGAAGATTGTCCCTCTCTGTGATCCATCCGGACAGTCTTGCTGCTCTGAGGTGAGCAGTGTTACACTAGGTAAAAGGGACGGGAGGGGGACACTTTATCATTCAATTACTCTTGTATACAACTCTGACAGAACTGATATAATACTCCCCATGGTCCAAATACTATGAAGATTAATTGGAGCTGCTGTTCTTGGTACTATATGAATCTGACAGTCTGGCTCATTTTTCAGCACTTATACTTTGTTGTATAAATTATGTGGTGTCCCTCCATGGTATCTACTAGAGCATACATTCATTTTAATACGAGGAAACCCCAAACTCCTCCTTTATAGCGGATACCAGAAACTGGATTAATTTAATGTGAAACTGTGGGTGGGGTCATGTTAGGAGTGGGTGTGTGGTCATGGGTGGAGCTAAGGGAGGTACATACCCCTAATATCTCCTAAAGAGGGACACTTGGGAGGTACGGACCCCTAATATCTCCTAAAGAGGGACACTTGGGAGGTACGGACCCCTAATATCTCCTAAAGAGGGACAATTGGGAGGTACTGACCTCTAATATCTCCTAAAGAGGGACACTTGGGAGGTATAGACCACTAATATCTCCTAAAGAGGGACACTTGGGAGGTACGGGCCCCTAATATCTCCTAAAGAGGGACACTTGGGAGGTATAGACCCCTAATATCTCCTAAAGAGGGACACTTGGGAGGTATGGACCCCTAATATCTCCTAAAGAGGGACACTTGGAAGGTATGCACTCTCTATGGTCCATATATAATATGAAGATTAATTGGAGCTGCTGTTTTGGTGAAACATTACTATCCCTTTAACACTTTAAGCACCACAGGGTTGCACAGCTCATTGCAGAGTAATACGTTGCACACTTCTACTAGACTCAGGGGCTGCGGGGTTTATTTATTTATTTATTAAGATTCTTTACAGTCACACAGTTTGCAGAAAACTAGTTGTTCTGTCTTCTCTTCTAAATACAAAGATTTTCTCCGCTCCCTCCCTGTTCTGAGTGTTTACAAAGCACCAGGGACAAGCTGAAACATGAAATCGACAGTCTGATTCCAGCCCAATCTCGGAGTTCCTGCCAGCTGCAGCGCTAGCTATTTACTGCCGGGTCTGATACAAAGAAAAGACATATTTTTGTCTGTAAAGTTTCTCAATTCTTTCTTCAGTTGACTGGTTCCCCCGGAGAAATGTGAATTCAGCAGTTAGACATTTTGTTGGCTCGATCCAATGTCTGAGTGTAAAATAGCACAAAATGATAAACTATACAATGAAGATGTCAGATAAATTAGGGGGAAATATATTCTTGCTGACACCATTTTGTAGATTTCACTGGAATATGATTCCATCCCCTTTACTTTGTCATCCACTCCCATGTGTAAATGCCAAGACTGTGCTAAGGGTTACAAATCAGGTCTACAGTTATAAAGGGAGTCTGCGCACAGCTGTGAGAACTTCATTGCCATAGCTTAAAGGGATAGTAGTGTTTCACAAAAACAGCCGATCCAGTTAATCTTCATAGTATTTGGGCCATGGAGAGTGTTATTTCAGTACTGTCAGAGTTGTAGCACAAGAGTAATTGAATGATAAAGTATCCCCCTCCTCCCGCCCCTTTTACTTAGTGTAACACTGCTCACCTCAGATGTGGAATCTGGTCTCTTGACCGAACAGATCACAGCAAGGGACAATCTTCTTACTGTGATCATAAGGAAAACCCTGCCCCCTTGATAGGTTTTTCAGGTTTTTCCTTATGATCACTGAAGATTGTCCCTCTCTGTGATCCATCCGGACAGTCTTGCTGCTCTAAGGTGAGCAGTGTTACATCAGTAAAAGGGGCGGGAGGGGGATACTTTATCATTCAGTTACTCTTGTACTACAACTCTGACAGTACTGAAATAACACTCTCCATGGGCAAAATACTATGATGATTAATTGGAGCTGCTTTTATTGTGACACATTACTATCCCTTTAAAACTCACCTGTTCCTTGTCCATTATATCTGCAGATCACAGAAATCTGCAGGGCTGGGTGATACTAGCAGTATAGGAAGCAGAATTGCTTTCCTCTACTTAGAAGCCCTGTGTTGGTGAATCTGCCATCAGTGTGCTTCTATGGAGAGGGTAGAAATCTCCCATATGCCCAGAGTGAGGCTCTGCCGTTACCCAGCCCTGCAGATCTCTGTGATATAATATCTCCAAAAAAGGGACATTTGGGAGGTATGCATTCAGGGGCGTAACTTCAGCGGTGCAGAGAATGTGGTCGCACCAGGCCCAACATCCACGTGGACTCCGTCCTGAGGGTTTCTAATTATGTATACCTGAAGATATTTTTTGTTAGGGGGCCTACTTGGGTGGTACAGACCCCTAATATCTCCTATAGATATATAGCATTTATGTCACTGCTCCCAGCATTGTCAGATAACCAGTGGAGGGCTGAGGGTCATGTGAGTTTTAGTTCCACCACAGGTTGCTGACCCCCTACCCTAACGCCGGTCTCCTTGTCTTGTCTTCCAGCTGTTCTCACCTTGTATTTCCTAAACTACCTGCACTGGAGTGAAAACCTGTCCACAACCGTGTACCACGCCTTCAGCGGCCTCTGCTACTTCACGCCCCTCATTGGAGCCCCCATCGCTGACGCTTGGCTGGGGAAATTCAAGTAAGATTCTCAATTCGGCTTTTTTTTTTTCATTAACTGTTTCAAATGTCCATTTGTTTAACCCTTCGAGTGTCAGAGGGGTGAACAGCGCATTGCAGAGCAATGCGCTGTGCACCCCTCTGGCGCTCAAAGGGTTAAAGAGGGAGACTCCATTTTATCTTTTTATATCCTGCAAACGGCTAATCTGTAAAATCAAATTGTCTAGGCTTTTTATTTTTCTCCTTTGCCTTTTGTTTCAAACCTTTATGGCCCTGACAAAGAGTTTCCAGAGAGCTTCCCGTCAGGGACATAGTAATGGGGTACAGGATACAGAGCAGGGGCGTGCTTATAAACAGCAAATATTCTCCTAAACGGGTTTAAATGGCTCACTGCTCATAACTGTGAATCAACCTGTTAAGACAAGGACAACCGGTTATCTCAACAGGGGGTTGTTAATCCTGCCCTGTACAGGCATACCAGAGTCCAGCAGACAACATCCGATTTGTTGAACCAGGACAGCAAACAATCGATATCCAAAGTTAGTCTATTAAAATAAGTCAATACGATTTTAAACAAAAAAAGTAAAAAAAATAAACCAACGCGTTTCTCGATACTAAGATCCTTTCCTCAGGGTGTCAGAACTCACAGTGAGCCGCCTCATACAGGATGCTGGTGTGAATGAACAAATTTGCCAGAGGAGATCCACTGTGTTAGACTATAACGCTAATGCCCTGTAAGTCTGCCCAATGGCATGGACAAGGACACGGTATTAAAGGGTTAGTAACGTCTAACATTTACTAACCCTAATATTGAAGGTTTTAAAAAGATAATATTAATGTGCCAAGTCATATCTCTCAAACCTTTACGGTTTGCGAGATATAAGCTCTGAAAGTTCCCCCCTCCTGCTGACAAGCTATCAGCAGTGGATCTGTGTTGGCCGACTCAGCGGCTCTTCAGCAGAGCTGAATGAGCGCTATCGAAAAACAGATACTTCACTGGAACGGTGTACAAAGTGAGCTTGGTTAGCAAGCACACTTTGCAGACCATTCCAGTGAAGTATTTGTTCTTCTATAGCACTCATTCAGCTCTGCTGAAGAGCCGCCGGCTGGTGTGGGACCGGGATCTCCTGACGTCAGCTACATGCTGACGTCTGGAAAAGGGGAGGGAGGGGGAGACTTTCAGCGCTTATATCTCTCAAACCGTGAAGGTTTGAGAGATACGACTTGGCACATTAATATTATCTTTTTAATACCTTCAATATTAGCGTTAGTAAATGTTAGAAATTACTAACCCTTTAAAGGGATAGTGATCTAACTATAGAAAGGCAAATCTGATTATTCATTGTACATTTTTATAATGCTCCTACCATTCTTAGCATTTGTGTCAGTATAGTTTGATGGAAATGTTATTATAACGTCTCCCCCCCCCTTCCCTTCAGATCTGAAAGCCGGTCTGGATGGATCACAGTGAGGGACAATCTTGTGTTGGCATAAGGAAAACCATACCCCACTTCATCAATGGAGGCAGGATATTCTTTATACAGACACAGTAACATACAGAATGTGAGAGGCTTCTGGGAATGAACAACAGCACAATGGCCTGTCCTACGGCTAGTCACCAGCCAGAAGCATCACATTTTAGCTCTCTAGTGCCATTACAGAGGAGAAATTTCCACTTGCATGTTAGACTATTCCCACCCAAAAGGGCGGTCTAGTTCCAAAATGACAGGCAAGTCCCCACTGCATGGGAACATCAGTTAACCCTAGGGTTGCCACCCAGCCGGTATTTTACCGGCAGGCCGGTAAAAAATTGGCTTATGTCCAATGTTAAGTCTATGGAGGGAATGCCATGGCCGGTATTTTTTTTAAATAAAGGTGGCAACCCTAGTTAACCCCGACGTAGGGTGACCACATTTCCGTTCT
This sequence comes from Rhinophrynus dorsalis, assembly GCA_037306005.1. Lineage (NCBI taxonomy): Eukaryota > Metazoa > Chordata > Amphibia > Anura > Rhinophrynidae > Rhinophrynus > Rhinophrynus dorsalis. The sequence continues at coordinate 253,850,793 of CM074725.1, forward strand.
GCTATTCCGGGACATGTGGTCACCCTACTCCTCTTCATCTCCACATTGCCCCTTGATGCCCTACCTTGAGTCCCTGGTGGTCTAGCGGTGTGGAAAGTGCTCTGTGCCTCCTCCGGCACAGAGCTGAATCTCCCGCGCGCTGTGCTCAGTAATGCAGAGCGCTGGGAGATGATGTCATCTCCCAGCGCTCTGTATTACTAGAGCGCTTGCCTCCAGGAGATCAGCTGGATTGCCGCCCTGGATGTCAGCCTGCAAACGGTGTGTCACATCATGGACGCCGCGAGGGAGCGCTAATTTATGCTACCAAGCGCTCCCTCGTGGCGTCCATGATGTGACACACCGCTTGCAGGCTGTCATCCAGGGCGGCATATATAAAAAAAAAAAAAAAAAAACCACAACAAACACTGGGAGGTCACTGAGAGAGTGACTGTTTGTGCTGCTGTGTGGGTGGCTTGGCTTCATTCCGGGACACTTCATTGTCCCGGTGGGAGATGACCCGGGACGCGGGACATAGGCTTAAAATAAGGGACAGTCCCGGACATTCCGGGACCCGTGGTCACCCTACCCCGGCGTATATTTCGGCCTAGTTGGGCCTCGTCAGGAGGGTGCAGCTGGATTCCCTAGGCACTGGGAGCAAGGGGTCCACGTCTGGATTACCCATTACTCTTAGGGAGACCCCCTAAGAGTATTCAAAATAACATACAGAATGTGAGAGGCTTCTGGGAATGAACAACAGCACAAAGGCCTGTTCTACGGCACCCTCCTGACGAGGCCCAACTAGCCGTAGAACAGGCCATTGTTCTGTTGTTCATTCCCAGAAGCCTCTCACATTCTGTTTGTTGTTTTACAGACAGAGACAAGATTGTCCCTCATTGCGATCCGTCTGGTCAATCGTCTGGCTTCTGGATCTGAAGAAGAGTGATGTTTGGGAGTAACTTTACAATAAAATTACCATCAAACTACACCGCTATGGACGCTTAGAACAGTACAGAGCGATATAAAAAGGAATAATGAAGAATCGGATCTGCCTTTATATAATTATATTTCTATCCCTTTAAATCACACTTTTTCCCTTAAACATTTTTAATAACCCTTTCAGTGCCAGAAGAGCATCTAGCTCATTGGAGGGCTCACGTACTGAGGTGTCATAAAGAGGTGATAAAGCAGAGATAACTTCTTCAGTGACATATAATTTCTCCAGTTACTATGTTAGTCTGTGGGGCCAATGTACTAAGATCTATAGGTTCTATAGAATATCATAGGAAGTGGAGAAGTGATATCACTGGAGAAGTTATCTCTGCTTTATCACCTCTTTATCACAACTTGGTGCCTCTACCCCCTTGTGCTACAATTCTTTATATACCTCCCTGGCACTCAAATGGTAAATACATTGTTTAACCCCTTAAGGACCATTGACGTGCCAGGACCATCAAGGAGGTCCGGCACTTAAGGGGTTAACAAGGCACAGAGGATAGAAACACCCCAAATGCTCACAAACTGTCCGATAGATACAAGAGGCACTAAGGGGAGGATATTTGATGTTAGTAATTTAGTAAATTGCTGTACGTTGACTTACTCAGGGGAATCAACCCTACAACATATCATTTTTTACATTTAAAGGGATAGTAATACTTCGTTTTAACTTTATTTTATTTTGTAGGCATTAAAAAAACATAAAGAATGATATAAGTCTTATCTCTCAATCCTTTATGGTTTATGAGATATTCACAAGCAAAGTTCCCCTCCCTGCCCCTTTTACCTAGTGTAAGCCATCTCTTCTCAGATGTGAGTCTGGTTGTATGACAGGACAGATAACAGAAGGGGACAATTTTCTTTGTATGAAAACAATGAAAGCCCTTCCCCCCTTGACAAGTTTTTCAGGTTTTTCCCTTATCTTAATTGAAGATTGTCCCTCTCTGCAGTCTACCTGGGCACCTCCCTTCTGATCTGGTTGAACAGGGGGGGGGGATACTTTGTTTGTGAATATCTCTTAAACCATAAAGGTTTGAGAGATAAGACTTATATCATTCTTCATGTTTTTTTAATGCCTACAAAATAAAATAAAGTTAAAACGAAGTATTACTATCCCTTTAAGTATTACTATCCGTTTACATGCTGACATATCGTGTGTGATATAACGACCACATTATCCAGGTTCGGACACTGACCTTCCTGCGCAGACAACATTATCACACTGTGACCTGATGACCTGCTCTTCTTCATTGCAGTACCATCTTTTACCTGTCCGTCTTGTATGTGATTGGCCACGTTGTAAAGTCCGTGGGCGCCATTCCCACCATAGGAGGAGCGGAGCTGCACGTGTAAGTACAAACTTTACGTCTCATGCGTGGATCGCATACTGACCAGACGGGAGCACAGATCTGTAAATGTCTAAACAGAGTTACTTAGTTACATAGTAGTTTAGGTTGAAAAAAAAAAGATTTGCATCGATCACTTTTGTTGCCATTTGTATTATAAGGATAGGATAACCGGGTATATAAACAAGTTATATAAATATGGAGGCTGAAACACACACAGGTACTTCTAGCTTCTGTGTCTTTATTTTTTAGAAAAAAAAAAACTGCTCACTGCTTCTCTTCCTGTTACAGCAGGAAGGGGAAGTTGACAACAAACAAAACTTTACTTACACTTCTGGCAACCATACAATCTATAACATAGGCTACAGCACTGTGAGAGCACCTTTAGTGATATCTCAACAACTTTCAACTTTTTCCTTTTCTTGTTTACCACTGTTGATCCAAAGGAAGACAAAAAAAAACCTTATTTCAGCAATTTCAAACATAAGGAAATACTGTGTGTGTGTGTGTGTGTGTGTGTGTGTAGGGGATTTGCACTAAGGTGTGTAAAGAGCTTATAAAGAGGTGATAAAGTAAAATTACCTTCTCTAGTGATATCACTTCTCCAATTCCTATGTTATTTTATGGAGCCTATGCACAAAGATTTCACCAGCTTTGGAGATCTCAGTGCCTTGGCTCTATATAATAACATATGATTGGAGAAGTGGTATCACTGGTGAAGTTATCTCTGCTTTATCACCCCTTAATTCATCTTCCCTTGTGTCAGGTATCCAGGCATACTACAGGGATAATAACCCCAGATCACAGAATGATGGTGAGGAGATGGCAGGCTCCTTCAGCAAGAGTTGGTAGTGTGAAGGCTTGTGTGTGTCACATGCTGACGTAGACCCCTGTGGTGAGTTGTGCTGCGGCCGGGGCCGTGTAAAGTCGCTGGATGTGAAGCCAGATGACCCCCTTTAGTTGAGCTGAAGAAGGCCCTGGATAACCCACCACAGAAAGGTCTAATGCTACCAACCCCATGGAGGATGATTCCACAATTACAGTAATAAATGAGTAGGAGACTCACTGACAGTATCAGGAGAAGCCACCCAAAGGGTCAACACAGAACAGTCCAGGTACAGGCAGGGTCAGCAACAGGCAGGACACAAGGCACTGGACGGGAAGAATAAGAGGAGTCCAGCAGATATGCTAGGCCAAGTCTCACGGGAAGGGCCAAGAAACTGCAGGAACTACACAGACGGGGAGACTGTTGCGCATCCTCTTAAACACCCAAACCGAAAGTGTGGCTTCAAAATGAGGCTGCATGCCGCATAAGGAGAACCATAGAGTCCCAGGGGATCATAGAGATCACACATGACACCCTGGGGGGGTGTATATCCCTGTGTATTTAGCCATGTGCCCTTAAAGAAACACTAACTTCTTTTAACATTTACACCCACCCCTTCACTTACTTTAATCTGGGAAGAAAATCCTAATGACCACTATTAATCATTTCTGCATCTGTTGGTTCACCAAAATTCACCTGTAATTAATATTCACTATCGTGTTCGTGGAGGCAGACATGATTCAATAGCAGGACTCCAGAACCACAAACTCCTCCCAATCAACTCTTATTATGAATCATTTAATCCTTTGAGTGCCAGAGGGGTATGCAATGCATTGATTCACCTACCCCACTGGAACTCAAAGGGTTAATAGGAGGAGTTTGGGGCCTAGACACCCACAACTAGGAATCATGTCTGTGTCCGCTTCTGATTAGAGAGATTCATTTTTGGGAACCAGTCCACGCAGTACTGATTCATAGGGGCCATGAGGATTTAATTCCTTTATTAAGATAACAGGGGATTATTATCAGGAGGTGCTAGTTAATAAACTCTCCTAGTGCCCAAATACATGGTATAGGGTGACACTGCAGTCTGGATTCTTTGTCTCTGTATTAATGTAAATGTCATCTCAGGGTTTTGTCCATGATCGGTCTGGTGGCCATCGCCTTTGGTACGGGAGGAATTAAACCCTGTGTGGCAGCCTTCGGAGGGGATCAGTTTGAAGAGGAACATGTAAGAGTGTATTTCTTTTCCACATTTAAAGGGATAGTAATGTTTCATAATAAAAGCAGCTCTAATTAACCCCTTAATGACAAATGACTTACCAGGTACGTTCTGCAGAAACTGTCACTTAGTGACAGAGGACGTACCTGGTAAGTCCCAGAAGTTCGGGTCTCCGTGAGGCTGCAAGCCTCTCGGGGACTCCGGACTCGTTTGAAAAAAAAAGTACCACGGGCGTTAAGGTGACAGCCGCGTACGCACGCGGCTGTCACTAAGGGGTTAATCATCATAGTATTTGGGCTTTAGAGAGTGTTATTTCAATTCTGTCAGAGTTGTAGTACAAGAGTAATTCAATGACAAAGTATCCCCCTCCCGCCCCTTTTACTGATGTAACACTGCTCAGCCAGAGCAGAAGGGAGGTGCCCAGGTAGACTGCAGAGAGGGACAATCTTCAATTAAGATAAGGGAAAAACCTGAAAATCTTGTCAAGGGGGGCAGGGCTTTCATTGTTCTCATAGGAAGAAGATTGTCCCCTGCTGTTATCTGTCTGGTCTATGGACTGGATTCCACATCTGAGAAGAGATTGCTTACACTAGGTAAAAGGGGCGGGAGGGGAAACTTTGTTGTGAATATCTCTCAAACCATAAAGGTCTGAGAGATAAGACTTCTATCGTTCTTCATGTTTTTTAATGCCTACAAAATAAAATAAAGATAAAACGAAGTATTACTATCCCTTTAAGAGCTAGTTTAACTCGAAATCTTGACCTTAAAAAGAAAAAATGAATACCTGGGATCTGACCTGGAGAATCTGTTTTTTTATAGTTAACTAGTGAATGGCACGCTGTATTGTGCATGCGATTTGGCGCACAGTACTCACGGTGGACCGTGGCAGAGGCGAGCCTCACGGCGGCTATTTTCACAGGAGTTGGTGGAACCTGTTTTATCACATGCCCGCTCCTGTGGAAATCACCACCCCTGATTCACTTCATGTGGCCAATCTCCAACCTCATACTGTCCTGGGGTGGTCAGCGAACCAGAAATCACTTAGATTATTATTATAGCAGTTGAAGAGCTGGTTATACAGGCCACAGTGCCACTTCCAGCCAGTTGTGGGGCAGTCACGCGCAGTAGAGATTGCGCGCGCAGCGGCTTATACAGAGCTGGATGCTCTAAAGGAGCGTTCAGCTCTGTATCAGCCGCGGCGCGGGCAGTCTCTACTGCACATGACTACAGCACTCGCAGCAGTGTCTACTGCGCATGACTATTCATTACACACGTTTTAGTGAATTATCATATAGGCTATAGATTAACAGGTCTCCCGGGCTCAGTGCGTTCCCCTGTAACTCCGCCCACTTCATAGCAACCTCTGGTCTTTTTTTGAGCTGTTCTTCCCATGCTAATCCTATTTTAATCAATTCACCTGTTTTAATTAACTCACCTGTAGGCACCACTGGGGAGAGGGTTGTGAACCAGTAATTTATGGTATTTGATAAACATTACTACATTGTGGTCTATTTACTAAGTAGTGGAGAAATCAGCGCAACAAATACGTTGTTCTTCTCTCTTGTCCTCTACCATGAATGGGACGTATTATTTGTCCCCATTCATGTAGATGTTTTGCCCGAGTCCTTCTCAGTATACCGGCCTCAATGTATAATATTGTACTGCATATATATATATACTGTTTCCTGTACAGCGCCCTCTCCAATGCTGTCTCAAAGATCAGAACTGACTGAGAATGACCTTGACTGACCTCTGCGACCCTCCTGGCAGTGGGAGGGGTTCGTACACGGAAGGGTATCTGGTCTGCCTGTGATTATATCTGTATATTTGGTTTGCGTTTCCTTAGGCAAAAGAACGGAGCAAATTTTTCTCCATCTTCTATTTATCCATCAATGCCGGGAGTCTCATCTCGACCTTTGTGACACCCGTACTCAGAGGTCAGTTTTACCGTGCACACAGTGGGATGTGCCACCAGGGCACCTGCCAGAAATAAAGATATAGGGGCTGTTAACTCTTCGAGTGTCAGAGGGCTATGGTATTCAAAGGGTTAACACAGACACAAATGAATACCGTGTCACCTCTAGGTGAAGTATTAATACTTTAACCCTTTGAGTTCCAGAGGGGGTATAGAACGCATTTCAAAGCAATGATTTGCGCACCCCTCTGGCGCTCAAAGGGTTAAAGCAGTGATTCTCAGCTCTGACCCTTGTGTCACACGCCAAGAGGTCAGTTTTTCAGGACATCCCTAATTAAGCACAATCACATTAACAGAGTCACTGACTACTCACCTGTGATTCAGTAGGGATATATTTATATACTGACATGTTTGTGTGCCCCATGGACTAATATTGAGAAACACGGCTTTAAAGGAGCAGGAAACTTTTTTTATGAAAAAATATATATTGTAGGAATTTTCCTATTGAGTAAAATAAGGGTACTCCCACTGACAAGAGATTTATATTTCCAGAGTTATTACAGTTTAAACCCATGTTTTTTTACAATAGCAGTGCCTTCTAGTGGTCAAATTCTAATTAGATTTCATGTTAGATTCTAATGGAGATGAAAGTCAGAGACATACAGTTCTCCATAGAATGTGATAGAAACTGCTGAGTCACTTCCTGTCAGTTAGAACTATCAGGAAGTAATCACAGTAAATTCACTTCCTGTCAGTTAGAACTATCAGGAAGTAATCACAGTAAATTCACTTTCTGTCAGTTAGAACAATCAGAAAGTAAACACAGTAAATTCACTTCCTGATTATTTGAACTGTAATAAATTTTGAATAAAACATCTGATAGCGATGGGAGTGACCTTGTTTTATTCAGCAGGAAATGCTCTATAAAATATGTGTTTTTATAAAAAAAAGTTTACTGCTACTTTAAAGGGAAACTATCTCCCCTATACAAGTTTAGCTTAAAAGGATAGTATTGGTTAGTTTTATGTTAATTTAATATTGAAGGCATTCAAAAAATATTAACAATGATGTCAGTCTTATCTGTCAAACATTTATGGTGTGAGAGATATACCTTCCTAAAGTTGCCTCATAAAAAGGAGTCAGAGCTCTAGCTGACAGCTGCAGAGTCCGGTCATTTGACTAGGGTTGCCACCTAGGGTGACCACGTGTCCCGGAACGTCCGGGACTGTCCCTTAATTGGGTTCTATGTCCCGCGTCCTGGATCATCCCCCACCGGGACAATAAAGAGTCCCGAAATGAAGGTAGCCGCCCGCCTGCATCATCACGCGCCCCTGCGGGCCGTGATGACATACATACAGAGAGGAGGAGGAGGGCAGAGGCACCGGAAGAGAAGCGCTTGCTGCTGGACTCTGGCAGCAAGCGCTTCTCTTCCGGTGCCTCTGCCCTCTTCCTCTTCTCTGTCTGTATGTCATCACGGCCCGCAGGGGAGCGTGATGATGCGGGCGGGTAGGAGGGAACTCAGTACCAGCCAGCCGCAGGGGACCGGATGCCACTCAAATTTAGGGTGACCACATGTCCCGGAATAGCAGAACGGAAATGTGGTCACCCTATTGTCACCCAGCCAGTATTTTACCGGCAGGCCGGTAAAAAATTGGCTTCGGTCCAATGTTAAGTCTATGGAGGGAATGCCATGGCCGGTATCTTTTTGAAGAAAAGGTGGCAACCCTACATTTGACCGGATGGAAGCTCTTCAGCAGAGCCGAAATCCCGCAATCTAAAAATTAATACTTAATTGGAACGGTCTACAAAGTGTTCTTGCAAACCAGGCACACTTTGTAGACCGTTCCAATGAAGTATTAATATTTAGATTGAGCAATTTCGGCTCTGCTGAAGAGCTTCCATCCAGTCAAATGACCGGACTCTGCAGCTGTCAGCTAGAGCTCTGACTCCTCTTGTGAGGCAACTTTAGGAAGGTTTATCTCTCACACCATAAAGGTCTGACAGATAAGACCGACATCGTTGTTAATATTTTTTGAATGCCTTCAATATTAAATTAACATAAAACTAACCATTGCTATCCCTTTAAAAGTAAGTTTTATAGCGACGAGCCAGAATACTATTGTGTTTGTTTTAATTCATTGTTCGGGCGAAATTAAACGTGTAACGATGATCCTGTACCTTCCTTCCATACAGACTGCGGTTACCAGCTCTGTACCGCAATCTGTCACTCTTCCTCTGATCCCCTCCCACTATCCAGCCTCCTCCAATGACAGAAGACTTCTGCATGTAACCTGGCGCCCTCTCATTGGCCAGAGACCAGTCCAGCTTACATGCAGAAATCCTCCGTCATTGGAGGAGGCTGGATAGAGGGAGGGGCTCAGAGGAAGAGTGACAGACTGTGGTACAGAGCTGGTAACCTCAGTCTGTATGGAAGGAAGGGACAGGATCATCGTTACACGTTTAATTTTCGCCCGAACAATGAATTAAAAGGGAAAAAAACACAGTAGCATTCCAGCTAGTCGCTATATAAACTTACTTTTAAGCCAAACTTGTATAGGGGAAATAGTTCCCCTTTAAAGGATTATTAAAGTTATGAAAAATATACTTTGTATGTTTTTTTTGTGTTGAGTAAAACATGGGGACCCCAATTCCCTCTAAGG